>CM018693.1:17887933-18430403 GCA_009363875.1 Mikania micrantha
AGATATATTTCAAAAAACATTACCAACACTGATATCATACTTAATCAAAACACCATAACACATAATCGCATATCACATACACATAACTACATAGAGGTTAAAAACAATGCACATAAAGCCAAAAACCATAAAATACCAAAACATTCGTGCAAACAAAGCAGATAGCATACATACCAAATCAACAAACACAACAAACAAGTGATCTATATTACAATAAGAGGCGCTTAGCACTAAGAACATACCTAAAATTAAGATCTTTAACCTATATCCTAAAAAATCTAGAAATCTCTCACCTTTATCCTACGCCTCCAAGAATTCCTATCACTGATCGTGTCCTCAAAGAGATGCAACTATGACGAATCTGCTCATCATTTGCAAAAGGTGTGCATCATGGAATCTTTTCCTGAGTAGACCGTGACAATGCATCTAAATAACCGCAATATGTAACTGGCTCAATGTTGATCCTTGATGTAGTCCCACCTCCACAAGAAAGAAGTCTATATCTCCCGCCGGTGCTCTAACACTCTTTTTAACACTGATATACTATCTCTTATTATCTTCGTATATCTCCTAGGGATACCTCTACTCTCAAGGCTGTACCAAATAGGGTGTTCATCGGGTTATTTGGATTTGAAATTTTATTAGTCTATCCGAAACCTGACCCGAATCTCAAAATATATCATACGGCCCGAAAAACCTGCATTCTTACACCCGAACAACTCTAACAAACCGCTTTTATTCGGATATCCAACCCGCAAAACAAGTTTTGCATATCCGAAACCCGACCCGAATCTAAAATCATATTATCCAACCTCTAGATTTCGGATGAGGTTTTTCGGGTTTCAGATTAGATTCGAATTTCGAATTTTTTCGAGTTTCGGATATTTTGAACACCCTTAGTCCCAAATCACCTGACATGGGACCCTATTGTACGCTTTCTCAAGCCTCAAGGTCAATAAACACCATATGTAAATCTCTCTTTTTTTCCCTATGCTTCTCCATCTGCCTCCTTAGAATATGTATCGCCTGTGGTCAACTGTCCTAGCATAAATCCACATTGATTCACAAACACTTGGGTTTCTCTTTTCAATCTTGTCTCTCACTCTTTCCTAGAGTTTCATAGTCTTGGTTTTAAAAAGCCCGCCTAGGCGCAAGGCTCCTCGCCTTATGTAACTCAAGGTGCATGTTGTACAGAAAGCGCACAAAAAGCGCGATTTCTTTTTGAGAAAATCTCAGTGAGGCACACGCTTCTTGTACAGGACGTGTTTTTGTGCTTCAAAGTGTTATACTTGTAGCTAAAAAGATTGTATATGTAGGTAATTTATACATTAAATCATATATCAACCTTATTTATAACTATATTTGGGTAAGGGATGCTAAAACCTATGGGGTATATAAAAAAAATAATGTAAACACCCTACGCCTCGCGTACGAAAAGCCCACCGCTTATGCGCTTTGCGCTTCAGTTTTAAACTTTGTCGCCTCAGTGCGCCTCTTGCTTTTAAAACCAAGTTCATAGTATGATTCAAAAGTTCAATTCCTCTAAAATTTTCGCAACATTGTGCGTCCCCTTTGTTCTAGAGGGGTACTAAGACGCTACTTCTCCACTTCTCCACTGGTCTCACATCTTACCGGTTTTGAATATAGTTTTGAACAAAGTTGTTAACCACCTAAAATCTTCATCTTCTAAACATTTTCATACTTCAATAGGAATATTGTCTGGTCCCACCGCTTTGCCCTTCCCATCCTCCTAAGGGCTCTCTTAACCTCTTCTTTGGTAATGTATCATCAATAGCAGTTGCTCCTTGATGATCCTTTGTTCATGGAATTCTCGCCATTTCTTTTTAATATCACAGGCACCACCCACCACCGCCACCCTTCACCGGCAGGTCACACTATAGCCCTACTTCCTCTCTCATTTTTCGGTCTTTCTCTCTCTCTTTCTTCACAATGAAAATAAGTTTGAGTTTTATATAATATATAAATCAGTCATAGTGATCTTGTTTGGTTTAGGTAGGTTTATCTTGTTTATTCAATATTTTTATTGAGGTTCATAGTTTGAGTGAAATATGGTTTATTTCAATTATAAATAAGTGTTTGGTCTCTTTTGTAAAAGTATTCTTTTCTGAATATAATAAAATTGTCACAACAGAGTTTTTGGTGAGACTCATCTGTTCAATTCGAGTTTTATATCAACTGATTCCCAACAAGATCAATATGCAAGTGATAAAATGTGTTTGCTGGTTCATATTTGGTCCCGAACTGATTTATTTATCTAATTCTATGTAGGTTTATTTGTTAAAGCCCGATAGCTTGGCTCAACAGCACTTTGACAAATTGGTCAATCTCTTAGAACAGTTTGTTTTCTAGATTTTGTTACTTACGTATTCAATCAGTTATATGGTTATTTTGTGCATGTTTACATGTTTGGAAGCTTCTTACAGATATTACCATCCTTCTAATGGCGGTCGTTGGACTTACTCACTAGAGAGATTTTTGTTTCACTTGGTCTATGTATTTAGAAAACGTTTGCAACGAGAAAAAGAGTAAGGGTTTTAATCCACCTTGTCATTTTTCTCTCTCACTTAATTATATCGTTTTTTGTATAATGATTTGTTTATTCAGGAATTCATATAGCAATGAGCAGATCCAGTTCTGTTTAGGACATTCAGAAAGGGCGTCTTTTGTGGGTACCATTCTGAAGTTAATCGATCGTGGCCAATACAGCAAAAATGAACACCTTTCTGAAACAGTTGCTGCTGCAACTTCTATTTTGTCTTATGTGGATCCCTCACTGGTTCTCCCCTTTTTGGTGACTCGTTTCCATATGGCTTTAGAAACGGTTAGTGAAAAACAGGTTCCCATCTTAGGTAGGGTGCGGCACGTGTGGTTTGAGTAATGGATCAGGCTGAACTGACCCGCCAAAATTTTTTACCAAATAATAATCTTTTTTACAGTAAAGTGGTTTGGAGGTTTTGAGGACTTGAGAACATTTTGGGCATTTATCAACTTGTTTAATCCGTTTTTTTTAACCGTGCATTAAAAGTTTGCCCATTGAACCTGTTTGAGATAAAATATGACTTAAATAAACCCATTTTTATGTAAATTTGCAACCAGTTGATGTATCTAGTGGTTCGTTTTCACCCATTCTTGTTGGTTTTAATCTGGCTAGATGACAGCAACACACCAACTGAAGACAGCTGTAACATCAGTGGCATTTTCTGGGCGACCGTTATTCTATATGTCATTATCTGCTTCATCAATGGAAACAAACGATGTTAATGATGTTAATATGTTCCGTGATCTTTTGATGATATCTTTGACCAATGCATTGCTTGGGATGGATGCCAATGATCCACCCAAAACCCTAGCAACTATGCAACTAATTGCCTCCATATTTTCCAATGTAATCACAAAATATTAATTTTAAAGTTTAAAAAACAAGTTCATCTGATTGAAATACTAATTACAGATGGCAACATTGGATGATGATACATAATTTGTCATTCATGCCTGTAGAACACTTCTCGGAATGGCTTGATGAGTTTCTGTGCCGTATTTTTTCATTGTTACAACACTTGGAACCTAGTAGTGTTTTGTAAGTACATCCATTTTGGCTACCTTACATTTATACTCCCTCTATGCTGGAACATTACATTGTTGGCTGTTTTTTCATGTAACTCATAAAAAATATTGTTCTTCAGAAATGAAGATGTTCATTCTCCTGCAACATCTGGAACATTCCTAGTTGAAGATGGTCCTCAGTATTTTTGCATGTTGGAGATATTGTTAGGAAGGCTTTCAAGATCCTTGTACAACCAGGTATAGTCTTGCTTCTCCAAATAAAATATAATTATCATTTATCTCGTAATTTTAATTTAATTTACTCAAGGTGGTAAGATTTTTCATTCATACTGAACAGGCTATTAAAAAAATCTCAAAGTTTGTTAAAACAAATATTTTACCTGGAGCTATTGCTGAAGTTGGGCTGCTATGTTGTGCTTGCATTCATTCAAATCCTGAATTGGCCGTTAATCAACTTGTTGAACCTCTTTTATCTTCTGTTTTATCATCTTTAAAAGGAATTCCTCTCACAGGTTTGGGGGAAGTGGAAATTTCACTGGCCAATCGTTGAATAAGGTTTCCTTTTGTAAATTATTCAATAAATTTTTGTGTTTAGCGTTCATCTTTTGTTGAAGTTATATCTTTATTAATAATTTTTAGGCAAAAGCAACACTTTCGCCAGCCCTTGAAACATCAATTGATTATCAGTTGAAGGTGTTGTCAATTGCAATCAGTTATGGAGGTCCTTCACTTCTTCATTACAAGGATAAATTTAAGGATGCCATACATTCTGCCTTTGAATCCCCTTCTTGGAAGGTATTATCAAATCCCTTGGGTTGATAATTCTTGGTTTTCTTTTGTTTTCTGTTTTTTCAGTGCACCAAGTAATATGTTTCAAATTTCATAATTTGACAGGTTAACATAGCTGGTGATCAAGTCCTCCGAGCCTTACTTGGAAGCCTGGTTCTCTATTATCCTGTTGATCAGTACAGGTAAGTTTCTTTTGGTGGTTTTACGACAAGAGTAACAGCAGCAATAATGATAAATAATATTAACATCAAATCAATTTCTTTTACAATGTATGTGCCAATTATAGTGTTTTATAGTTTTATGCTCTTTTGACTTCTCAGGTCTGTTACAGACCATTCTTCATTGACCCCACTGGAGGAATGGATTAGTAATAAAGATTTTTCAAATGATGAACCATTTATGGGCCCCAAGTGGCATATCCCTAGTGATGAAGAAATTCAATTTGCAAATGAATTGTTAAACCTGCATCTAGAATCAGCTTTAGATGAGCTTCTGAAAATATGTCAGGATAATATTCATTCTGATCCAGGTAGAATTTTAAATTCTTAATTAACCAGCAATAAATTGTTTCCAAAAGAAATTGAACTCTACTATTTTCCATTTGTTATGTTGCACAGGAAATGAAAAGGACCACTTGAAAGTAACCCTTTTACGTATTGATTCTTCATTACAAGGTGTTTTGTCATGTTTGCCTGATTTTAAACCATCTTTTAAAAATGGGAAAGTTGAAAATCCGCCCTTTTTAATCGCTGGAGCAACGGGTTCAATTGTTGGTAGCACTGGATTGCGTGAAAAAGCTGCTAGTATAATCCACATCGCTTCCATGTAAATGGCATATTCTCCATTTTCCATTTATCATGTTTCCCTTAATTTTTTTCCCCTCATTATAACTTATTCACCTGGATTGCAGATACATGCTTGAGAAAAAGTCAGATGACAGTATTCTTTTGTTACTCCTTATTCGTGTTATCGAGGCTTTGGGGAATTATGGTATTGTACACTGCAACCATATGAATTTTAAAAGTAGTAATTTTAACCATTTTACTTATAAACAGGTCGATTCAGATTATGTTCTCCTAATGGCCAAAGAAATAAATAAAGTTAGCTTAAAAGGAAACCAGTTAAAAGGGTCAAACATATAAAAAGTCACTCAAAGTGTATCTAAATGTGGAAAATAGGGGTGTTCAAAACATTCGAAACTCGAAAAAATCTGAAATCCGAATCGTATCCGAAACCCGAAAAAAACTCATCCGAAATCTAATTTGGGTTTTTCGGGTCGGATAATATGATTTTAGATTCGGGTCGGGTTGAGTTTCGGATATTCAAAAACTGGTTTTTTCGGGTTGGATATCCGAATAAACCTGGTTTATTCGAGTTGTTCGGGTTATTCGGATGTAAAAATTAAAGTTTTTCGGGTTGTTTGGGTCGGATAATATATTTTGATTTTCTTGTTGGGTTTCGGTAGACCAAAATTTTTTTTCAAATCCGAATAAACCCGATTTGAATAGCCCGAATAACTCGTTATCCAACCCGTGAACACCCCTAGTGGAAAACATTAGGTTCTTGTTGAAATAGTATATATTTTTGAAATCATGTCACACACTAATTATATGCAGAAATAAAAAAATTGACAAAAAGCAGTGTGCCTGCTCTAAGATTGCCTGTTTTGACCTGATTTAGTTCTGATCTGGCATTCAACCTGCTCATTTGTTGTCTCTTTTTGTCATTATCTATTTTTGAATACTTGACTAATTTACTGTACAGGAAGTTCTGAATATGAAGAGTGGAATAACCATAGGCAGGCATGGAAATTAGAATCTGTTGCCATTATGGAACCTCCGGTAAACTTTATTGTGCCACCTGGTTCTAAAGGAAAAAAGGTAAAGTTTCTTGCATATCTAGTGTTGAATGATGAAACTTAATGTTTTCTTAGTTTTGATGTGTTTATTTCGATTTAGGCCAAGATGGGCACTCATTGACAAAGCATACATGCACAATACATGGAGAACTTCACAATCATCGTATCATCTGTATCGTACAAGTAAAAACGTGTCTCCTTCAGACAATCTAAATTTTCTGATGGATGATCTTCTTAATCTATGTGTGCATAGCTATGATACCGTCCGCACGTGAGTTCTTTTCTTCATACCTAAGAAAAAATGAATAATTTTTTGCTTCATTTATAGTTTGGTGTAACGTTTTTCTGTTACTTTTATTTTTATATATTGGTCTTCAGGCTTGCTGGGAGATCACTTGTAAAAATGATCAAACGATGGCCTTCCTTAATTGCAAGGTGTGTGCTTACACTCACCGAGAACCTGAGGACCCCGAGTTCACCAGAATACTTGGTTTTAGGCTCATGTGCTGTTCTTGGAACTCAAACTGTTCTCAAGCATCTCTCCTTGGTATATTATTTTACAAACATTTCAATGAGTTCAATTTTATCTTCCTTTTTTATTTTTACATGGTTTTCATAAATACAGGAACCCAAATCTTTCTCATCTTTCCTTCTTGGCATTCTTTTGAGGCAAGTGTTCATAATATTCTTCAGGTTATGCTTGTTAAACCTAGTACCTTTGTGACATATTGTTCCTTTCCTTGCTTGTAGTTCTCGGCATGAATCCTTGAAATCTCAGAAAGCAATCAATGAGGTAAATGCTCAGAATAGATTGCATAGCATAGCATACACTTACGTGTTATACCTGCTAATATTATACCAACTATTTATCAAAATCAACAGCTTTTTGTCAAATACAACATTAATTTTGCGGGAATCTCTAGAAACATGTTCCGGAAGTCAGAGGGCCATTCTGGGACAGATTTTACAGATTTGGTGTCTGAGATAGGTTCTATGAGTTTTGAGTCAACTAACTTACATTGGAGGTACAACTTATGATGATTCATCATCTCCACATATGTATGTTCCTACTCTACCACTCTAATTGATAGTTGTCTGAATCTGTTTCATTATTTCATTTAGGTATAACTTGATGGCCAACAGGGTTCTACTATTGTTAGCTATGTCTTCTAGAAATGAACCCAATTTGTCATCAAAAATTCTTAATGAAGCAGCTGGTTAGTTTTTTGGTCTATCTTGATAAATTTTGAATTAAGCGGCCTAATTTTTGCACTTAAAGTTTCTTTCTATAATTCTAAAGGTGGCAATTTTGACCCATTGAGTATGATTGGGTCATTTTGGGTTGGGCTTTATCTTATGGGCTAGACCGGTAGAGTAAAAATTAAAAAGTGTTACAAGGGAAACAGGTTGAAAAGCATCCAAAGTGTACTTCTAATACATTAAAGCTCCGAAATCATTTTATTCAAATATAGAGTATTGCTGAAATAAGGTAGTTCATGTAATCCTATATGACATGCTAATTGGTTACAAAAAAAGTTACAAATATTCCGGCAGAAAGTGTTCCAGTCAACCTGATCCTTTTTGACCCGTACAAGAACTGTTTTTGACTCATATGAACCTGTCCAACCCACTCATGAATCTTACTTGCAATTGTGTAGCATTTGACAGGAAGTATATCTAAACCTGTGTGTATGAATGACAGGTCATTTCCTAAAGAATTTGAAAAGTCAGCTTCCACAGACAAGAATACTAGCAATCTCAGCTCTAAATATGTTACTAAAAGAATCACCTTATAAATTGTCAGCCGAAGAACAGCCTGTTTCCATTGAAAATTTGCAAGAAAACAACAAATCATCTCTTGAAGGGACTTTAAGTAATATATTTCAAGAAGAAGGATTCTTCAGCGACACTTTTGACAGCCTTTCCAATGTCCATATTATTAGTGATAACGAAAACTCGTCTTCTAGGGGCAGCCATGGGAATTCATCATTTCAAAGTTTAGCAGATAAATCGATCACCCGTTTCTACTTTGATTTTTCATCCTCATGGCCTCGTACACCTACTTGGATTTCTTATTTGGAACCGATACTTTTTATTCAAGTTTTGCTCGAATATTCAAACGTTTAGTTCAAGAATGTGGTGTCTCGGTTTTCCTGTCACTAAAGACTGCCTTAAATGAGTTTGTAAACGCCAAAGAGAGATCCAACAATGTGTTGCTGCTGAAGCTTTTGCAGGCTTGTTGCATGCTGATGTTATTGGGCTTGTGGAAGCATGGGATAGCTGGATGATGGCCCAACTGAAGACTATTCTTCTTGCACCGTCAGTTGAATCAATTCCTGAATGGGCTGCGTGTATACGGTATGCAGTTACTGGGAAGGGTAAATTTGGAATTAAAGTACCGCTTTTAAGGCAACGGATTTTGGATTGTTTGGTTGAACCATTACCTCAAACTGTGACCACAACGGTTGTTACCAAACGCTACTCATTTCTTTCTGCTGCTTTGATTGAGGTATCGCCCCCAAGGATGCCTTTATCAGAGATTCAACTTCATCATAAACTATTGCAGGAATTGCTGGATAACATGAGTCATCCTACTGCCCATGTGAGTATATTTTGCAACTTTACGATTCATTTTCAGTATGATTAAATGTATAAAATGGTAACCAACCATGTTCAATTTTCTTTACCTAGTGAAAATCCATTCAGAGTTTTCAAAAAAAATTAAGCTAGGGTAACCAATTTTCAAAAAATCTGAAATAAGGTATCTTGCACGGTTAGGGCTGCAAATGAACCGAACGAACACGAACGAGCACGAACGAGCCCTTGTTCGTGTCTATTCGTTTTAACATTTAACTTGTTCACGAACAGTTCATGAATACTTACTGAACGAAAAATCTTGTTCATGTTCGTTCATTAAGGAATTGAACTTGTTCACAAACATAAATGAACACATATTATTTTAAAAATAAAAATTTGTATCTTCAATCTCAAATATTAGACATAATTATCTTAAAGTTAAACACTTCATATAAAAATCAAAAATAAATTTCTATAAACAGAGCAATAATTTAAAATAATACTCATAATTAAAAGTACTTTAAAGTTTAAACTAATAGTTCAAAGATGTTATTTTCAAATTATTGTGTTTTTAATAAGAGACAAATTTTAAATGACTAGATTTTTAATTTAAATTTTATGGTATTAAACTAAAAATAAAAAAATGTAAGAATATAAAACATATTTAACAAATAATTATAATAAATGAATATAAACGGAGTAACGGACGTTAACGAACATAAACGAACACCTTACCGAACGTTCAAGAACACAAATGAACGAACACGACCTATGTTCATGTTCGTTTATTTAACTAAATGAACGAAATTTCTTGTTTGTGTTCGTTCATTTATTAATCGAACGAACATAAACGAACTTCCCGCCAAACGGTTCACGAACAGTTCGCTAAACGTTCGGTTCGTTTACAGCCCTATGCACGGTTAACTGGTCAAAATGATGACGTGATACAGCTGAGTATTTTGTAACTTTGATCATGTGAATTTTATAATTTTTTTTGACTTGGCGCATGGAAACGGATTAATCTTAAATTGAAAACTTTTATTATTTTTTTTGGGTAAAAGTTGGTTACTTGAGATATAAATCTGACCAAAAATTTTCAGAAATAAAAAACAATTTTTTTTGTACCCCACAAAGAGGCATATAAGTTTTAAATGATTCAAGGTAGCAAACTTTCAAAAAAAAATTTATAGCGATCACTTGGCAAGTTGGCAGCTGACATGTCTGTAACTTGATGTTTATCTGAAACTTTTGAAGCTGGTTAACTTCATATCAGTAATCGAAACTTTGATGCTTCTTTTTGGGTAAAAAAATTTGGTTGCTTGGAGCAGAAATTTGACCCAAGTTGGTTGAATGGCCATCTTATTATGCAATTTGTCTTTCTAGTATTGCCATCCTAAAAATAGTATACCAGCTCGTTTTGCTCATAATGAGGTTTTAATATATTGGCTAAGTCTATATTTCATATAATTATATAAATATATTCTTATATATGTGCTTATGTTATGTCAACAGGTTAGGGAAGCAATTGCAATTTCACTTTCTGTGTTGTGCTCAAATATTCGACTTCATGCATCCATTAATAAAGATTATTCATTTGAGAAAGGGACAAATATTATTAATGGAAAAAGTACAGCTAGTTGGGATAAGCTTTTACAAGAACGAGCATATGAACTTGTGGTGGCAATTCAGAATGCAAATCCTTCTGACAATTTAGAGAATTTAGCAGAGACAAACACACCCTCGGGATCAGATAGTAACTCATCAGATGATGTTCAATGGATGGAAACGGTAATTAATAATTAGTAATACGTTTGTAATTAATTTATTGTTTTAATTCTATGAACGTATTATAAAAAATATCTGTTTTTATGTAGTTGTTCCATTTTATTATCTCATTAATGAAGTCGGGAAGATCTGCCTTCCTACTGGATGTTCTTGTGGGATTTCTGTACCCTGTGATCTCATTACAGGTTTGTGAATTTACTAACAATGAGATTCATCAAGTAATGAAAGAAATCTTTATGATGATTTATTTATTATCTTGAAGGAAACATCAAATAAAGATTTGTCAATATTGGCCAAGGCAGCTTTTGAGTTGATGAAATGGAGAATATTTTTAGACGACCATCTCAGAAAAGCAGTATCTGTTCTTTTATCGTCAGTGCAAGATCCTAACTGGCGGACCAGATCTGCAACTTTGACTTTTCTAAGAAGCTTTATGTTTAGGTAAGCAGTTCTTTTAATGATCTAAATTGTAATTTAATGACAATTATTTTCTACAGGCTATATCTTGTATATATTTATGAACATATTAAATGCTTTGTTTTTCTTTTTTCCTTTATGACATTGGATATACTCATCTTGATTCTTAATTCTCACAGGCACACATTTATTCTCTTCGATGATGAGAAACAGAAGATCTGGAAAACAGTTGAGAACCTACTTACAGATAACCAAGTGGAGGTAATTCTTTTGAACATCACTTTTCTTTCTTAGTTTATATAGGGTGGCAAAATGGGCAGTTGGGTTATTGGTTAAAAGTTAAAACAGGTACTTTCTTAAACAGATTTGTGTCATGTTCGGGCGATTCATCAGCATTTCTTTTGAATTTTATAAATACTTGATGTATTAACAAAAGGTGATAGTTACTAAATTGTTAAATTAATGATCTAATTCTCTGATTATGCGGCTGTTCGAGAGGTTTTAAGTGTTCAAAACATATTTAAGTCTTAACACATATGACCTGTTGGAGATAAGTTACAACCAAACTCAACCCATCTTTAGTCACATGGGTCAACATGGTCACCTTTAATTGGATTTTTATGACTTTACTATGCGGGTTTCGAGTGATATATATTATTCAACTAGTCTCTACCAGTCGCACGTTGCGGCGGCAACTTCGAGCGCTGCTGCGATGATGATACAATTCCGAATATAAAAGCACATCTAAAAATACGTTAAAATGGTTGTCACTCCACTATAAAACCCAAAAGTGCACACCGTCATAAAAGTTAGTGTCAATACAAAAGCGCACACAACAATATACAAACAGAAGAAAAAACCAAATAAAAGCAACAAAATATATGTGTGTGTATGTATAAATTTATAATATTGTATTTGATTTTCTTTATTAATAGGTTTTAAACTTTGCTAGTGTTATTTTTTTATGAATAACTTAAGGGTGTGAGTAATCGAACAATATATTTTAACATATATTATTGAGTTAAAATCTCAATTATTAACAAATGTAAAATTAAGTAAAAATGGGTGATAAAAATAAGAGAATTAAACAAACCTTTTCTATTCCTCTCCGTCATAAATAACATATATAATTGTTTTGGTACAGGTGAGGGAGCATGCAGCAGCCGTTTTAGCCGGCTTAATGAAAGGTGAGGATGGAGAATTATCAAAGGACTTCCGTGAAAGAGCTTACACCGAGGCTATGAAACTTCAAAAAAGACGAAGACAAAGTCTTTCTACTTGTTTTTATCATTCTTTTTATTTATTATTATAGTCATAAAAAGCTTCATTAAATTGTATTTATGTTTTAACTGTTATTGTAAATTGCAGAAGCTCAAGTGGCGGTTCTTCTGTGTCTTCCATACATGGTCGTGTTCTTGCTCTTGCTGCTTGTGTGTTATCGGTTCCTTATGATATGCCCAGGTACCCACTTAGCAGACATTTTTTAAATAATTTATAGTCGGTTCTTATGATATGTTTTAAATTTTCATTTATATTGTTTTAGTTGGTTGCCTGATCATGCCACCTTATTGGCACGTTTTGTTGGCGAGCCATCACCTGTTAAATCAACCGTCACAAAAGCAGTTGCAGAGTTCCGCCGGACCCATGCGGACACTTGGAGTGTGCAGAAAGATTTATTCACTGAAGAACAACTTGAGGTAGCATTGTAATTCTTTTTCAAGAAAACAAAGCCCATCAACAATTTAAGTTTTTTTTTTCCCTAAAATTATGGTTGATACTTGCAGGTGTTGGCAGATACATCATCTTCATCGTCATATTTTGCTTAATTTATGTTGTATCTTATTTATCATGTCAGAGTGAGGAACAAATAGAAGAATTACATTCAAGGTAACTAGTCTGATAGAAACTGTATTTATTATCTTAGAACATAATCATTTTTCTTAATGGCATATAAAATAAAATAAATAAACCACTCTTAATTACATTTGTCTACGTTTCCTTCTATATTGAAAATGTCTGGTATCCTATTTTCTCATTAGCAACTGCCAACTGTTTAGGATCTGTGACACCATATCAATGGGATTAACATAACATTGGAATTTTTAAGGCGATCAATGTGTTTTGGTTTAGTCAATTTACCAGATTTCTACCGAACCATATCACATACAAGGGAACACTAGTTCATCTTTGCTTCAACGAGTCCGGCTACCGACCCTACCAAAGCCACTACTGATACCACCATCAAAACACCACTGAATATTTCAAGAACCACCCATTTTTTGCTCCAAGCTTCAACCTTTCTTTGCACTATATACATCTCCACCGGAAAATATATTGCCAACGGCCATAGATTCAGTGCCCCTAACACTCCCAGAATCTCATTGAAGTATGGGAAAACCATCGCGATTCCGGTTGTTGTTGCAACATATATTGTTCTGAAACATAGCCTGAACAAATTGAACCGAAAAACCGGCAACAATGGCAACTTTATTTCATGAAATCTTTTCAGAAACCGACTGTCGGGGAACTTTTCCATTGACCATTTCTCCACAAACGCAAAAAGTGGCTGGCTGAATAGCTTTTTGAATAAAAAAAGGCTGCGTTAGTCATTGTTAACAAGCAATTTTGACTTTTAAGGTCAACTAGAAGATTGTCGATAACACATTAACACCCACTTTGATTTCAGTTTCAAAATTATATTTTTGTTGGCGAATAAAGACTACTATGCTAATAAAATAAACAGGTTGACTTTTAAGGTCAAACCAAATAGAAAATTCATCATTTGATGACTCTTTTAGTCTTTTACGCCAAATATCAATCTAAAGACATATATTTAAGACTATATTTTTCAGGATAATTTGAGAAAACCCATATGAATTTCAGTATAAAAAGCTATGGTTTTGACCTAAATAGTAGAAGACAGATTGACTGCTAAGGCCAAACTAGCTGCTGCAGGTTTCATTAATTAAAGAGCCTTATAAATCTTTAAGAAGAATATATTTTTCAATAAAATCTTCATTAAAATCGTCTCAATTTGACCTTAAAAGTCCTTAATTTGACCTTACAAGTCAATTAGGGGACCTCTTAATGTGAAGTAATGAAGGTTTACCTGATATCCTCCTATTAGATGTATTATAACGCACGCGTTAGCAAAGCCTATAAGCCAATAAGGTTCATAAAACCCGAAGCCCGTCAAGAGGTTTCCCGGTGTGTTATTCCCAAATGCAGCATACCCGAAACATCCGCATCCGAGGTAGAAAAAACTCGTCACAAGGATCGCGATTGCTGAAGCACGTTTTGTAACCTTGTTTTCTGCTGGTGGCGACTTCACAGTATCCTAAAATACACCAAAAACTTCATCTTTTGCATGTGTATAGCTTATAACACAATTAAAAAGCAACTGCAGTTGAACTTAACAAATTAATAACCTGAATTTCTAAAAGAATAAGAGCATACGGATACGCGAATGCAATGTCTCCTAGTGCTTGAAAAGTTATCCATAACTTATGAGCTACACTAACAGCTGGGAATCCTGTAATGCTACCAGCAATCTTTCCATTTTCTGCGGTTTTCAAACTATCAAATCGTGCTGTTTGCTTAGAAGGTGTTTGGCATTTTGTTATTGAAAGTAACTTGTCAAGATGTTCTACTGTTTATAGTTGTGATTTGATAATCTAACCCAATAAATGGGGAAAATTACCAAAATAATCAACTTGACCCACATTTTAAAAAAATAATCATTAATATTTAGCCACCTGCTTCAGTCTTAGACCTTGCTTTAGACGTCACTTTTATGTACTTGGAAGAAACATACGCGCCCACATGTTGGTGGCTTTGTCGGGGTCTAAATGGGTGTCTTAAGGCCACTTTTCTACTGGCGTCTTAAGATGCCTTTAGACACCCCAATTTAGACATACATTCTGACATCTTTAAGACACCCGACATATTTTGAGCGTCTAAAGGCGTATTAAGACACCGGTAGAAAAGGGGTCTTAAGACACCCTTTTAGACCCCGACAAAGCCGCCAACATGTGGGCATGTATGTTTCTTCTTGGAACCCGAAAGTACATAAAATTGGCGTATAAAGTGAAGTCTAAAACTGAAACGCAGGACTAAATTTCAATGATTATTTTGGTAAAAAGTGGGTCACAGTTGATCATTTTTGTAATTTTCCCCAGTAAACAATCAACTGGTTGAGGTACAAATTTTAATCATGTTCAGTTACACTTCTAAAACGAACTCTTATCGACTTGAAAAGCTAGATAATCAACTTTAAAACGCCAAACACCTTCTAAAACACACGAGTGATTGAATTTAAGGATAGAAATACAGACGAGTTTGTACCAATTACTTGAGCAAAACCGAGCCCAAACCCAATGGACGAGTAACAAAACGACATTATGGCAGCAACAATCGACACCAAAGCCATGCTATGGAAATCCGGTATCTGTGACATGAAAACCTGCACCACTCCAAACAACAACATATAAAAGTTGCCACCATACTCGCAATCGCCATCATGTCCTTGGCTATGGTAACAGACCGCTTTCCTAATCGCCCTGATCATGGATCATCAACAACCTTAAACTCATCATTCATCATGTCAACATAAGCAAAAAAAAAACCCAAGTCAAAGATTGACTAAATTGTCTACCTGATACAAGTCGAGGTTGTTACCACATAGGCAACAGCAGTTCCATAGAAACTCACATACTGAAGCAAACCGCATATCCACGCTTGTTTTTCGCCTAAAAACACATCATCATTTACTAATTTAGGAACATACATACAAATACATATACATATACATACACATATACAAATATATATACATACATACATATATATACATATATAACTAGTTAAAAGAGTACCCAGAATAACTCGAACAGCATGTGTAAAGGATCGGTTTCTAGCTCCAGTAACAGGATCGGGAGACCTGTAACAATCTGATAAAAGAGAAGACGATATATAAGTTACAAATGCAAAACACAACAACGCTATCGGCCCTCCGATCCAACCGAGTTGAGCTGTGCTCCAAGCCAGTGAGAGTACGCCCGAGCCAATGACCGCGGTTATAATATGCGCAACCGTGGTCCATAACGTGCCTGGTTTCAACAAAATCTTCAGACCGGTTACACTAAAATCCAAAAAAAAAAAAAAAAAAAAAAAAGATATCATTTTTTTCTTTGACCTGTTCTTATTGTTTTGTAATCATCAATGGCGGAATCTTCTTCCAACACTTGCACATCTTCCACTGCCATCTCCACCAAGAAACTGATTGGTGTTCAGAACTACTGAACCGAACTAAAAGCTTCCTTTTATAGAACTGTTAGTTAAAGATATTTGGTCGTTTGCTATCATCGTTTAGCAAGTTTTCAAGATTCTTGGATCCCTTTCACTATCATTTGGGTTCGTTTTCTAAAAAGTTGTTTGAAATTTTGTGGCTAAGAGCAATAATTCTGTTATGATTTTTGGATTGACACAAGACGTTGACCAAGGTGTATTCACCGCCAAAACTGGTCCAATTGGAGCACCTTAAGGTTCAACTGGCCCATACAAGTTTCGAATCAATCTTCGAATGTGTGACATTGGGGCTTAGGTTGGTCCAAGAACTAGGGTTTATTCGAGATTTATAAAAGCTTATCTTCATCTCTTAGATAGTTAGATTAACACCATTGGAATATAAGATCATAACCTGAAACCGGGATCCGGTAAACTCTGGATAAATGAATCCACCGAAATTCCTTCAATATTTGGATTTGTATTTCAAATTCCATAGATTTACCCATTTCTTGTTATATATCCTCATCCACATTATTAGAGGACACGGAGTCGACTTCGGGAAGGAGGCGGGGAAGGAACCACCGAACCGAGGCCGGCCAAGAACACCGTGCCCCTGGTTTCGGCTCGGGATAAAGTGGGGAGTGTTCACCGAATCAGGCCAAGCACGGGGAGGGGAAAAAGTGCCGTTATAAATTCGACCATTGATGCTCCATGCCGTTGGTTTTCAAAAAAAAATAAAAATTCCAATTTTATTCCTATTTAAACAACTTTAAACAACCAAAAATCTCATACTTTTCTCTCATCTTTTACATTCTATACACTAAATTTTTAAAATTTTCAAGTAAAATGGAAGGAGGTTCATCACGTGGTGGGTCGTCAAACAAAAAATTTAGAAAACCACGACCAAAAAATATACAAACAGCTCAAATGAACCCGTTCAACACACCCGGGTATCGTCCACAAATGCCATCTCCGAATCAACCAAACTTCTACTACGATCCAATGAACCCGGCTCAATATTTGCAATATTCACTGGGCACTCAACAACAATTTAATCGGTAGAAGCAATCGTATCAACAAGATCAACAAAGTTATCAACAATTCGATCAACAAGCTTTTCAACAACAATCTCCATTTCATGGTAATTTTTATTCGTTTATTTTTAATTTTTATACATTTCATGAAAGACCACACAATTTATCAAGAACCAATGCTACAACTGATTCTCGATCGAAAACGAGAAATTGCTGCACGTTGGAGATGACATTGTCCCTTCTAGGTTTTTTAATTTAATTTTTTAGGTTGTATTCTCCTTTTTTGTTGTATTCTTTTTTATTTTAAATTTAATGAATCTTTTTATTTTATTATTATTATTTATTGTTAAAATAATTAATTAAAAAATGGGAAAAAGTGGGACGACACCGCGCAAAACGGGGAAAAGTGGGAGTGGAGAAAGCTAATGTGATGCTGATGTGACAATGGGGAAAAGTGGGGAAAACTGGGACGACTCCTAGTGGCCTTAGGATCTACTCATGTATGTTTGACATGACGTAAATGATTTACGCAAGTTTTCACTATTAAATAGTTATGTTTGTTAAATTAACCATGTTGATAGTTACTGGTATCTTATCGTTAGATTATTATGGTAGTTAATTAACTGGAAAAGTTGGTTATATTCGGTTATTAGTTAACTGTCAAATTATACCTATAAATACCATATTGTACTGCATTGGCGAAGCTTTTATAGGGTCGAGAGGCCACCACACCCACTTTTTTCATTCGTAGTAATAATTTTTTGACCGAAATATAATTTTTAATAAAAAAACTAGTAGTCTCGTCCCTCCTCGTTTTCAAAACACCCAAGTTCCATTGGCCCGCTATCCCATAGAATCATATCTGGATTTCTCACAAACTGAACTAAATCGAGTTCAAATCACTGCGAATAAATTCCGGGAGTTACAATAAATTTCCGCCACTTTAAAACGTTCAAGTTCCGCCAATGTTGTACCGGACGTTTGCATGGAATCATATTTTATTTTATTTTAATGTATTTATTTATTTTATTTTTTTTGTGTGTTTATGTATATTTTATTTGAGACAATTATATAAACCAAGTCATAGAAAAAGGTAGTCAAAGGATCGATTGTCCTTGTTTCAACTAATACCAAAAGCAAGAAAAACGAAGTTCAAGAAATTTGAAATAAAGGTTCTTAAATTTATTTACTTGAATTTGAAAATTTTAATTTTAAGCAACATTTTTTTTCCGTATATAAAATAATATATTTTTATAAAAGTTAACAAGTAGTAAAAGATTAAAGTGATAGAATAGTTGGATTTGATTTTAGAAAGTTAAAATAAAGGTTCTTAAATTTCTTCACGTGAGTTCCTGGATGGGCAACCTATCGGAGGCAAAGCGGACAATATCTTTGTACGGTTGGCATGAGCTGTTACAGATGGTATCGGAGCCGGGGGCCTGACTAATGTGCCAGTGAGGACATTGTGCTACGTAAGGGTGGTGGATTATAATAACTCACATCGGTTAGGAGGGAGTACAAAACCTTCTTTACAAGGAGGTTGATGAATTCCCTATCAAGACACGTTTTGCTTGAGGGAGCAGAGGCAAACTGAACAATATCTTGATATGGTTGACTTGGCCTGTTACGGGTAGAAACAGTTGGTCAATGTTCATCTTTGAAAAACTCATGTATCGTTTTCGATAGAGACAAACAATTGGTTTTGTTTTTCTTTGGAAAAAATCCGTGTATTATTCTCGGTAAATAGTCGTTGGTTTTGATTCATTTTATGACTTGAAAATCTGTGTACCATTGCAAAACAATTTTTTTAAGAAACTCGTATACTGTCAAAGTCAATACAACATATATTTTACAAGTATTTTTATTTAGTTTAAAATAATAATGTATTTTTTTGGGAGATATAATAATAATACTTACAAAAATTATTAATTACAAGTATTAAATTAGTGATAGAAAAATGATGTCACATATGAGTTAAGGATGTGTTAGGAGGAAGCGATGGGCATCGGCTTGGGACCAATTAAGAAGGCGAGGTGCCATTGTTGACAATGGGTATAGATGTTGATGGTGAGTTGTACATTGTTAAATTACATGTATGATTCATGAATGAAAGGGACTGAAGGTTTCCATCTTACAGAGTTACAGTGAGACTTAATTGAGTGATTTCTTTTCTTAAGAAGATAGGATATTACACCCTTCTACACGGGAGGCCCTGGGGAGGGGCAAACCCGACATCCGTCTAGGGCCCAATTTTTTAGGGACACAAAAATTTTATAAATCTTTTATATATTATATATATTTATTTATATTTGAGAATACAAAACTGAAAAAAACAGAAATTTACAATTCAAAAGGGATCTTTTTATCCCAGCTCGTCCAAAATACTAAAAATCTCAGAACCGCCCATGCCCTTCTATCTGGTAACTTCTATCTAATAATGGTTGTTTGTTGGATTGTAGGGGCGAAGCTTTTCAAGGGATCGTAATGCACTGGCCTCTATTGTTTTTTTCGTTTACAAGTATTGAGTATCGAAATGCATTGGCCTCTATTGTTTTTTTTGTTCCAAATAGTTTGATTTAGTAGTATTTTGTAAGAAGATTTTATAAGTATTGAGCTCTTTTTTTTTCCAATCTATAAATTATTTAAAGAAAGTTTTTTTTTTTTTTTTTTTTTTTTTTTAAGTTTAGGCACGTTGTGAATGTAATGTAATTTGGTTCTGGCGTGACATGACAGGGGTCATGTAGTGAAAATCAGTGTTTGGTCACTTTGTTTGCATTATATTTGCATCCGATTTGTCAATCCTAAGACTATCCACAGTGGTCACCTCACTGAAAACCCTTCCCCACTGAAATTTCCTGCCACGTCATCACCCCACTGAAATCCTTTAACACCCACAATGGTCACCCCACTGAAAACTCTTCCCCACTATTCCACGTCATCAACATTTTTTAAATTTAATTGATTTATTTAATTTATTTTTTGCAAACAAAAAATAATAAACTTAGAATTTAAATTAACCATTCAAATAAAGATACAAATAAAATAAAAATTACATTGCAAATTTAAATAAAAAAACCATACAAAAAAAACTAACAATTCAAATAAAATTTAACGATATTTATCCAAGAGTTTCTTTTTCATTTTTTGCATTATTTCACGATCTTCGTCGTCGAGCATGTCGGGAGGCATAGACTCAAGTGCTCTGAGGTCGGATCGGAGAGTTTTTTCTTCGTGCATTTTTTTTCCTTTCTTCGTGTTTTATTTTTTGAAAAGTTGTGAAAGCTTGGAGTTGCTCGGCGAGTTCGGTTGTTGACGTGTTAGAGGAGACGGTTTGACGACTCGAAGAGGACGCCCGTTTTGTTGTATCTCGACCCGTCGGTCTAACCGGTTCCGGTGGGGTGTCGAACTCGGCTTCTTCTTCGTCATCCTCTAGGTTAACCGCGTAATTTGTATGTGCGGTCGAACCCCCGGGCGAATACTCGTTCGTTTCGGAATTTTTGGTTCTTTTTGAAGAACCTTGGACCTCGTTGTTGTGTTCTTGGCAAAGAACACGGAATTTTGGCGAGTCTTTTATCGCCACCCAAACGTGGTAGTGGTTAAACGTTTGGCCGTTACTCTTTAGTTGGTATTCTTTTTCGGCCCATTTCAAAACGTTCTCGTCGCTCATCCCGCTTTTTCGGTTGTTTGCGCAGTTGCTATAGATCCCACTAAACTTTGTTAACTTGGTGCACATATCCTTCCACTTTGAATTTAGTTGATGATACGTGCGGTATTCGGCATCGAAGCCCATCACATTGTGCCAACTAACGGTTACCTTTTTCCAAAAATTTTCCCGTTTTTGCGAGTTACCTACAAAAAAAATTTCAAAAGTAAGTTAAAAAATTAAACCCTTTAAAATAATATATAACAAAACTAAGTAATAAAATTTTTACCTTTGGTTTTGTTCTCGGATTCGTCCATGTAACATTTTCCGAGAGCGATCTCTTCATCTTGAGTCCATTGCTTCGGTGTCATTGGACCACTACTCGGCCCTACTCCAGCCGGCTGTTTGTTTTTCTTACCTTTTTTTCGTTTCTGAGTGTCTTGTGTCTCCGGCACGACCTCGTTATCATGTTGGCTCGAGGAAACAAAATCAGATTCGAACCTCGGTTGAGAGAAGGGAGCAAAACCGGGTTGAAAGTTTGAAGGAGATTGGAAGTTTGGTGGATGTTGAAAGTGTTGGATGTTTGGGTTTTGTTGTAGTTGTGCCAAAAAATTCCTAAGCGATTCGGGATCGTACGAGAACGGGTTGAATTCGGGATTGGGATTGTTAGGCCTTGGATTCATGTTTGTGTTATTTTTTTAAAAAATATAGAGAGAAAGATGAAAGATGAAGAGATTTGGATGGTTTTTTGGGTAAAAAAAAGTTGGGTATTTATTTAGTTTTAAAAAGTTGATTTTTTTTTTTTTTTTTTTTTATTCTTACCGTTCAACGGTCATCACCGAGGCATCCAATCACAATTCGAGAATTTCCACGGGGAGCGGGAGCCGTTGGGGCCGGCTGAGCGGGAGCCGCTGGCTAGGGGGGCGGTGTGCCCGCTGGACCCCGCCGCGGGGAGGGCACCGCTGGCCTAAGCGGGGAGGGTATTGTGGCCGGTCTAATAAGCAAGCAAAGTGCTCGACAATCCTCACCTACTTTTTTCTAAATTCACTTTTGTATAATTTATAATTTATAAGTTATAAATTATAAATTTATAATATTTTCGGGTGATCCCATATATGTCTCCAAAGTAGGTCTTTATAGATATAATCCAAAGTTACCAATATTAATTTTTGTAAATAAATCTTTAATAAAATTTATCTTGAGAAATAAACTTTATCACAAAACAAACATTGCAAAACAAAAAATATACACAGTTAAATCTCACTTTTAAGTAACGTCTAAAAAGAGATCCTCAAAAACAAGAACTACTTCAAAAGAGACTCACACTAGAAATCACCAATTTATATGTAACCTCATATATATTCAAGTATTCAACCCGGGCCTGATTCGTGGAACCCTACATATATATTCATGCATTATCGTATGATTATGATCTTCTAATTTTATTACTAATTAATTACACCACAAGGTCCACAATTAACAAACTACAATTATTATTTTTATTATTATTATTAGCATTCATTTTCATAACAAACTGCAACCGTCACTCTCCTAAGCTCTGTTCGCCGACGTTACATTCTCCGGCGACTTCTGCTCCGACAGTTTCAGGTCATCACCCCATTCTTTTTCCGTGTTTTCCCCGGTCTCCAACAACTTCCCCGTCACACCTTCTAGACCCTGCTGCAGCTGACCGCTTTTAACCAACCGGAAAACCCAACCCAGAGCCGACAGTCCCGCAATCGCCAACAAGCCCGCGGCACCAAACCCAGCCAACGCGGCTACGGCCACAAACACTGCACCCAGGATAACAGGGCTGAAGATCACAAGAAGCGGTGAAGTGGCTACAAATAGAGCCATCGTTGCCAAGAAAATGAAACCCATCAGAGCCAGAAGCGGCCCGCCGATTGTGATTCCCACAATGGTTGCGATCATCAACGTTCTAATGCTCATTTGCTGCTGCTGGTGCTGGTGATGTGTGAGTGAGTGATACTGAGTCTCCATGGTTGATTTTATTTTTTTTTTTTTGTTTTTGATTCTGTTTCTGATAGAGATGGAGATTGAATGTTAAGTTTATTTATAATAGATGGATAAATTTGAAATGAAATAAGATTGATGAGTATACACGTGGCAGGATTATGGGACGAGATAGCATAATAAAAGGGGACATGTGGCAAGTGGCTAATGCACATGGATGATGGAACATACAAAGTCGGTTTTTGGGATCACTCACCATATATTCAGATCGATCCATGGATAAATTGAAGTGAAATTTTTATGTTCATATATATTGGGTGTGTGTGTATAGAGTGTGATAATTTATGGAATACATGGTCAATTATATAGAAATTAATCAACTGGGATATTATTGAAATCGATTTTTTTTCCGGATCAAACAATTTGTCAACTTATAGTTTGTTTAATTCAAAAGCCGAATTGTTTATGATGAAATCAGAGTGCTGGTTGTTCTTGATTGATCACTAATTCCCCATCGTATGTTTACAATCTGATAAAAAGAAATAATGTCTACCTATCCAAACAAACCATATATAATACATATTTCTATTTTAGGGTAAGGTTCAAATAAAAACTCTCATTTTTTAAGAAAACTAAGAAAACCAATATCTACCAATCATATAATTTCTTTTTATATATTTATTTTAATTGTTAAAAGGGCATTTAAGTAATCTTACACCTATTAATTTAGGTAACTAATTTTTTCAATCTAAATCCCTTAAAACTCTCATTTTTTTTTCTCTTACTACTGATTGAACCATAATCTATAGAACAAAGATGAAGATTGAAGATGGTGATTGAAGGCATGAAGATCAGAGATGGACGATGTCCACCATAAACCGTTGCCAAAGAACCACCCCTACCCCCACCACTTTCTTTCTTCCCCTTTCCTTCTTCTACTCCTTTTCTTCCTAGATCCGGTGACACCCCCACCCGCCGGTAACATCTCTTGGCTCCGTCAGAAATACATCACTACCCGCCTGACTACCGCCCACCACCACCTGTGTATCTAGTTTTTGATTAGGGTTTTGCATCTGGTTCGAATATGGTTTTATTTTGATCAGGTTTTGATGATGGGATGCAGGGTGGTTGTGGCTACTAAAGGGGAGTTTTGTGGGCTTTGATTAGATTAAACTATCAATGATTCATTCACTGCCTAAAGTTTTGATAGTTCTTTATGGTTTCGAAGAAAAAACAGGGGCTAATCTTGGCCACACTATTTGGCATGTTTGTGTTTTTTTTTTTCAATGGATGAGGCTTCAATCACCACTCTTTGGCCGAACTTGGAGTAGTGTTAAAAATAAAGCTGGTATATTTTGAATATTTGTTTACATTTGATTTTCACTAAAGTTCTTTTGATTATATGTAACCGGTTACCTGATTACATATATGTAATCAGGTTTATAGTAGCCAATTATATGATTACATATATGTAATCACAAAAAAATTTTGGTTTTTTTTTCCAGATATCACTTTTTTTCATGGTTTATGGTTCTTATTTGTGATAATATGATGTATTTTCATTTTCTAGTTTTAATCTTTTGTTTATATTATCATGTTATGACGAGAATTGAACATATCATTTGTAAAACGAGTTGTACGAATAAACATATGTAGCAGGATAATATATATAATTTTGTGTTGATTTAGTTTGTTTTTGTGAAACCATGATTTTATTATCTATAATAGCTGAAAAGATCTCATGATCTCGTTTATATGATTACATATATGTAATCATGTTTAATTATGTAACTAGTTAAGTTGATTACTTATATGTAATCAGATGATTTTATCAAAAAAATTCAATTTTTTTTGTGTGAAAAAATTCGAATTGTTTGAATTCAATTTTTTGATTGAAAAATTGATCAAACTAATAGGTTTGTGTTTGTATGATTACATATATGTAATCATGTTTAGATATGTAAATAGTTGTGTTGATTACATACATGTAAGCAAATGGTTTTTTTCTTAAATGATTACATATATCTTTTTGTTGAATGCTTACATATATATGTAATCGATCATGTATTAGTTTAATTGGATTTTAATTTTCTTTTTATCTCCTGTAATTTTTTTATTGTTGTTTGTATTGCTTGAACCTTCCAGTTCTGATTGTGATTCTAGCACGTATCTAGTTTTTGTCTAGATGTTCGTATCTGGTTTGATTTTGTTGAACCTTCAAGTTAGATGTATACTTACATATGCGTAAGCAATTTAACACTTAGCTATGATTTAGTTTTTTTTTTTTAATTTTTTTAATCAAATGATATACATGTATGATTACATAGGATTACACATATAAAGTTACATGCTTACAAATGTAATGGGGTTTGCATGTGTGCTTACTTATATGTAAGCCCGTTACATATGCATTTACACCAATTGTTTTTCATTATTGTCTTTACATCATATATGTTACATATAAGTAATCAAATAACGTTTTAATGTTTCGTCTGCATATTCATATTCATCTTTATCATCTTCATATATGTAATCAAGTTTATAAACCCGTTATATTAACCGGTTATATTATTACATATACGTAATCAGGTTTATATTAACCAATTATACGATTACATATATGTAACTGAGTAAATTTGTAGTTTTTTTTTTTTTTTTTTTTTTTTTTTTTTTTTTTTTTTTTTTTTTTTTGTGATTGTCACGTATATGTAATCAAATAGGTTACATATATGTAACTTAGTTTCTACTATCGGCTTAATAAATATATTTTTTTAGTTTTAACTTTAATAATTAGAATATCAAATGTTATTATTATCTCAATGATATATTTTACTATATATAAGTAATTCGTTATATGATTACATATATGTAATCAATTATATGGTTACATATATGTAATCAAATAATTTGTTTTTTAAAAAATTCAGATTTCTTTAATCAAAAAATTTTGATTGTTTAAATTTATTTCTTTTAGTAAAAAAATAAGTTTTTTCGAATTATTTTTTTATATAATTGTAAGAGATAGTAGAGAGAATAGAGAAGAGGAATTTTAGGAATTTTATTAAATATAGGAGAGATAAAAATTTTGTTTGGACTAATCTACCCTTATGAATTTATAATTAAATCCTTTAATTGTCATTTATTTACAATTTTGTCACTATTGATCTCAACCATTGATTATATCAATCAATGGTGGATTAAAGGTTTTCTTGGTTTTCTTTAAAATGAGAGTTTTTAATGGAACCATGCCCTTCTATGTTATCCCTTTAAAAGTATAAATATGTACATAACTTATATAAAACTTAATTGTTGTTAATTTATTTATAAAATAAATTATGGATATTAAAATTAATAGTATGATTAAATAAAAAGTTTATTTTCCTTAATAAGGTTAAAAATTGCTTTTAAAATTAACATTTGAAACTAGACCAAACAAACTCTGGTTGAATTCATTCTGAAGATGTTGGAACCGTCACATCAAACTCTACAATGCTAGCTTTAAGGTTTTAACTTTAACGTTTAGAGTTTATGTTTTAAAGGTTTTTCTTTAGCTTTTTAAATATAATCGATAGAAACAAGAATGTAGTAATCAGAAAGAAGCAACGGCCAGCACTTCTTAAGATTTAATATGAACAACATTAATCTTAATAACATTTTATATAACAATTAATATAAAAAATTTAATTCGATCATAATAATATTTATTATTACTCCTGAAATTTATTAGAAAATTTTATTAAATAATTAAAATTACATTGGATCTTATGACAAGAAGTTTAACATAATATACATGTTTGATTAAAATAGATTATTATCTTAACGATTTGCACAACACGTGTCACAAAATGTGATATTTTCTAAAAACATTAGTATGGACATATATAGTGGTGCACAAAAAAACCGGTTACCCGAACCGAACCGGTTTTGGGACCGGTTAGAAACCGGTTTGGGAACCGGTTATTGGTACCGGTTTGTGCTACGTGGAAAAACCGGCGGTTAGAGACCGGTTGGGAGTTTTTTGGGCGAAACCGGGTTAGAACCGGTTAAAGAAAAACCGGTTTTTTTGACCGGGTAGAAACCGGTTAACCGGTTATATTTCAAAAATCTAGCCGTTAAAAACTAGCCGTTGACACCGGTTAACCGGGTATTAACCGGTTAACCGATCGAGCAAATTAAAAAAACTAACCGTTTATAGCCGTTTCTAGCCGTTTTTTACAATTTTTTGGACCATTTTGCCCCTAAACGTTAGTATAAATAGATGGGGATTGTTTTGGTTTGATCACACAACATCTTACAACATCTCTTCTTCTTAAACGCTCGAAAATGATCAAATACGCTCAAAAAACGATCTCCTACTTCTTCTTGATTCAATCTCTTCTTCTATTACGTTCGTAATTCTAATTCAATCTTTATTTCATCCATGGCAAGCTCACGAAGTGCTCATAGTTCCGTTGGTGTTGGTGCATCCACTTCAAACGAACCAACCGTTGTTAGAATAAAAACTACAACGAGGAACAAAGAGCTATTTCAACATTTCGACTTATGCGAAATGTCGAACGGTGTCATTTTCCTAAAGCAGTCCCTTGCGAAATGTCCATGCGTTCCGCACTTGTAGCAGTTGTTGTTGTGTTGAGAGGAAGTAGAGGTGCTCTCTTTTTGTTTCTGTTTCCTAGTTGGGATATACCGACACTGTTGAATCCAGTGTCCTATTCTCCCACAATTCAGACAGTGTCTGCAGGGTCGTGATGAAAACCACATTTGGCACATTTAGGATCTGTACCAACGTATTGACGGGGAGTAGAGGTCATTGGTGACCTACACTGCTGCCTCCAGTGTCCCATCTTTCCACAGCGTGTGCCTCGTACACATGAAAGCTCGGCTCGATGATAGTAATGACAAACCGAACAAAGAGGGGCTTTTCCTTCATAAGGAGTACTGACTCCGTTAGTCAAATCTGGCAGGGTTTGACTGGTTGGCACAGCTTCAGTGTAGTTCACAACTCCTTTCCGTCTTTTCGCAGAGCGATGTTTAGATTGCTTGCTGGTTTCTCCTTCTTCAGGTTCCTTCTTCACTGCAGAAAGTAGTGGGAAGTTCCTAGCAAACTCTTCACTGTTCCTGATCCGGGAGATGATTCCAGGGAGAATCGCCACCAACTGTTCAGTGATCAGGGTTGCAAGTGCTTCGACTGCTGGATCCGTCTCTTGCGAAGGTAGAGGCGGTGATGGTTGTCTTCTTGGTGACATTCTAATCATAACCAATGGAACACTGGTTAGTGCAATGATCGAATGCAGAAGACACAATGCAAGTAAATTCCTAATTCCTATGTTCTCTACATGTAGGGTCCCTAGGTTATAGTCTAGGCCAAACCATTTAAATAAATGACCTATATTTCTCTATAACCATGGCTCTGATACCAATCTGTCACACCCCGAGCCGGCGGGATAGGATCGGTTGTCCCGTCGGGCGGAAGGTTCCCGGGGCGCGATATCGTGAGTGATAATCGTGATGATCAGACTGTTTACATTGCACATGATATAACTGAGAAATGCTAAATATAATAGAATTACAAAGTTAAATTACATCAGTATTGTTTATAATTTAATGATGTAAATCTACCATCAACATCATAAATTTCTATCTTGTATTTACACAAGATATACAAAATAATTCGTATAATGATGTCTTCAAAAGTATGCAGGTCCAAAATACTAAATCTTCTATCTGAAGTCCTAGTCCAAAAGAAATGACTTCCTAATTGACCTGTTCGTCACCTGAGAAGTCATGCAAAAATCAAGTCAACACATGGTTGGTGAGTTCATATAGTTTAGTAAATGAAAATGATTTGAAAACCTCTTTCGGTAAAGACCCTAACCTCATTAACATCAGCTGTATCATCCAGATCGGTATGCTTATATATAGGGCATACCCCTGGGTCAAGGCTACAACCCCGCCCAGACGACGTCCCACCACATACTAATCCACATGGGACATTGATGGTAACGACAATTAAGCATTTTTACCTAACACCTCTGATTTAGATTATGATCTCCAAAATTTGATTCACCTTTGATTCTCTTGAGTTGATTACAGATAAATGATTTCCCAACAGTCAGTGATAGTAAAAATAATGTTAAATATTTAATTAAATAATTAAATAAAACATTTAATTACAACTAAGACATGATGATTGGGTATTATTTTACTCAATCAGTTAGACTTAGTTGTTGGTGGTTGTCCAAATTGTAACCTCTCACACGTGACCCATGTCAGGCATAACTCACAAGGAGTACACCTGAACTGAGCGGGATTTTAATGTTTTGCCCTTACAGCTTGACCCAAAGGTCTTCTGTACAAGCGGGGACTTTAAGGATATCCTTTGATTCGTGATCTCTTGATTCTCATGATTTGACTTTGATATTGATTCCATTTGATCGTTCATGTTATCGCCCGTTACAGCCTGACCCAAAGGTCTTCTGCATCTGAGTGGGACTTTATATGTGTGTTACACGTGGTCTTGATTCCCTATACAACTGACATCCACCTTAACTTGAATATTAATGATTTCATTAGATCATAATGATTTCATTATTTTAATGATTCACACACATTTATGATTTCTGATTCTTTGAGTCTCTTGATCTTGATCTTTTGAATTCCCATGATTCACAATGATAATTGATTTGCTTATGATTCTTTGTTCTCAGATCCCACACTGAGTTATGATTCCTTTGAATATGATCTTTTGATTTTGTTCATTTGATTTCACTTTGAGTTTAGATTCTTGAATTTGAGTTTGATGGACTAAGGGTTGATTTAGAGTTTAAATTTAAAGTATTACTCATAAGAGTACTTTAATTAATTTGATGATTTGATCTGTTAAATAATTACCTAGACAGGAGTCTAGGAGTATCAACAAACTAATATATGTAACACATATAATAAATAAAAGCATTTAAATAAACAGTTCAAATAAAATAGTTTACGCATGCTTCTCAGCCCCGCGTTTTAAAACAAAAATGTTAGAAAAGGGGCAATGAACTCACCTGTGCTGCTTTGAACTGAATCACAAAAGATAATGCGCGCTCCTTGAATGTTGCTTATGTGTCTTTAGCACCTGAGTTGTTTTAAGAGATTCGAATGCGATAAGTATTTATAATAGACGTTAGGTTTAGGGTTTGGTCTCGATGTGCAACTACGTGTCCTAGTTTGCTAAGGCATTTCTAAGATTTCCCTTAACTAAGCTAATTGTATTACCCGTAATAGACCCCTGTCCCAATATTATAAATTCTTAAACCCTAGATGATTAGGGTTTATTTCAATCACATCACAACTCTTTATTTAACACATCTTTAATATAATTTATTTTAAGTTAAACTTTTATTTAGAAATCGTTTAATTATTTTAGTAAGGTTTATCATTTAATTTCTTTTATTAAAAACATATTTAAGTTTAAGAAAAGTGTAATTAAGCTTGATGGGATTATATTAAACCCATTGGGCCTAAAATGAAATGTGGACCGAACAATGTGACCAAGTTACTTGTTGGGCCTCCGTGTAACAAGTTGGGCCTTGGGCCCAAACCTATGGGCCTTGGAATAGTCTTGAATGATTGAGAGTTGTTCGACCTATTTGGAATGTGTGGGCCAATGATATGGGCTGTTGAAATACAAGGGCCCGGCCAAGTGTTACAAGGCCTAGAATTCAAGTGTCCTTATGGACCTCTATTGGGCCACGAGGAAAATTGTTGGGCCAAAGGTGGGCCCAGGCAAGATTTGTTGGGCCTAAAGTTAGAATGGGCTGTAGGATTCAAAAGTGGGCCAGAAGTAGGCTGTTGGCCAAGTCAATAGCAAAGTGGCTCCAAAATGAGGACAAGGGCCTCAACAATAAGCCTTGGATCAGTTTCTGTGGGCCTCGGGCTGATTTTGCTGGGCCCAATGAGTTTTGTCTCAGGCCTTCACCAAAATAGTCCATAGGCCAAGCTGGGCCTTGCTTACATGGGCTGAAACAACTGTGGGCCTAAAAATTGGGCTGTTGACCAAAATTATGGCCTTGGGCCAAAAACAGTGGCCTTGGGCCAATCACTTTCTGTTGGCCTTCCAGAAGTTGATGTGCCGAATATAGAGATGTTGGGCCTGATGTTGTGAGCTATGGGCTGAACAAAAGAGGTTATGGGCCATGTATAGGCTGTTGGGCCAAGCCACAAGAATTATGGGCCTCCGGTTGAGGTCATTGGGTCACATCAGGCCTTGGGCTAAAACAAAAGTGTTGGGCCTGTCTAAAGCTAATGGACCAATTGTTACTCCAGTGAGTTGATGCTGTCCAACTGTTGGCTTACTACATATCTCGACTAATCACATGGAGTTGGGCTGGACCGGCTTTTGGGCCAGCAACCACAAAACTGATTGGGCCAGAAGGAGATTATGTGGGCCTTAATGGAGGTGGTGAGCTGCATTAATGGACTACATTAAGATATTTGGGCCGCATAACACTCATGGGCCTAGCTGTTGGATCAAGTCTTCCAAGATGTTGTTGGGTCTAAACGTGGTCGTTTGGATCTAAACTAATCCTTTATGTTCTAACCCAAAGCAGCCCACTGAGCTTCTGTGTAACAGAGCTGAGCCACAGGCGTGCTACTGATCGAATGAGATTGTCACAAGTTAAGCCGAATGGGTGAGGTTTTGGCGAATGGTGGCCGAAAGAAGGACCACGGGCGAATGGGTTGAGGTGGCTTGAGTCGAATGAAGGGAGTATGAAGATGGTCGAATGAGCAGCAACGAAGGAGACTCATGTGGCGAATGAGGTTCATTCTGCGTGGGGTGGCCGAATGTGGAAATGAACCAGTGAAAGAGGATGGCCAGCGAATGACTACCAGCGAATGGCTCCCTTTTTCCCCTTGTTCTCCTTCGGCGAATGGGCCATCTTCGGCCTAACTGGGTTTTTCATTCGGCACTAGCACACCGGCTATCTAAGGGTTCGAACCAGAGGGTTTCGGGTTAATATGTGTTGGTAGTAGAGTGTAGGAACTGGGTTTTAGAGGGTGTAGAACTCGAAAAGTAATGTGTAGAACCGGTTTTTATGGTGGTTCAACAAAAAGGGTTTGAAAACCCTATTTTTCGGAATCTTCACATCATCATACCTCGAAATTTAATGGAGTTTAGCTTAGATCCGCTGTACTTTCATGTAGAGGAGACTAAGAGCTTCGCGTGGGTTCAAGAATGGCTCGATTTCGTTAAGAAACAAGGAAGATATGGGGTTTTGAAGTTCAAAAATGGTGAGGAGGAAGAAAACCGGGATTAGGGTTTTCAAGTGGGGAAGAAAGAGAAGGAAATGAGTTGTTTGACTTATTAAGGGTATTTATACCCCGTGTGGGTTCGGGTTCGTTTTTCTTGCTCGGTTCGCGTTTTCGTTACGTTTCCGGAAAATTACGCGTAATTTAAATGGAATTAAATAAAAAGAGTTTAATTAAATTATTTTAGATTGTGATTCCTAATAAATTAACTAAATATCTTTTAATTATTTAAATTTCAAAATATTTATTTAACGTTTAAATCGAATCGCGCAGTCATCGCGCGTATTTGTTCGAATCGTCACCCGATCAAACACGACGATAACTACACTTTTCAATATTGTTTTCTAGTTATTGAATATCATTCAGAACGTTAAACTTTCAGATTTATTCGCACAGATCGTCACCTATACGAATAATCCGTCGGTTTAGCATTCACGTAACGACATTCGTGCTGTTTTGTTCTGTAAAGCCTCACATACGTTTATACATAATAAAATCCTAACAAATAAATCACATGATGGTTCTGTGTTGCCAGATAATTATCTGACTCAAGAACCCTTGTTCTGAACTTGTTTCTCTGAAATGATTGTGAATTCTCTGTTTTGATAACATGAAATGATACTGAAACTCGATATGAATATGAAATACACTGAATTATAAGGGATTTGCACCTGATTACTGTTCACGTACTGTTTATGATCACTGTTCCGGTGACGGTTCCGGCACTGATGTTACAGTCTCCCCTTGTTAAAGAAATTTCGTCCCGAAATTTAAGAATTGTTATCGGGTACAGCTTCCTCTTCAAACAGTTGGGGATACTTTAACTTCATGTGATCTTCACGTTCCCAAGTAAACTCGGGTCCGTGTCTTGAATTCCAACGAACCTTTACAATCGGAATACGGCTTCGCCTCAGTTGCTTGACTTTGCGATCCATAATCTCTAAAGGTTCTTCGATAAAGTGCAACTGATCATCAACTTGAATCTCTTCGAGTGGAATGACGAGTGATTCGTCAGCAAGGCATTTCTTTAAATTCAAGACGTGAAACACGTCATGCACACCACTGAGTTCATCTGGTAAGCTCGATCTGTACGCCACCGGACCAATACGTTCGATGATCTCGAACGGTCCCACGTATCGTGGTGTTAATCTGCCTTTCTTCGCGAATCGAACTACACCTTTCCAAGGGGAAACCTTTAACATGACACGATCACCCACTTGGAATTCCAACGGCTTGCGCCGTTTATCAGCATAGCTCTTTTGTCTACTTCGTGTTGCTTGTAGTCTTTGTTGTATCTGAGCTATCTTGTCTGTAGTCTCTTGTATAAGTTCTGGCCCAGTGATACGATTATCTCCTACTTCTGACCAACAGATCGGTGACCGACATTTTCGACCATAAGGAGCCTCGAATGGGGCACAACCGATGCTGCTGTGATAACTGTTGTTGTAGGAGAACTCAATTAGTGGCAAGTGAGAATCCCAATTACCACCAAAATCTAGAACACAAGTTCTTAACATGTCCTCTAGGGTTTGAATTGTACGTTCGCATTGACCGTCTGTTTGTGGATGGTAAGCTGTACTCAAATTTAACTGTGTCCCTAGAGATTTCTGCAGTGATTGCCAGAACCTTGAAGTAAATCTGCTGTCTCTATCAGAAATAATTGACAATGGCACACCATGGCGTACCACTATCTCATTGATGTACAATCTTGCCAGTTTATCCATCGTGAACGTTTCACGCATCGGCAAGAAGTGAGCAGATCTTGTTAAACGATCGATGATCACCCAAATTGTATCGTGACCACTGGAAGTACGGGGTAGCTTGGTAATGAAGTCCATAGCTATTTGTTCCCACTTCCAGAGCGGAATCTCAGGCTGTTCCAGTAGACCAGACGGTCTCTGGTGTCCCGCCTTTACTCTTGCACACGCAAGACATCTGCCGACACATTTGGCTATGTCTTTCTTCATTCTCGGCCACCCATAAAATTTCCGTAAGTCTCGGTATATTTTATCGGCGCCCGAATGTACTGATTATCTGGTTCGCGTGCTTTCTCAAGAGTAAGTCTTCTGGATTGACTTGTCGCCGAAATCCACCATTTTGGTGGTAAGCATTTCATCCAGTTTATCTCAAATTTTCTTTCTGTTTTACCACCTGACACACTCCTTAAAGCTTTCATAGGTGACTCTGACAACTCTGAGTCTTGATCGTCTGATTAAGATTCTCACGTCACATGGTGAATTCTTAGGTTATTTGATATAACCGTATACATACTTCACCATCTGTTTAATCTGTTCTCAACTTTGAAAGTGGTCTTATATGTCGGGAAGGTCTACTTAAGATATGGTATTACTATTGGAATAAAGGTAATGGTTTATAAGTTTCTATAAGTTTTGATAACGCTTCAAATAATACGAATGCTGTTCAAAAATTAAAACTTAAATATAAACCGATATGTAACGGTGCTTTTTTTCATACAAGATGCGTTGCTCACATTATTAACTTGGTTGTGAGTGATGCTCTTGCGGTTGAGGGAATGAATATGTTAAAAGAAAAATTTAAACAAATGTTAAAGGATGTTTTTATGAAAAACCGTAGAAGATATTTGGAATATCAAAAATTATGTGAGGATACGAACTCCATCTTTTTAGGTCCGTCTTGGGACGTACCAACAAGATGGAATTTGACTTGGCGTATGTTTAACAGCGCCTTACGACAAAAGGAAACCTTGGAAGTATTTCATAACAATTTAGTGGAAGAACGTAAGGCTAAAAGATTTAATCGTCGATGTTGGGACGCCATAGGAGAATTTTATCGGGAGTTTATTATCCCACGTCTTGTTTGGTTCTTCAACAATTATTTATAATGACAAGAAAAATTAACGAATTTCCATCGACGGGTGAAAATAATGAAATATATACGGGAATGTTACTTCCAATGAAATTAAAACTAAAGAAATACTTTCAAGAAATGCCGCCCGTATTTACATGTGCGACGGCATTAAACCCATGTTTCAATGGTGCCGGCGTTGAAACATTAGTTGATGAAATAGTCAGTGCTTTGGGTTTGGATTTGGAAGACCCAAACTTTGCAACAAACACTAAAAATAACTTTAACATATATTTTCAAAATATGTTTGATCATTATTTACAAAAATATGGTGAAACATCTAACATACAACAAACAATGTATGCGGCTTCTAGTTCGAGTAGAAGCCAAGATGTTAACTTTGATTTAATTAACACATTAAGACAAAATGTAACTAAACGAGCCCGAGGTACTAGCGCAAGTAGCGAACTAGGAAGGTACCTAGGGACAGATTGGATTTCCGGTCTTACGCCGGAAGAATTTGAAAACTTTGATATTTTGGCCTGGTGGAAACAAAAGGAACCCCACTTTCCGATTCTATTTGCCATGGCCCGTGATTTACTAAGCGTCCAAGCTTCTACGGTAGCTTCGGAGTCTGCTTTTTCTCTTAGTGGCAGGGTTTTATCGATACGAAGGACGAGGCTTACTCCTGCATCATTGGAGATGTGCATTTGCTTGAAAGACCATTTGGACGCAATGGAACGTGTACAAGACCACACACAACTTGAAGGCGAGCTTGAGATAGAAGTGACAATACACGATGTTGAAGTTGAGGAAGGAATGACATTCCCACTTTCCGACGAAGAACAGGCAATGGATGAATGGATGCGGAACAATAGTCCGGAACTACAATCCGAAGCACCAAGCGAAGAATAATTTCTATTTTCGATTTTGTATTTAATTTTGTAACTTTAAATCTTGTGTAATTAATTTATTTTAATGAAATATGCTATTTGAAATCCTTACTAATAAAGTTCATTGAATTTTATTTAATCAAAACCTTAAACTAATAATTACTAAACCCTAATAAACCTTAAACTAATCAAACTAATATTAAACTAATAACTAATAAACCTTAAAATAATCAACTCATAATTACTAAACCCTAATAAAACCTTAAACTAATCAAACTAATATTAAACTAATAACTAATAAACCTTAAAATAATCAACTCATAATTACTAAACCCTAATAAGACCTTAAACTAATCAAACTAATATTAAACTAATAACTAATAAACCTTAAAACCTTAAACTAATAATTACTAAACCCTAATAAAACCTTAAACTAATATTAGTAAATAGTAATTATTAGATTAATATTAGTTTGATTAGTTTAAGGTTTATTAGGGTTTAGTAATTATTAGTTTAAGGTTTTAAGGTTTATTAGTTATTAGTTTAATATTAGTTTGATTAGTTTAAGGTTTATTAGGGTTTAGTAATTATTAGTTTAAGGTTTTAAGGTTTATTAGGGTTTAGTAATTATTATTTATTACTTTTAGATTTGATTTTGTTAAGTTTTTTATTATGATTTTTTTTATTATGATTTTATTAATTTAACTTTAAGGTTGAAAACGTATAATAAAAAAAAACGGTTCAATACGGTTACGGTTCAACACTCTAAGTCTAACGGACGGATCAAACAGATTAACGGATAAAAAAAAAGGTTTAAAAACCGGTTTTTGAACCGGTTTGGCCGGTTAACCGGTCCGGTTTATACCCGGTTCGGTTCCATAGGTTACAGATTTTAGGTTAAAAAAACCGGTTAATAACCGAACCGGTTTTTAGGAAAAACCGGTGAACCCTATGTACCGGTTAACCGGTTCGGGTAATTTAAAAACCGGTTTGGACCGGTTAACCGATTTGTGCACCTCTAGACATATATGTTAGCAGGTTACAATAAATCTATAATTAGATTGCTTTTGACCTATAAAACCTATTGTTCTTCACTTCTTCGATCAACTTGTGGCTCACGTGTGTCAATGGTTTAACATGGCTTGTGTGTTATGTGGCCTACTGGCCTCTCCTTCGGTTTCATGTTTTTCCTCTTCTTAATCGACCTCTAATCTTCTTTTAAATCCGTCTAACCTGTTAACTGCAGGATCTGAACCACTGACTTTCAAAGAAGGTATCACTTAATTATTACACACCTATTATATAATTAGCTAAATGCTTTTTTTTTTTTTTAGTTTCTTGCTAAGTGTTAAACTTTATCATAAAACTCTCTCATCTTTCTAAGTTCTTGCTAAATATTAAACTTGACCTCCAAAACCATCTTATCATTCAAGTAGCTGCTCATAGTCATGGATGTCCCAAAAGTATGTCATGGTTTTTTGCTTGAAGGGTGGTACTTATAAGTTGTTGTGTCAATATCACTTTATGGTATCACTTTTAGGGTTATGGGCATGGGATGGTATTACATCAATTTTCAATATTGTTTTCATTGTTGTGGAAATATCTATAATCATTATTGTCTTTTTTAATTTTTAAGTAATATAACGGAACAAAAATATTTTTTAAATAATAATAACCGTATTTCATAATTGTTTCATTTTAATCAACTTTATAAGTAATCATCAATAAATAGCAATCAAGTTTTTTTATCTATATCATACAAGTGACTTAATATAAAATAATAGAGTTAAACATTAAAAAAATCAAAAAATAAAAATAAAAAATAAAAATCTTGAGGTGTTTTTTTATGGTAAAAACGTTTGAATTAATGTTTCAAATGTAGCAATATTAGAGCATGATCAGTATTTAATTATTTTATCTCCTTATAAATAAAAACTATATAGTATACCATTGTGAAACAAAAACGGATTATAAACGTATTTTATAAGTCTGTTAGCTTATTTAACATGATAAAATAAATATGTGTAATGTGTGTATCATGAGATTTATTCTAATAACAACCAACAAACTATAAAAAACTAAAAAAAAAAAAAAACTATATTTATAGCCATATGATTTAAGGGATATAGTAGTAATTTTCGTTTAAAATAGAAGAAGTTACTATTATAACTTTTAATTGGTGTCTAGAAATAGTTATCTATTTCTCAAGTTTCAACGGTTCTCAATTGAGCATCCATCTGTGTGTCGTAAATAAGCACGTTGAACATGTGTAGATATACCAAGTAACATATTATCTTGCCTATGATGCAAACTTGTTTATTACTAAACCATTTAACTTCATAGTATGCATTCATGTAATGTTAAGACGTGTCCATAAATTAGGAGCTATTCCTATGAAAAAGTATGTATGTGTTAAAAGACCTTTGCAAGTCTTTCGTTGTCATTCGCGAAGCAATTGAAATGACCCCTAATCTAAGCTTGATTTAGAAGCATAAATATTAGAATTAATTGCATGATTGGTCCTTCTCATATGAAAAATTAGACTTTTAGTTTCAGTAGTTGGCTTAGCCTTACACTCTGTTTTCGAATTCATTTAAGAAGAGAAAAGAAATGAAATGAAAAGAATGAGAGAACACATTTGTGGAGTTAAATGCCAAAATGGTCCCTGTGTTTATATCAAAAATGTCATTTTAGTCTCTAAATAAAATTTGTTGTCATTTTAATCATTGTGTTTTAATTTAGTTGCCAATATAGTCCTTTGTCTAAATTTTAGTTATCATTTTAGGAACTATATTGACAACTGAGTTGTATACACAAGGATTAAAATGGTTACAAAAATTAAGACGAAGGGCTATATTGGCAACTAAATTAAAACACAAGGATTAAAATGGCAACAAATTTTATTTAGGGACTAAAATGACATTTTTGACATAATTTAACTACATGTTTGTGTTATTGGGTTTCATTTAACGAAAGAAATGAAAGGAAAGGAAAATAAACATGTTGTGTTCTCGAATTTTAGTTAAGAAAGGAAAGTGAAGGGAATAAAAGAAAAATTAGACAAAATTATTTAGTTTATTTTCCTTCTGATTTGGAAGGAAATAATTTCATTCTTATCTTTTCTTTTCTTTTCATTTTCTTCTTTTAATTTTCTTTCTGTTCTCTCATTTAATAAACTCGGAAACATAATGTCAATGTAGCACATAAATTTTAGAAAATTAAATGATTGGCCCTTCTTTAACAAGTCATAGTATGTTTGGTTCCTTTCACACACACAAATAAATTAACATCATATGGGTATCATATAGGTAGTAGGTTTGGTTAGAGGTGCGCAAATTGGGTCTTTTTTGGAACCGGTTCCTGTTTTTTGTCCACCTCTAGGTTTAGTTGCTTTTCACACTCACAAAAAAGTATTTTGAGTCGGTGAAAGTAAGCAAAAAAGAGATTAGTGAGATCTATTAATTTAGTTGATAAAAAAAATTGAAAATAATAATAATAATTGAGACCAAGTGTTGTTATGACACTCTTGCCTCTATAGTTGTCTGATGTCAAACAAAGGTGTGAAGGGTACGCGTGTGTGTTGTGACATTCTCTCACGAAGCGTGACATTTAGTTTAAGTTGTTTAAATTAAGAATTGTAAAACTAAATTAAATTTGTAACTTGATTTTAACAGCATTGTTTTCTAAGGACTCCAAATCTATTCGAACATCCAATTATATCCTACAATTTGCCACTCACGAAAGCTATACTTTAATGTCTTTAACTTTAAAAATTTTCTAAAAACTTGCATTTTAATTTTGCAAAATGTGATTTTGCTTCTTTATTTTCTTAAAGTTTAAATTTTATCCTATATATTATATATAATCTGATTTTTCCTTAATAACTTTTATTCGTTAATTTTAAAAATAAAAATAATCATGGGTGTTAATTGATGTAAACATGTTTGTATCAGTAAGAATAAGATTGACACCAGCTAAATAACATTGATATTGTTATATAATTATTTTTATCAAGATCTTTATATTAGAGTTTCAACTTCATGTGTTCCTTTTATATACTTAGTCACGTTAATATCTATAACATAACACACGTAATAAAGTTCGTAAAAATGTCACATGACACATGTCTCTATTGGCTTTCTTATATTTTATCTATTAATTTTTTTAATTTCTACCTCGCATAACATAACATACATAGCATAGTAGTTTTTTCATCTATTTATCAATCTCTACAACCAATGCAATTCGATGCGACTTCATAAACTTTTTAATTGTACCACCTGCTGCAATGCACAGTTAATCTGAACCTAGTTTGTTTTGTTATGACCATTGTTTTCGGAATCATCGATCCGACCAGGAACTAGCTTGGTTATGTCTATGTAGGTCAATATATTGAACCGGCCAAATACTTATCACAACGATGAATAGGGTGGTAAGAGTAGATTTCAAAAAAAAATATATATATTCTTTATCAAGTGTTGATGTATATCATATAACTTGAATGTTAGAATAGGGTTTGACACCAATGATGTATTGTCCTAGTGGTAAGATAGATGTATGTGGAAAATGATAGGAGACCCAGGTCATGGGTTTGATCCCACTCTGTTTTACCGGTCTTCCACCGTCGTGCATTTTCCCCGGGAATTGGTGGCTAGTGGGCTAGGGACTCCGTTTATCTGGACTAGCGGCCAACTTGGGCATCCTTTAGCCATTGGAGGCCACGTATGGAATACCCGGCAGTTGATTAGTTGGAAGTTAAAAAAAAAAAAAAAAAGAATAGGGTTTGACAAAATCGATCAGTAAGACAAAGAATTGGCGGTTGTAAAAACATTAGGTTCCGTTGGACCAAGAAAAAAGAATTTCAAGGCGAATAAACCAAAACCGTACTGCGGTTGGTCTGGCCTTCTAGAAACTATCGAGCCACCATCATTATCACGCAAAGAGAAACTGACCCCTGGCCCTGGCTCTGGCTCACCCTCCTCCCCTTTTCCTATAAATAACTGCCCCTTCCCAACACTTGAAATCGATTCAAACATTCCAACATTATATCTTTCTTCCATCTTATCCCTATGATCCACCAGTTTACCATCCCTCTTAAAGGACCGTCCCTCAGATTCCTGAATGATAAACGCCGATCACCGTTTATTTCAACCGGAAAAGTGTGCGTCCGGGGACAAATGTCATTGCTTAACGCAATCGAAGCCGATTTGACTTTCAAAAGTCGATCCAGTCTTTACGAAGTTCTGAGAGTCAAACGTGACGCCACGTCTAATGAGATAAAGGCTGCGTACCGCAATTTGGCGAAGATCTATCATCCTGATTCTTCTGATCTCGAGCAACATGATGACAGCAAGTTTATCGAGATTCATGACGCTTACGCCACGTTGTATGATCCGGCGGATAGAGCCATGTATGATATGAAATTGAGCATGGGATTGGGACGTAGATCAGGGTTTTACACCAACACGTCCCGCCGATGGGAGACCGACCAGTGCTGGTAGAATTTTTGTATATTACCCCGTCTTTGTTTAGAAATAAATAATATTTAAATAAAATCGTGTAAATTGGCTGGCGTTAAAATTAAAATCTGTGTTTTTTACAATATAAAATTTATAATTTTCAAGTAATAATTACAAGTGAAAGGAATATTACATAGACTACATATGTGTCGATTTACAAATAGAGCTGACGTCATGTTCGCGTCAAACTTAATACGAAATAAAATACATAATAAAAAAAAAAAAAAACATGTCAAAAACATAAAGTTTTCAATTATGAGTAAACACCAGTATTCAGCAAATACAGAAACTCTACAGAAAATACCAAACAAGTAAAAAACAAATGTACAATTAAAAAACATCAAAGAACTAGCCCATCCATAATAGTATAATACCTACTACTATAAGAAAAACAAAAAGAATAAACCACCTAAAACTGATCTAAACAATTCGCAAATGCAAAACAGTTATAACCCTTAAAGAACTCCCAAGACTTTGTACACGATCCTCTGTAAATGTATGTGTATATCAATATCAATTGCTTACAGGGTCCTGAGTGTGGAGTTGATGAGTTTCATGACGACCCGTATGCTTGACAGCTCAGATACAGAAGTTGTCGGGACACTTATTTGATGATTCAGTATCGAATAAACTTGATCAAATATCGGCCTTACATGCATTGCTATCATCGAGTCTGATGGCTTGATTGCCACCATTACATCCATCATCCACCCAAGTTTCTTTGCTGTATCACTTCCAATGTCACAAGCCAACTGCTGCAGCAAAGATAATAGTACTCCTTGACTCAGAGGCAAAGGGTTTCTTGCTAACAACCCCTGTAAGTCAACCTGTTTGACCATAGTCAAAATTAAAACATGGAACAGAAATAAAAATCATACAACTTGCACATGAAAGATTAAAAATACCTGAGAACATAACCAGGATACGATCCAGACATCGCTTCTTTGAAGGGCAGCAGTAAAAGCTTCTTCAAATTTGTGCTCGTATACCAATCTAGAAAGCTCTTTTGTTGGATCCAATGGTGCTTCGATCTATCACATAAAATAGGTACCGATATAAAATTATATATGAAGGTCGTTCAAAACATAACCATAAAAAATACAAGAACGAGATAAAAATTATAAAACTTCTTACAATTATAGCATTTTTTCCAATTATTTTATAACAGTAAACATAAATGGTTTTAGTTAAACCTTCTCATGGAAACTGCCAATTGGTCCATTGCTTATTTGGGTTATCAATGGATTGGCTGATTCTGAATTCACCCTGGCAAGTGCAAGAGCGACCAGCTTCCTTTGACCTTCAGCTAATTCACCACTCAAGGTTTGAGTTACAGATGATGCTGAATTTATGGCATCCTAATAAAAAAACCCATCACGTGTTAACAAAAAAAACAGTGTGGGTTCAGCTGGCATAAATTAAATATGGTTGTAATTCTTACCCTCAAAGCAACGGCTAAAGGAGAATGTGCAGACTCGATTTGCTGCTGAGCTGTATTTGTATGCTCAGCCATTCCCTTTTGAAAAGTAGCATCAACTTGATCAAACAGGGCCTTGCAAGACATCTCAAATGCAGGTATAACAGAAGCTTCTATACTCGACTTAAGTGTTTCCTGTAAGAGAAATAATACCATAGCATGCAAATAAGTAATGATTAATTACAAGCCTGACAAATAGGCGGGCCTCAAAACAGGCTGGGACAAAATGGAACTGGAAAAGAACCAACAAGAGTAGCCGTCAAATGTTGATACCTGTAGGGCTTGTTTGCCAGATGTTTGAAACTGGGTTTGGATTTGCCTAGCAACAGTAGCTTCAAGCTTAGAATTTACCGATTTCTCCAATTGGTTTACTGACTTATCAGCAACACCCCTCTGCATATAAACTTAATCAGAATTTATGTATGTACAACTCTGATTACACACACACACATAATGTCAAAACTCTGTAACCTGGAAAGCCTCTGTGATTGCTGTAGACACCGTTTTCTCAATAACCGGAGAAACTGAACGCGCAACAGCTGACACGAGTGCGGATGTTTCTTTCTTCAACATTTTCTCCAAAGCTGTAAGTAAATCTTTGTAGCCATTTGTAACCAAGCCCGAAACTTGTTGACTTCTATCTCGATTTAACTTTTCTTGTTTGATAAATTCTTCTTGGATGCGGGCCCAAAGAGCATCAAAATTAGTTTTGTAAGTTTTCTCCATGCTTTTCCCTATCGCGGCCTCGATTCGTCGGCCTTCTTTTGTAACTGGCACTGCCACCATTCCAGGAATCTGCTTTTGAATCTCCTTTTGATTTATTAAAACCTGCAATTAAAGTTAAAATTAGTTTACAACTTTACACAATAATGTTAACCAATAATTTACCTGAGTAATAGTTTCTTGCAAAGAATGAAGTTGTGAAAGCATTGATTCTACTGAGGGAGCACTTGAATTGATTCCTGGTTCAATAGAAGAATCTGTTGAGTTGAACATGCTACGTGGAGGAGACAGGTTTGACTGTTGATTACTTTTTCCTTTCTGTTTTTTCCCTTTCATTGACACGGGGGCCGTGGACTCAACTGTTACAGGTACAGGTGGCTCAGGAGGTACCAAAGCGTCTATTTTCAAATCTTGATTTTCATTTTGACCACCAAAACTTTGACCTGATCTGTCAAGTTGCTTTGTCTCATTAACAATGTAAGTTTCCCCAGACACTGCACCACCAAAACCTGATGCCTGTGATGCAAAACCATGAATCTCTCCTTGAGAAATGGATTCAATGGTCTCATTTGTTCCTGATTCACCAACAACCTTAACCTCCAACTCAACATTCTGCAGATAAGAAACCGAAGCCACATCCAACACACTAAAATCCATGTCATCTTTCTGCTCAACATGATTAATTTCAGAAGACGAGGTGGCCATCAGTTCAGCAGGAGTCACCAAATGAGTCGGATGCTTAAACTTGGTTTCATCATTTACTGAATCGGTTGCAAAAGAAGCCTCCTCTTGTCTGTCAACTGAATATTCAATAATTTTCAACTCACTATAGTCTTGGCCACCAGTGGAAATTTTTGAATCAGAAAGTTTACGAGTTAAAGTAGGACTTGATGCAACTGGAGGTGATTCAATAGAAGCTTCATTCAAAGTAGAGCTTGAGTGCTTCCTTGAAACAAAAACATCAGAGGTAGGTACTGAGACTTCCAAAGATGTTTCTGTTTTATATCTAGAAGGTTCTGAAACATTCAAGCCATCAGAACTCAAAGCATCATGAGACACGGTTGAATCTTGTTTCTCATAAGAAATGTTGTCAATTGAAGGCGGTAAGCATTGGGACATGTCTAAAGCATATTGTTGAATTGCCTGTGTTTGGACACAATAAACTTGAACAATATGTTCCCCATGTGGTAATAAATCGCTGGTGCCTGTAAAACTAAGTATGGGCATAGTAACAGTAAATTCTGCAATGTAATCCATGTGGGTGGATTCTGGATTGGACCCGTATTCCAGGTGAACAACATATATAGCATTTTTCTTTGCATTTGCTAGTAACAAAAGGCCAGCTTGAGATAATGCAACAACTTGATTAAAGAATGCATCTTCTAGCCTAGTTTCAGATGAACTCTTTAACTCCAATGTTTGTAAACAGTGCCATGAATCAACATCACTAGGAAGCAACCAACCTTCTTCACAGTCTGAAGCCCATATTTTCAGATTGCGATTTAATGGGCCCTGTAATTATTTTTATATAAACCAGAATTAATAAAAAAAGGTAATAATATGAAATGAAAATATTTAGCAGTTTAGCACATACCCCAGTGATAAGTATGATGTGATCTGGGCGATGAGGGGCAGTCAAAAATGTAACAGAGTTGACTGGCAGACCATCATGTGGCTTCAAGATTGCAATTGGTGACGCTTTTCGATCTTCCCATATCTTTATCTGTTGAAAAAATAAAATCAAAGAGATACAAGTCAATTAGGTAACATCATTGTTATTAAGCGATTTAGCAAGTACCTTGGTTTTAAATTGTGTGATGTGCTCCGATGTGATTTAAAAAATTCAATGCACGACACAAGTGCATCACATATGTGATGCGCTCTTTATTAAAAAAATACTAAACTTTCAAAACATGCACAAACAACTAAATATATGCACATTCTTAAGGTAACAATAAGCTAAAATTCAACATATATGAGATAAAAGAAACTTGTTTTGAGTGACAATAAGCTAAATTCAAAACAAAGACCAACCCAGCTCATTTCTGACCCATCAAAGATCAGAACCAGCTATTTTTAAAAAGCCCAACCCAAAAAAGAAAATGCAATTTGCAGATTTGCGGCGAATCACAGCGCATCCAACCAGCGCAACATACAACATTCCACGCAATACAATCGTGTCATGTAAACGCATCGCAACAGGGTTGTGTTGTGCTCTAATCACCACAAAAGCACAAAACTGCAATATGCGTGCAATTTTAAACAAAGTAAGCAACCAATTCCACATAAATATAAAAACTGTAATAGTAATAAACAAGAAGATTCTTATCTTATGAACGATATTGTTATACCAACAAACAAATAAATGCTTATAATTCTCCCTAGTTATACCTAAATTTATATAAACATACAGAAGAAAATAGCTATTTAATCAAATTTAGCTTCATGTGGCACTGATCAAGAAACTGGCTAAACATGGTGAAGATGAAAAAATCACAAATTCCCAATAGTACAGAATATGTAGCCTGGTTTCTTAACAAAGTATAAATGATGCAGACAAATTATCTCTTTAAAATTAAAAAGAGAATTTATAAACAAGATACATACATGTTGACTATTTTATACTGCTATAACTCATGCTACTTGTAGATCACTGACCAAACCATTTAACAAATAGAATAGAACACGGATTTATAAATTCACAACAATATGCAAAACAAGAAATTCGTTTTAAGTAATTTACATATAGTTTACAGAAAAGTTCTACAAAAACCATCCAAAGTATATACAAAACAGTCAGCCAAAGTCAAGTAAGATTAAATGATTAACTTAAGATATTAACTAACCGTTCCATCTACTGAAGCAGAAACCAAACGAGTAGTCATCCATTGGCACATTGATAGATCAGTTACTTCACCATCATGACTACCAACAAACTGAATTCCATTAATCAAGTTATCAACAGAACATCTTAGAGGTTCCTCGGCAGAATAAACTTCACCTCTCCCAACCTTTGTAGTATCTATTCTCAAAACACGTTTTCCAATTCCAACAACAAGAACTTCCTGCAACACATAAAAACCCCAAGAGATATTGATATAATCCAAGGTTCAAAAAAAACAACCTGGGGTTTATATTTACGATTACAAAAAAAATTACTTGCTTATGACAGTGCCAACAAACTCGAGGATGAACAAATTCTTCTTCTCCAACAATCTGAACTGCAATAACTATACTCCCTGTAATCTGTGGTTTATCATCCTCATCTGTGCCTTCCGTGATTTTCCACACATAAACACGTCCATCTATGCTTGCACTGCATATATTTTATTATAACCCATAAATGAACAAAAAAAATGGAAAAAAAAAAACACACACACACACACACACCGTTTCTTACCTAGCTAAAAGATGGACATCTTCAGCAAAGAAAACCATATCTGTAACTCTCTGAAAAAAGAAATAGCCATTTGATTATATCAAAACAAACAACTTATATTTGGTGACTATATCCTGGTTCTGCTTATGATTATTTAATTGTTTGGTGAATATATAATCTGTTTGCTACTACTTCATCTGTTCATCTATTATTTCTTTAATTGATCAGAACTTGCCAAACACTCAGCACCGTTAAAAGTTGATTATACACCTTCCAGCAGCAAAAGCACATTCAAAAGCTCTCTAGCACCATTTTTTATCATTCAATATGCGTTATCATTTTTCAGTGAGTGAAACGTTGACAATCATCTTACAATTACTAAAAATAAAACACATACTTCGATATGGCTTTTGATGGTATGAGTAACTTGCAAAACAACTCAAAATTCAGATCCTAAAAAAGAACAAGTATTCAGAAACATGTGCATTTTCAGAAACTTTGTTGCAGCTTATTTTACAATTTCCCATGGCTAAAAAAAAATAAATTTAATCTTCACCAACTAGTAAACAGCCGCCGTTTACAACTGCAAATTGAAAATGGATGTACAGCAACAAAATTAGTAACGTGGTTCAGCCCGGATTCAACAATTTAATCCCGCAGAGGAGTTCATAGGTTTTAGTATAAAATTATAGATTAATGAACTTTCATCCCAATTACCAAATCTATAATCAATTTGCATAACCTCTAGCATCATTAATTGACAGTCATTAAACAAAAATAGATCAAGAAAAGACGGGAACAGACATTTAATCTACACCCACACTTATTGCAATTAAAGTGACAATATCATAATCAATTAAATATGAAAAAGGCAGGTAACAAACCTGAGCTAGACCTTTAAGCAGTGATCTTAGAGCAGTATTTATATTAAGAACCCGGATAGCTCCTAATTTCAAACCATAACATATATAACTCTTGTTAACAGCAATCTGTCGACCCACAACAAGACCGGGATCCGATACGTACTTGGTAATCGGTGTAACCTCAAGTTGAGGCTGCACTTCTCCTGGCAACCTAGCATCTATATCATACACAACACGATCACCACTCAAATGCCGTCCCTTTGGAAGCTTACTGCTTGGCATCCGCAATGGAGCCGAGCCAGAATGCAATGCAGGGACAATGGGGTTAGTAAGTTGAGCCATAGGAACCGACGATTGAGCCGGGTTATCAACGGCTGTAGGCAATGGACTGCTTAAAAGCGCCATCAATCGAGCCCCATGGTTAGGATTAGGGCTAGGAGGTTGGAGTGGGGGTGTAGGGTAAGGAACCGATCGCTGATGTTGTAAGTTAGAGACAGTCATAGGGTTGTCCGGCTGAAAAGGGGGTGATGGGGTATGAATATGGGGATAATAGATCGAAGATTGAGGGGCGTATGAGTAAGGGCCCCCGGTGATGGAGGGTGGAGGATACGATGCTGCGGAAGACGGTGGGGGATAAGGGGCGTTGGGGTTTTGGAAGGTGGTGTTAGGGTTTGGTGTAATTGGTTGTGGGGAAGAAGATGGATTGAAGAATCGTTGAACATCGAATGGTCGTTCACCTGATTGTTGGTTCTGGTTTCCAGGGGAAGCCATGAATCAACGGTTAGAAAGGGTTTTGATTCGATTGAGATCTGATTACGAGATTGAAAAGAGGGGTTTGTGGATTAAGATTTGGGAAAGATTGAGATCGATCGAACAGCGTGTTCGATGTGTGTTGTTGCAGAGTGAGATTATGGGGGGTGGTGAGTGAGACTTTTGGAAGACCAAATCCCATGAAGAAGAGCAAGTTATCATTATTTTATTTTACTTTATTTTTTTTCTTTTTTTCTTTTTGCTCTTGATTGCAAGTATTGAAGAAGGTCAAGATGCACTTCTGTTTTTACGATAATCAACTTTTTGCCCCCATGACTAGAGGTGGGCATCCAAATAAGTTATCATAGTGCTAGAAGACCCACCTTTCAATGTAGAGGTTAAGGGTTCAACTCTCACTTGAGACACTTTTATGGATACCAGATGAGGGGAAGAATCTTGAGCTTGATCTCGGGTTCTGAACCGATGGGGGCGCAGTTTTACAGCAAATAAGCTGGTTTCTGCGCATCAGGTGCAGCTCTTCCGATGGTGGAGTCCGGTAAAACGGGCTATTGCTCCCTTGAGGAAGGGGTCTTCCGAGGCCTGCTGACGTGGTGCATATACCACGACATTACGCTCGGTTGTTGCTGTTAAAAAAAAAAAGTTCATGACCAAACTAGTGTGTATCGTCCTTGAATCGAATGGTATTATGATTTAGGCTTAAATCAAATGTTTTTATAGTTGGGCCGGTTAGACCGAAACCAGAGGTGTTAGTGGTTCCTTTATGCATCTTCTAGCCGCTTTCATATGAACGCCCAAGTTCAAGCGGTTTCTAGAAGAGCCGGTTGGCTGCTAGCCATAGATGGACGGGGTATTGATGTTTTTTCTTATTTTCTTTATATCATGCTTCTAATTTCTAACATCCAATCATTCAACTCAACAAATCTTGTTCAACTCCTTGCAAAATATGGGTTCATACCCATCAGAAACAAGGTTGCTACCAGAGTGATTTGATAATAGCTTATAGGATTTTTCATATTGATTTATTTGAACTTATTTATACTTGTTTTGAATACCATTCGTTGTCTTTGCTAGAAGTGTAGGAATAACTTTCATTGTTACTTGGATTTAATCATATAGATTTTTGCAGGGCGTCAGATTCCTATAATCTCTGTATATATTATATAATAACTAGGCTATTACATGTGTGAATACACATATTGAATATAAAATATTAAACAAATAAAAATTTAAAAGTTATAAATATCGATATTTTTTTATATGAAATGATTAAAATATGTATTAATAATTACTTTAGAGGGTGAGGTTATAGTAAAAAAAGTTAAATTGGTAAAAAGTGTGAGAAGGATTATAGGCCTTAGATCTACAATTTAATGGTTAAGATTAAAGTTGTATTAAGAAAGTTAGTGGAAGGGTATTTTAGTCATAGACACTTTTGTTGACTTTTTATCATGTTCCCCCCATTTTTTTAAACGGGCATAACTTTTATATACGATATTATTTTTTTAAAAAAACTACACCGAAAAAACGAGCATTTTTTTATCTTTAAAACGAGTATAATATTGTTATATAAAAAATAAAAAAAAATTGGTTTTCCTTCACCTTTGATATGTTGTAATGCGTCATTGTGTCTTTTGTCTGTTATTGTGTCTTTTTGTTTGTGATTGTTTCTTTTTGTTCGTCATTGTATCTTACTATTTTTTTATAAAATGATGAGCTTTAAATATAATAATGCGAAACCACACAATCACGTACTTTTTATGTATTAATCATAATGATAAAACAACAAATTTATCTAATATATAAAAAACAATGATAAGATATAATCAAATTGTCAAAAACATAACACAATGACCTGAACGTAAAACACAATGATAAGCATATTACACAATGACCTGAATGTAAAACATAATGATACGTATATTACACAATGACCTGAACGTAAAACATAATAATGAGTATATTACACAATGACCTGAACGTAAAACACAATGATGTGTATATTACACAATATAAAGATAAATACAATGATGAATATATTACACAATAACCTGAACGTAAGACACAATGATGAGTATATTACATAATTTTCTGAAAGTAAAACACAATGATGAATATATTACACAATGACCTGAATGAAAGACACAATGATAAGTATATTACACAATCGTCTAAAAATAAAACACAATGATGAATATATTATACAATGACCTAAACATAAAATACAATGATCAAAATTTATTTTTCAAAAAATAAAGACAATTTATGTTTTTTAAAGTTATGAGTTTTAAAAACATAATGATGAAATAACACAATTATGTACTTTTAATACATAAAACATAAAAAAAAAATAAGAACAATTTATTTAATGCATAAAAACAATAACAAAATACCAAAATATGATATAAAAAAATTAAACACAATAATAAACAAATTAAACGCAATGACCTAAAGCATTAAACACAATGAGCTGAAGCATTAAACACAATGATTTTAAGTTTTTAACACAATGACCAAAATACCCTTTTTTATTAAATTAAAGAAATACCACTTGTCAATTTCACAATCCTTCTCACCCTTCTCACCAATCTCACCCTTTTTACTTGAACCTAATCATTACTTTAGATAATAAAACAATAATCAAAATTTTTAATAACAATAGTAATATCTTTAATATTCTTGATTTGTAATAACTGAGATATTTGAACGAACTAAAGTTAAAAATCTAATTAGTTAGTTTTCTATAAAAAACTACCTATTTTAAAGTAAGATGATAAGATAATATTTTTATAATTATTAAAGTTAAAAACCAAATTTGAATTTACCGTTAAGCAAACAAGACAAAAAATTTAACTTTTATCATCATTTATATATTTTTTTAGCTTATATTTCATTTTTATGAAAAAAAATGTTTTCAAAGAAATTTTTTAATAAAACTGTTATTTTCTAAAAATAACAAACTGTTCATGTTTCTTTATTTTTTTTTAAAACAAATTGATATTTATGAAAAAATATATTTTATAAAATTTTTAAAATATGTTTTATAATAAAATGATTGGATTTAAATATATAAAAACTATTTTTAAATTTGTAAAATAAAAATAATAGCGTTAGTTATTATTATTATAATTATTTAATAGGATAAATAATATAATATATTTAATGGGAGAGATAATATAATGTATTTAATAAAAGATAATTAAATGAGTGTATAAATAATTGACAAATGACACTATGGCCCTAAAATGTGACATGTGTCAAATGAAAATCTTTGTTTATTATAATAGTAAGATTTGTTTTGAATATTTTCTTTTGTATTCATAAAAATAACCAGGTTAATATCTCGTATATTACACCGGTTAAATACAAAAATAACAAATAGTCATTAATAAAAATCTGTATAATTTAAGTAGATTTTTTAATATAAATTTTTTAGTATAGAATATGATTAAAATTTTTGAATAACTTAATACTTAAATTAGTAAAATAATAATATTATTTATTTAAATATTAATTTTTTTAAAGTTTGTTTTTTAAACATTTCGTTTTAAAAGATTGTTTTCAATATTTCTTATTTCATAATATTTTTTTTTAAATTGTATTTTTTTAATATAATATATTTTGAATGTCTTAAAGAGTATTTTTCATTTAAAAATATATAAATGTGTATTGAATATTTAATATTATTATTAAATATATGATCCATTAAATAAGATAGAAGCGTTAATATTATATTGTGAGGATAGTCTAGAACAATGACACGTGTATTCTTTAATTTTTGTTTATTATAGAAGTATAGATCTGGTTAACTAATTTAATTTCGTGTCAATCTGGAATATATTTTTATTTGTAGTTTTTTTATTTTTTTCTAATTATGTATTATTTTATATTTAGTAAAGTAATTATATTATTTTGTTCTAGCATATGATATATATACATATACTTATTTATTTATTTACCAGTCCGACCAATGAACCAATAATAAAGACGGTTTGATCAATGGTCCAGTAGAACGTTGCTTAAATCCATCATTGAAACCTAATTGAATTGTATTATTTGTGCACTTCAAAAGAAAATTATTAATATCACCAATTATTCATATATCTATTATAACTATTATAATTTTAGTATTGTCACATTTCAAGAGTTGAAGTGGGTTATATGCTCATCATTGTTAGCAACTAAGATAAGTGGTGAGCAATAAAATTAGCAAGAGATTTTTAGTGACAATATAGTTGTTGATAGTAAACTGATATTTAGTAAAAACTAAGTTTTGTAAAAATGGGAATAAATGTATGTATTGTGTATGCACGTAATTGATAAACGTTAACTCTGATAACAGTAAACAAAACAAAGTTAGTGTAGTAAATTATTTATTTAACATTGGTAAAACAAAACATGTGCCCACAAATATTTAAATATGAGCAAAATAGTCAGAGCCGGCTCAACCTTTTTAGTGACCCAAAACAGACACTAAAATATGTGTCATTTTTCTAAGGTATGTAAAAACTCTCTTAAATTTTATTTTTCTTTTTTTTTTAAACAACTTGATTCGTATTTACGATTTTTATTTGATATAGTCAACTAGAACTTTAGCAACAATAAATCAAGTACCAAACAAAACAAAATCTTTCTATTCTAATAAACAAAAATATTTTTTGACACTTGTCAAATTCTCATGTTTTTATTGCCACTTGTCATTTTTATATTAACCTTATTCAATTCTCTAACACATTAACAATTAATTACATTCTATCCTATTTAATATTTATAATATCAATTACTAATAATATTATCTGTCTTATTTCATGCAAGAAAAATAGTTTTTAATAAATTAAAAATCAAATATTTTTATTAAAAAGCACACTTAAAAAAAGTTTATAAAATATGAAATTTTCTAAAAATTATTTTTTAAAAAGTAAGAAAAATATTTTAGTTTAGTATTTTTAGATAATAAAAGTTTAATAAACATAATTTTAAAAAATAAAATAAACTATAAATCATATTTTTCAAATAATGGATTTTTTATAAACAAATGATGTTTTTTTAAAACGAAATGTCTAAAAATTAATTATTTTAAACCAAAAGTTATAGAAATGTTAAGAAAAATTAAACTTTAGTTATATATGTTTAATGATATTTTCAAATTAAGTCATCTAAGTTTAATAACTATATAAATTGTACATTATCTTCTTGATTTGTAACAATTAGTTTTTGATAGAAAAGCAAATATTTTTAGCATCAATCAGTTTAAGAATCTTTATTTTTACACGTATTATTTTTTAGTTATTGAAAATTTTAATTTATTACTTTAATATTTAAAATACTCATTAATATGTTATTTAATTAATTTATAACTAAATATTGTATAATTTTTAAATTTTTATTGTTAATTATTTAATATTTTATATTTAATCCGTGTAATACACGGGGTAATAATCTAGTTCACTAATATACAAAAATACAATCAAGAAATAATACCTTACTGCAACCAAATAAGATTAGACTGGAGTTTGAACGACTGGTCCCTTCACATATCACAACTCAATCCTCATTTCTCAAATCCAAAACAAAAAAGACAAGTTCTAACAAGTTGTGCATGCATTGATCAAACATAAAGTACATGAATTGAATAGAATCACAAACTACATCAAGAAGTAAGGACGAAATAAGATTTTTAACAAGATTGAAAAAGAAACCTTTTTAACAATATTAAAAAATATGACCAGCAAACTAAGGGTAAACCCTATAAACCACTAGGCCATATGGGATCATCTTTGAAACTTTAATGGGTCAAACAAATTCAATTAGAAAATTACAATTAGGTTAAGTTTTAAACTATTCACAGATCCAAATCAAGTGTTAACAGTATGCACAACAGTTGAAAACTAAACCCTAAAATACAAAGCAAAACCACAGTTGGCAGTTGGCACTACAAACTACTCGACAACTCCTGCCCCTTCAGTCTCCACAGCTTCACTAACGCCATGTTTGGTAGCCTATTAATCCCATTCAGAGGCTACATCTTAATGGTTTATAGCATGTGAATGGTTAAAAAGTATCCTTAAGTCTGAATGGTTAAGAGGTTGACAATAGTTCATAACCTCTGAATGGTTAAGAGGTAACCCTAAGTCTGAATTGTTAAGAGGTTATGAACCATTCAGAGGTGACCTCTTAATGCCATTCAAATGCAAACAAACAACCCCTAAATTCAGATTTTAGAATGCAAAACAAAATTTTTTAATATTGGAATATAGAAGGCAAGTTCAATATTGTTGACGTACATCAGTACATGTACGGTTGTTGGTTGTTCGTGCCGCTTGGTCTTTCACTCTTGGTTTGCTGCACGGTAGAGGTGGGGAAAAAACCGGAACCGACACATACTAGAACCGGAACCGAAAAAAACCGGAACTGGTTCCACATGTACCTGGTCAAAACCCAAACCGGAACCGGACAAAAACCGGTCGGAACTGGGTATTGACTTTGTTGACCGGAACCGGTTTCAAAAAAACCCGATTTGTGCACCTCTACTGCATGGTCTACTTCTCGGTCGGTGATGGGTGCTTGCCGCTTGGCTATTTGGGAATATCCCAAAGTAAAGAGGCCTATTGGAATTATGAATATGTGATTTATCAAATCTAAATTGGAGCCCCATTAGATAATAGGCCTAACGATATGTTTATTTTCTAATGAATGAAGGAGGCCTTGAAAATAGTTGACCTTCGCATGTTTTTCTTGTGGATCCGTATTTGTTCTACGCAAGATTTGTTGGCTTGTACTTGTAGCAATTTTTTTGTCTTACTAAACTTATGTAAAAACTATCAAGTTTATAATTCTTTTATATATGTTAATTAAACTACGATAAATGACCAAAAAAAAAAAACTTGAACCCTCACTTCACGCCTAAAAAATGATCATGCATACTGTCAAGAATAGAGGCTTAATTAGGAATTAGATATCCAGATAAGTTGTCATAGTGATAAAGACCCACCTTCCAATTTAGAGATCATGGGTTCGACTCCTACTTGAGGCACTTTAATGGATATCAGATGAGGGGAGAAATTTTGAGTTTAATCTCGTGTTCTGAACCGATGATTGTACAGTTTTTACAGCAAATAAGTTGGTTTTTGGGTATCAGGTGCAGCTCTCACAAGGGTGGCGTCGGTAAAACGGGCTATCGCTACCTTGAGGAATGAGTTTTCCTAGACCTGCTGACGTAATGCATATATCACGACGTTACGTTCAGTTGTTGCTGTTAAAAAAAAAAGGAATTGGATCTAGCCTATGTCTTGGTTGTTATTATGGAAAGGTTCCACAATTGAGTGTTCTTGTTGAGCAACATAAGTACCCTAGTTTAGTGTTATATATATGTATGTATTATTATACTTGTAATTTCTTAAGAATCTCAAATATAAGCCTAGTTGCAAACTGTTGCACATGTCATATCAATAAAACTACGTTAAATTCTTGTATTCTTGATTTATTGTTTATTGCAATCATTGTGTGTTAATAAGTACATAGCCTTAGCTTTTGAAAATATAACACGATTATGATTTAAGACAGATAACTATAGTAGGATGAACCTGAATAGTTAAATGCACCCCTACAAACCTAACTATAACACAAATTGTTTACAAGTCGTCATGTTTTATTTTTATCTCTTTCTTATTTATTACTCTTACACATATATTTATCTTCTTTTTTTTTTCTTATATTCACATCCTATATCAACACTTGTTTATTATAATAGGTATTTCAAGTAAAAAATAAATATAATTATACCATATGATTTGGTAGGGCTTTGATTCTTAAAATGAAACATCACGATTTAAAATCCAAATATGATCCGTTAAAAAAGTGAAAATAATAAATGTATATGTTAATTGTTTTAAAAAGAAATTCATAGTTTAACTAAAAACATAAAAAACGAGTTATCTATCTTATTTATTTATATGTTAATACTTTAAATTTACAAAATAAACCTTTCATGTGTCACATAGTAAAATAATTTTCGAACACCATCTCCATATCGTGTTAAATAAAGTGAAGGAAAAAGGATTATAATAAATAGCAACAATACAACCTCATATCCAAACTTGTATATTTACATAAATAAAAGAAAAAATTAAATATTTCTCCTTTATAACTTGAAAAATTACACATATTTTTTTAAAGTTTAAATTTTCATTGCATAATGTATAATGTTTTTAAAATATGATTTAAGAAAATATGTAATTTCAAGTTAGAAAAAGAAAATATATAAATACTAATTAAATAAAGAGTAAACTTCTCTTTTGCTCCCTGTGGTTTGACAATATTAACCATTTTGCTCCAAAACTTTCAAAATGATCATTATGCTCCCTGTGGTTTGACATTTTAATCATTTTGCTCCAAACTTTTCCAATACATCTCCATTATACTCCATTTTTTTCGAAACCACAGGGAGCAACAGGGTTATAATTGTCAAACCACAGGGAGCAAAATGATTAAAATGTCAAACCACAGGGAGCATAATGATCATTTTGAAAGTTTTGGAGTAAAATGGTTAATATTGTCAAACCACAGCGAGCAAAAGAGAAGTTTACTCTTAAATAAAATACATAAATAGGAAGAACAAAGAGTCCAGTAACCGCTCCACTCACCACCACCTGCACTAACCCTACAATTCCTGCTGCCATTATCAACTCTCCGTACCGGAACCAGATCAGAACTTGCAAAATTCGATCACCATGTGCTGCGGAAAGATCTGCATGATGTGCATTTGCTTGATCGTCGTGGTGATAGCGATCGTCGTGGTGATAGCGATCGGTGTGCTATTCGGATTCGGTGTTTTCAGCAAAGCTTTCCGCAGCGTTCACAACGATCTGCATTATTCGTACTCTCCCGCTGCCACCGGTAGGCCGTTCGTCGTTTTCGATGTTCCTCCCCCGTTTTAAAAACTGTCGTTAGGGATTTGCTCGTGAATCGTGATGTTTATTACAACCACTAACAATGTTCTAGCAATATGAATTGTTGCTTCCTTCTGGAATTTTGTCATTTTTACATTTTTTTACCTATATGGCTATATGTTCTTCCATTTTCATATCCTACAATTGTCATTGAATTATGCATGAATTGAAGTTTAAAAATCGCTCGTTTGTATAGGTTGTTTTTTCGAATTTCAGAGATTGAGATGTCATGTTGTGATGATTGAAAGTCTGACGCAAAAATTACTCTTCTAAATCCGTTTGTTGTTGAATTGCGAACGGTAACAGTGATTCTAGCATCAACAGGGGAGTTGATTGTGTGAAGTTCATTGAATGATCTTTTTAGTTTTGTCATGGTAGGGTTTATATAAAATGATGACAATAAAAACCCTTTAATTGCAAATCCCAAAAATTTTAAAAATTAAAAAAACAATCAAGGATCTAAACAGAGAGGTGATTATTGGGTGTTCCCAAAAGCTGAAAAAAAGGCCGTTAGCTATAGGTGCACAAACCGGTTAATCGGTCGAAAACCGGTTTTGGAACAACCAAACCGGTTAACCGGTCAGAGTATAGTAACCGGTTTTTACTAATAACCGGTTTTTCAATCTTTAAAACCGAAACCGATATAATAAACCGAAACGTTTTTTTAATAAGATGGACCGGTTAACCAGTTTGGTCCATTGAAACCTAAAACCGGTCCTAAACCGCCGGTTTTTTCAAAAACTTATAATCGATACGAATAACCGGTTTAAAAACAAAAACCGGTTCGGTTAACCGGTTTTTTTTGTGCATCTCTACGGCGTTAGCTATACTAATATGGGACCCGACTATTTGATAAGTTATTGTCTCTTATGATAAAAGATTAGAAGTTTAATCACATGTAATGATGTAATTTAGTTTTGGGTAGGTTGGATGTATAATAAGTTTGTAATAAAAGAAAAAGGTATGAACTGTGAAACTAATTGGTGAATAAAATTGGGTTTCTCGTGATAGTTTTTTTTGAACGGTCAACAAAACATTTTATTATTAAACTATAGCCAGCAAGAAGCTAAGCTAAGTAGTTTATTTGATAGAGGCTTTTATCATGAGTTTATGCTAAAGTATATAACTAATTTAAGTTGCAATAATTTTAAAATACCAATTGTTAAAAATAAAATTGTTAAGTTGGAAGTCCACATAAAGTGAACTGGCACGAAAGGCATTTAGAGAAAGGAAGGGTTGTTTGTGGCGTTCAAAAGCAATTTTCCTTTATCAAAATTTTATTGGTTTTAAAAAGTACTAGAATTTTATTGGTTTGAAAAAGCACCTAGTGCCCAAAGCGTTTAGACTCTAAAACCAAAAGCTTCACGTATTAAAAAAATAATAATAACAATGAATTATTTATAAATACTATTTTAAATTGTTAATTTTAAATACCAAAAGATAACATAAAAAACTTTTAATGAACACTTGGTAAATAGAGAAGCAGCTAAATAAATTATACCAAGCTTTTTTATATGTATGTTATTTACATTGTTGCAAATCACAAGCCGATACAATGACAACACTTTTAAGTCATGCACGGTGATTTATGGAATTATGGAGCATCATCACCACCTCTTATGCATGTTCTCTTGCGGTGCTTTCACCACCGCATTGTTCGCCTACAACAATAGGCATAACTCAGTGTCTTTTAAGACTAAGCATGTTTTTGCTTCAAAATTTGTTAAAATGAACTCAATGCGAAAGGAATTTTGTTGAAATGATTAAAATAATACTACTTTATCTAGTAACCGTTACAATTTCTAGCTTAATAATATCATGCAAAGTCAGTGGTAGAAAGCAACACCATTATGTTGGTGATCACAATGGTTATAAGATTAAGTAGTATTATTGTTATTGTTTCTATAAGATTTCTTCCACCTTTAGTTTATTTTAACAAATTATGAAGTAGAAACATGCTTGGTAGAAATTAACACCAACAAAATTGGTTGCAAAAATTTTAGGGTTAGATTTAGTGGTTACCATTTGTCATTCAGCAAATACAGGTACATGACAATTTGATGTAGGTTCATTCATTAAGTTAATCCTAAGATTCAACTTGGTTCCAAGGAATATACTATCTTTAAAAAAAGATGCTTTATAATATTCCTCTTAAATATGCCTTAAACCTATATTCATCATATCTCATCTCTTTTTCTCTCCATTGAAGCTTCACAAATGATGAGAAACAAACAAAAATGAAGCTGCAAAAACAGGCCCAATTTCATGATCCAGGCAACAACTATTTTGAAATCACTTCATTAAGCTAAGGTCCTAAGGTGAGTCAAATGTTAATCAGTCACTTATCCTACAATTGCTCCAATTTCTTCAATTTTTGAGTATTTCATGGATCATATCATCCTGCTTTATACATATAGCATATGTATCATTTAAAAGAGGAAGTGCCCAAACGGGCATATTTCAAAATCTAATCTTAATCAGTTTCAAATCCAGCTTGTGTTGGTTTTCACTTTTCTGCATTTAAATCCGCCAACTGCTATTTGTTATCTGATCTCATTGTTTAGCAGAATAAGTTTTCTGGTAACAAGTTGCCATGGTTTAAACAAAAAATTATTCTTATAAAACAAGATGATATTTGCAGGCATGGTCAACCATGTTCACCAACAACTATAAACACAAACATACCTAACAAAATCTTACTAAATTAGTAGGATCTCGATGTGAGACGAAAACAAACGTTACCCTATCTTAAAGAAATAAAGAGGTTGCTTTCATAGACACAACTGAAGTATATTATTTTCACTAAACAAGCTATCATGTACACCGTACACGTACATAACGGATTGCAATTTATCCGTTATCATTTAAATGTCACAAATTATGTACGAAACAATTCTTGGCACGAGTAGTTCATAATCAACAGACGCGGCAATTAACTTAATAATAATGTTACATATATGTATATATCTATATATTTTTTGGTTGAGCAAATTACTCAGAAACCTTTCCACACAGAAAGAACTTCATTAAACACTTCACTTACCAAATCCATGTCTGCAGACTGTATAAATGCATTGAATTCTTCAAGAATGTCATATATCTTACCAAACTTCACAAGATACTGCATGCAACAAATCTTCAACTTTGGCAGATGATATAAAGAAGCATTTTGAAGCCTTTCAAGCACGTTACTCGTATCGATATCTTCTAATAAACTTTCATGACATGCTTCTTTTAAATCCATAACATCATATTTATCAGCAGCTCTCAGAAGGTGAAGTCTGTGATCAAGAAAATTTTGATCCATGATGTTACCATATATGTAGCTTAGAAAAACTTGGCAGTCTTCAATTGACATGTCAGATATGTTTATGACAGACATTTCTTTTTCTTTTAACTCATGCGAAAACATGCTCATGAAGACCGGCGACCTGGCAGCAAGGACGGCCCGGTGAGCCCCAATGCTGCCATCTGAAGCATTAATAACGATATCCGTGTGAATGCTTTCTGAGAACATTTTTCCGAGGGAGGAAAGTGCTGTTGCTCTTAAATCCTTTTGTGTAAATCCATCGGTCCACACGGAAGAAGATTCACCCCCCTGTTGCATTATCACATCAAAAGGTAACTTACATGTACAGATGAATACTCAAACGGGCCGGATCAACCCGCTAATTACCTGTTTGGTAAATGATTACTACAGCTTTTAATAAAAAGATTTAGAGCATTGTAAGTATTTGAATACATGTTAATGACTTTTGACTAGTTACCTTTTTAACTGAGTTTTTATGTTTAATGCATTCGACATGTTATATTGTTATCAATCAAACGAAAACTTAATTCAACTATTTTCATATATACATGTTGAATTGCCTTTTCTGTTTACGCGCAAAGTTGTATGATTCAAACAATAAGCATTCCAATCGATCTTAAAGTTAGCCAACCTAATTAAGCAACCTTAGTTAGCAGGCATACGAGCCACAACATTGACCCGTGACCTAAATGTAATTACTAGACTAAACATTTTAGCTTGCAAACTGTCAGCAACACATATAGATGCTAAAAGTCATAACTTTTAGTTCATCAACAACCTGCTAATGTTAATTAACTATCTACTAACAGATGCAAAGTAATACACTTAATAAAAGAACTTAAAGTTAACTGATGAGATTGGTGGTAGAATTACATTTGGAGATGCAGTCTTAAGATCAAGAAATTCAAGATCAATGATGAATTTTCCTGTAAGCGGAACCTCAAGCGCCCAAACGAAATCATCGCTGCTTTTCAGCTGTTTATCTCTAATTTCTGCAATCACATAGAAACAAAGCTTGTTACAGAATTCACAAATCACACAAATCAACTGGCAAGAATGCTGTAATTACAACAAACACAATAATCACTAGAGACAGTAACTGATCTTGGATCATAAAATTGACTTATTTGAAGTCAAAAGTCAAAGTAAACACCTGGATGAACCAAAGCCTTACGACCTCCCAGTGAAGACACAACCCTAATGATGAAAGAAACAATCGGAGGGCTATCTTTATTTGAACTTGATAATTCCGGGAACAATTTTATAAACAAATTACGATTCTTCTCCAGAACCAATCTCCTTCAATTCATCAGCAAAAACAAACATCAATAACACGAAATTTAAAGTTCGCGGAAAGAATCTATTGGTCCAAGTGATTGAAACTACTATGAATCTTGACACACAAGTCTAGATTTTGATGTTTTCAACATCGGGGAAGAAATCAAATTACCAGTTCCATCTTCCGATCTTGAAAGGATCGGATTTCCGGTAAGAACAAGAAGCCAAATTGTCGATACGCCATTGAGCGAGGCGTGAGGTAGTATCAACACGGTAAGCGTTATCTGTCATCGTAGCAGAAGCAATCGTCGTCGTGATTTCATGGAACCAAAGGAATATTCCGGTCACCGGAGACTCCCCGTGTTTTCCCAAGTTGCGGTTTAAGGTTTAGAGTCGTCTTCATGTAAAAGCACACAGCTTCATGCTCACTGCGTCTGTGTATCTTCTCACCATAATCAAATAAACATAACCTGATTATGGTTTTATTTTTCAAGAATCTAGAATTTGATTTCACGCCATTGATGGGTTTGATGTGGAGTATATATTTAAGATGTTGGGTTGAAAGGAGAGAAACGAATGATTTAGGGGTTGGTGTTGACGATGCTTTGCTTGTTCTGCCATTTTAAAGTCATTTGGGGATTTTGGTTGCACTCCACCTTTGATTATTGGTGTTTGATGTAAAACCAATTGAACAATAATAATAATAATAATAATAATAACTATAACTAGATGGTGCTAAATCACGCGTTGCCGCATAAATTTAACATACTTATTTCGTTCTGATAACGAACGATGTGAACGTAGAACAAACATATTAAGGGTCAAAGAAAAAAATAATAAAACAAAATAAAAGGGCGTAAATTTAACATGCTCCTTTCATCTTAATAAGTAATAACAAACGACGTGACCGTAAAACAAACATATTAAGGATCAAGAAAAAAGAATAATAAAACCAAAATAAAACTAATCGAGAGTTGTCGCATTTATCTAATACCTTAATTTTACATTCAGAACAAATCCAAAACAAAAAAAAAAAGAATACTAACAAATAATTGAGATATTGTTCGAGTAACAAAACCATAAAAAAGACAAAATAAATATCAGTAAAAGTATTAGTAACAAAAAAAAAAACCAAACGGATATAGAAAAAATAAATTAAAAAAAAATAAATAAAGGCTAAAGTGAGAATTGAACATTGGCATCAAATTATAAGAGCTTTAAGCGGAATAAGAGAAACCACCATACAAAAGCTTTAAATTGGTTTAAATTTTCATTGTAAACAAATATATTACTACTATATTATGAAAAAAAATTTGCATCATCGCTTGTACTTTGCGCTGGAAGAGTTGTAAGCGATCACTATTCATAATTTAGTTTTGTTATAGTTAGTAATAAGATAGAACTCCCCCTTTTCCTTCATGTGATTTGACAGTTTTAATTATTTTGTTCCAAACTTTTCAAAATTGTTATTATGCTTCCTATGGTTTGACAGTTATAATCCTCTCTCCCTATGGTTTCGAAAAAATGGAGTATAATGGAGACATATTGGGAAATTTTAAAGCAAAATAATTAAACTGTCAAAATGGTCATTTGAAAAAATTTAGAGTAAAGGGGTTAAAACTGTCAAGTCACAGAGAGCAAAAGATAAGTTTTTCCTAATAATAATATCTTATTTATTTATACTATAAGATTTATATAAATATCCTAGGTAAACACAAATCATTAAGTCTACTTTTATAAACTGTTTATTTATATTTAATAAGAGTGATACCAGTATATTTTTTAATTAATAATATCTATTTACTTGTACTGGTAATATTTTGATAGAGATCAACATCGTTTAATTTGTATAAATACATGAACAAACTTTCAGTTTGTATTTATGTATAGTTTAACTCAGATTGCAATACAATTTGTTTCCTTGTATCTTAATAGTTAGTATTTGATATTTATGACATTGATGTTTCTTCGTAATGTTTTCATCCTAATTTAAAATGATACATTTTGGATTTTTAATAATGAATTAAGCTTTAATAATAAGTTAAGTTTATCTTGAAAGAAAGAAACATGTCCATTTTTTCAAGGTAATTAGAAGCAAAGCATCTCTTGAAAACCAATCCACCAAGTTAAAGTAAAAGTTGTTAGTTGGTTTATGGAAAAAAGAAAAGGGGAGGGGAGGTATTTGAATCTTTTTATAAGATCATAGTTGGATTGTGGATTACTCAACCTATTTTTAATAATTATAATCATAAATATCTTGCAAGTTTATGAAAAATGGTTTTTAGTCTTTATTGAATGATTGCTTTAGCTTTTGCAAATATTTATTTAAAATAATTTTAAGATGATTGTATGCAAGAAAGGTTAGAATAGTTATATTACAGAAACATACAACAGATAATTATATAAGATATCATTTTCGTTTTGTTAAGCGAAGACACTTTATAATTTTGTTCAACATAAGAAACTAAGAAGGGTATTTGAGTTTATCACTCCCCCTTGTGGATTTTTACGGCACAAAAAAAGTGTCGACCTGATAATTTCTAACATCTTAAAAAAATCCCTATAGCTATTAAATCACTTTTTTAAGTTAATTTAATTTCATCTATTTAAACTCGTACATCTCACTCTCCAATACTTCAAGCCAAAAATGTTTATATGTAACAACACAAATTTTGAGTTATTATAAAAAGAAAAGCTGATAAAACTAAGGGGGAGGCTTAGTTTTGTAATATGAAATGTTTAAGGGATTAAAGATGTAAAATTAATTAAAAATAGGCACTTTATAATTTTTTTTTTGAACAGCAAAGATTATTTACTCATAAACTACTCCAAACTAATTACATCATTACATTGGTTAGTACCCATGACCTCCCATTCTAAGAGACAAGCCTTTACCAAGTAGGCTAGTCCCAAGGCACTTTATAATTACTCCTAGAAATCTCGACATTAAATTTTGACAGGATCTTCACATTGCATAAACGAGCATTCATCATTTGGTTTTTGATTCTAAGATATGAATAAATATTTTTTTAATGTTCCAAACATAATAGATTAGTGTGACTAGTGACTTTTCTGACGATTGTTTGGGTTTTTGCCGCAAAGGCAGCCCAACCGACAATGAAAGGGGTGGCATTGGTAGAACTCGACGAGATGGAGTTGTACCCGATTGACTCATCTCAATCAAAGTTTGTTGGAATCAGTTTTGATCTACCCGTATATGTGTGAGTAAAAATTCAACATTGACTTTGGTTTCAATGGCAAGTTATTCACATCGGTAGTCGTATGCTAACAATAGATTATACTATAAACAAATATATACGAAGGTCTTAATCGATTTCAATTGGAAAAATTAGATTTTTTTTTGGTGTTTCGATTTAAAGAGAATGAAAATCGCTGTTGTAAGGGTTTTTCTTGAAAATTATCAACTGAATGAAAGTTTCGAATAAAACCTTAGGTTTCTGAAAAATTTTTGAAAGCAACCATCAGATTTAAGACGAAAGAGTATGAACAAAACCCTAAAGGTTTCAACCAGATGAATCAAATGAAACTAGCAGGTTTCAAATGAAAGTTGAGTGAAACTGTAAGTTCTTGCTAAAAGCCTGAAAATAAAATTTTATCGGTATTACCAAATTCACGCACGATGTTTGATAAGAGAATGTACTCCAAGTGGTTGTTTTTGTCTTTGGGTATTTAAGTTCATTCAAGAGGATACCTCTAAAAACAATTACCTACCAGAGTGAATGGTGGTTTTGAAATTAAAGCATGAATTATTACCTATAAAACGTGATCTTCATTGTGTGTCATTAACCTGTCTTTTGTAAATTGTAACATCTTAAACTATATTTCTAATCTAAAACTATATTTCTAATATGATTACCTTTATTTTAGTATATGTTGTTGCATCTATATATACATTTCAACAAAATATATTAGTTTCAATGATATTAATAAATTATCTATACCTTTTTCTCATATTAAAAAAATAAAGCTATTGTGTTTTACGTCTTAAACTAATTTTTTTAATAATAAACGTTAAACAACTAGTTTGAAGTTTCAAAACCGTGAAAACCGAACCAAAAGTGTTTCGAATTAAGCAGATATTTTAATAGTTTATAGTTAAATATCCATTTTTAACTCTCAATACTTGACATAAACATAAGCTTAACCTGAACCGACCCGACTCAAACGCTTGAATCTTCTACAATACTTGACATAAACATAAGCTTAACCTGAACCAACCCGACTCAAACGCTTGAATCTTTGTCCGTTTCACAACAATCAAAGACGAACACATTTTACTAGGGCTGTAATCGAGTCGAGTCGAGCCGAGCCAGGCCTGGCTCCAGCTCGGCTCGTGTATTTTCGAGCCGAGCCCGAGCCGAGCCGAAATTTCTTTCGAGCCAGAAATTCTGGCTCGAGCTCGGCTCGTAAAAAACGTCGAGTCACGAGCCAGCTCGTTTTTTTTTTGTTTTTTCCTTCGCTTTACATATATATAATTTAATATATAAAATCTAATATATATGTATATATACATCTATATATATAATTATATTTAAAATCTAATATATCTATAAATATATATATTATACATGTATATATATACACATACATACATATATATATATATATATTATACATAATATGTATATTTATATAAATATGTGTATAAGATATTGTATATATATATATAAATATATATATATATAAATTTATTATGTATAATATATGTGTGTGCATATATAATTATATATATATATATATATTTTAAAAGTCGAGCCGAGCCACGAGCCGAGCCAACGAGTCGAGCCACGAGCCGAGCTCGAGCCGAGCCAACCCTGGCTCGAGCTCGGCTCGTTTTTATCGAGCTTTTTTCGAGCCGAGCTCGTTTTGAGCCGAGCCTTTTTCGAGCCGAGCTTTTTCGAGCTTTTTTCGAGCGAGCTTCGAGCCGAGCCTCGAGCCGCGAGCTTTTTGAACAGCCCTACATTTTACTACTTTAATGTACCTCCAAATAAAAACAGTCGACTCTTCAAATAATTAATTTGCTTTCTCATATGGCTCCATGCCTATTCCTTAACGACCAAGAATCGAAATCTTGAAACAATCACAGCCGTTGATCCAGTAGGGTCAATCCCAGTCTCACTTTCAAAAAGACGTTATACAATCAAAATAAAATTCAAATCAAACATGTCCCACCATCACACTCAAATAAACTGCTTTTTTTCCACTTTGCATTTTCACTTTACTTCAATCACACCTATTTAAACTCCAATTTTCTAAGCACTCATGGTGGTCATCTCATAAACATTCCTTCATGTTGTGTTTTTTCATCCCATAAAGATGCAACCCGGCCCCCTCCCACCCGAACCACCCTCTCTCTATTGCACCCCCGACCCACACTCCAGAGCCACCACCCCGTCTCCGCTGGCTCATGTTTTCACACCCTGGAAATCATCAAGACATACCATGATGACACCAACACAGACACGGACACGGACACCGTCACAAGAGTTTCTTTATGAAAATTTCCCAAAAACAAGAGACAGGATCCTGCTAAGAAACCACAGACGAACAGATCCCGCCATTTGGTGCTGCGCGATTGTATGTCTGATCTTCAGCATACTCATCATCCTGTTTGGTATCACAACTTTGATCATATTCCTCGTTGTCAAACCGAAAAACCCTGTTTTCGACACCAACCACGCGAGTCTCAATGTCATCTACTTTGATTCCCCTGGTAATTTCAATGGGGATTTCACTTTCGTTGCAAATTTCACAAATCCCAACAGAAAACTTAACATCAGATTCGAGTATGCTGCTCTTCAACTGTATTTTGACAACAGTATGATAGCAAATCAATCAATCAAACCGTTCAGCCAACGACAAAGAGAGACAGGTGTGGTCAGTATTCACTTCATATCAAGCCTAGTGTCACTACCATTGAACCATGCTATGGAGCTTAAAAGGCAGGTTTTGAGCAACAAGGTTATGTACAATGTGAAAGGGACTTTTAAAGTGCAAGTGAGCTTCGGTTTGATTCATTTCTCTTACTGGTTGCACAGTCGATGCGAGTTGCAGATGAGTAGTCCACCATCTGGTTTTCTTATGGCAAGAAGCTGCATGACTAAGAGATGAAAACATGGTTATTAAATTATTGTTCATCTCTTTTTGATTTTTGGTTTCATCTATAGTTTGAGTTGAGATCTAAACTGGCTCAATTCAATCATGTTTAGTGATTGACAACTGGGCATTATATATACCTACAAAAAACCCAAAAAAAATCTGTATATAATGCAGTATTTGCCCTAAGTTCATTATTCCTCCTCCAACATCAGATCAATCGCTATATTTTAATATACGAGCGTGCCCATCTGTCGGTAAAGATAAAAGAAAATCATCAAAGTAGTCTTGATGCACAATTTAACACAAGTAGCCATAACATATGTGAATCTGCTAAATTTTGCATATCTACTTTTGTGTAGCAAAGAATAACTCCTGCAAAAGTGATTGGGTTTCGAGTATATTAGGGGCAGCCAGGTACCTTGTTCCTTCATTAGGCCAACTATCATCAGTTGCATTACTGTGTTTTCTTTTTTTTTAAAAAAAATAAAAAACTTTCCACTGCAAAAGAATAAAGATCAAAGGAAAATACGTGAGGACCCTAACCATCTCTCACAATTATTTCCTTTCACAGAACGAAAGGTTTTTCAGAACCCGAATGCAGGATATCAGCTGAAATGCTTTGTCTTTGATGCCCTAATACACATATATAAGATGTTTGAATCATATATATGTCTACATATAGATGATGTTACACAGCTACAAAAATCATATGCGAAATAGTGGCGTTTAATCTAGTCGTTATTGATGAAAACAGGTGCGAGAGTAGATGCATGAGTGTAGCAGAACTTAGATGTTGAGACATAAGATAACACAACCAATAAAATAGCTACATATTCTCTAAAGAAATGATAGAAAAATGAGACCTTGGGCATCTTAATCCATTACTGAAAGCAAAATTTGTCAGGGGGACATAAGAGTATAAAGCAGATGCATGTTCATACGATGCAACAGGTACATATTTTGACTTCTGTGATAAAAACTACATGTACAATAATATAAAGTAATTGAATTACTATATTTACAAAAAAGAAATGTAATCATTGCAAATGAACAGTAAAGTATTATAATAATGATAATAATAATAATAATAACAATAATAATAATAATAATAATAATAATAATAATAATTAAATAATAACTTTTCTAGTTCCTGCAGTTAATTAATTACAAATTTAACACAATGCTTCTATTCACATTCCTTGATAGGTTTGGGCTCAATGTATCCCGTTTCCTAAAAACATTCTATGATGACTGATCCAAACAAAAAAACATAAACGCCCTTTAAATAAATTTATTCGGATATATTGAAATTAAGTCCTATCAACATCCTACTATAACAATTCTTCGTATGGGACTGGGGACAGTAGAGTGTAAACAATGATGTTATTTGAGTCAAACAATATGCGTAAGATAAAACAAGATTCTGAAGTAACTTTTGAATCAAAACCAACGGCTGGTTTTTGGTCCGAATTGAAGAGGGAAGAAGAACCCAAGATTGAACAGGGAGAAAACCAGATAAATACAAGCATTCTACTCACTTTCTAAAACAATCAGAGTGGTTATTATGCCTGGCAAAATGGGCGGGTTGGGTTAGGTAACAGGTCAGAACGGTGCGGGTTAGGATTTGTGCAGGTCAAGACGGGTTTTAAGCAAAATCTGTTTGGGTTTAAACGGGTCGTTTTAAAAGAAAAAACAATTTCGCTCAAGTTAAAATGAGTTTTAACTAAAAAAATAGTTTATTTGAATAATTTTTAAAGATTTTCTCATTAAATATATTATTGATCATACTTACCCATTGAAATCCATTATGTTCACATGGTTTTTAAGTTGTTCATCTTGACCCGCTTTGTGTTAAGGTGTTACACATCTCAACCCATACTATGTCATTATGTTACCCATTTCAATCCAAAATGTAATAATTGTTTACCCAATTTTATATTATCTTGTTCTGGGTCAAGATTGTCAGTATAGTGATTTTGCATTCAAACTTTGCATCCTAAATTTCAAACTCTATGCAGATGGGCACAATCATTAGGCATTGATGATCACACGCAATACAACTTGCAGGAAAGGAAAAAAATCAAATATTGAATTATAGGGTCATATAGATCCCTCAAATCTGCTTTGAGCCCACAGTACAATCATATATGGTCAAATTCGCGCTCCTAGACGCATTGCAATGCAGCAATAACGTCTTGTGTCTGTCAAGGCATACAGGCACAAAAGATCTGGAAAAAAACAAATCCAATTCTGCAAAAAAGAGAAATAAAAAAGTCTAAATTGGTTTGGAACAGCTAAACACCTTAGGGCTCTTGACTAAAACCCTTTGTGCGTTGAGCGCGCCTAGCACCTTTGACTACTAGGTACAATTATAGATTGAATATTGAGCCTATTATAAGAAGTGAACACAGTGACAATAGTTTTCTTACAAGATTTGCAAGAAACAATACATGTCCAATAAAAACTTGAAAATTTCCATATTCTTTTAAATTTCTAAGGTGCTAGACAATTTCCATCTACATCTACACATGTAACATTATGAATTTATAGCAAAAGAAAAAATATATACTTATTAATCAAGCATCATTGATAAAATGGTAAGAAAGTTTACATAACTATAACATTAGCTAAATCAGGGAGAAAAAAATATAAATCAAAGGTATACCATCATGTACTTAAACACCAACTTCAGCAGGCGTCTTTGCCTCGATGGACAATGCGTGCAATCCACTCTGCAACTCGGTATCCAAAAGGGTATAAATAAGCCTATGTCTCTTAACCAGACTCTTGCCTACAAATTCCTTTGAAACCACTTTCAAATTAAAATGTGTCTCACCGCTGCTACCCTTAACACCAGCATGACCAGCATGCTGATACGAAACATCTTCTAATACCAATTCAATAGGTTGAAGTTCCTTATTTAAAATCTCCCTAATTCTCTGTCCTCTGGTCCCTAATCTTGAACCATTTGATTTCAAATCATCTACAGCTGAATTTGCACTTGATTGAAAATCATAACTATTAGAACCCAAACCAGCATCTGATTCCGGGTTCTCAACACTCCCAGTTCCTGATTCAATTCCTTTCTCAGCATCAACATACAACAACAATGCCTTCTTTTGCATCAACTGAAACATATTCAAGAACCCACTGTTTCTTGAAGGAGACAAGCTCTGTTGCAAACCCAAGAGCACAATAAAATCAGGGGAAATTCGAAGAATTTCTTGAACAGGGGATCCTGAAAGACCTTGCACCAGTAAAGCAGCTAAACCTTTGGTGATCAAAGCATCCGAATCAGCTTCAAAGACGACATTTTTCTTATCAAAATCATCAAAATAAGCCCTTAACCAGACCTGAGAAACACAACCTTTAACTTTATTTGCCTCAGTTTTGAATTGGGCGTCGAGGGGTTTAAGATTCTTGCCGTAGAACAAGAGCTGCTCGTATTTGGCTTTTGGGTCTTGTACGGATTGGAAGAGTTTGATAATTTCTTGAAGCTTTTGAGGGAGCTGTTCGAAGATTTCAACATTGGATGGATTTTGTAAAGAGGGATCGGGGGATGAGGGTTTGGTGGGTGTCGATCGGACGGTGAAAGATTTGGAGATTGGAAATTTTGTTGAGGGAAGGGGTGAAATTGGGAAAGATGATGGAGGTATGAGTAGGGTTTTGAAGATTGGTGGTGAAGGTGGGAGGAAATTGGTGGCGATTCGACGGCAAGAAGAGCAGAGAGACATGTCGACGGCGGACGAGAAGGTTGTGAAATGAGGTGCGGGAACTGCCGGAGGTTTATCTACAACACAAAGGACGCCAGAAGGTTACCAGCAGGCAGCAGCCGAGCGCAAGAATCTATTAAAATTTAAATAGTTCTTTCTAAAATAAATTAAAACAAGTATCTGTTTTTACGTGTTTCCTCACACCTAAATTACACCATAATTAAAACAAGTATCTAGTAACTAGAATACACCAAATTATTAAAACCTGATCATAAAACTTGTAACAGGATATTAAAAATATCTTACACGTTAAAAATTTTGAAAATAAACTTACCCAGTTGGATTTCAAATGCATAAAACTATGATAAACTGTTAGACTTGATTTTAAGCTAGAACATGATCTTTTCTTTTTTTGTTTGAACGACAGAGAGTCACGTCGTGCTACCTTTAGTTATCCGTACGGTTGGTAACTAAGATCGATTCCTCAATCACCGATCGTGAGACCGTATCCCCTGATGCGTGAGAATCTCGTGAAATAGGTAAACCCTCGCCCCATTGGTTCAAAACCCGAGATTGCGTGGAAGATTGATCACCTACAAAGGGTTTAAATTTTACCTACGTGAATTGGATTTTCGATTGTCTTTTCAATCGAGCAATACGAAGAGATTGAGAAGAAATTTTTTTGAAAAATTATAATAGGTCTAAATGCTTATGAGAAATAAGTGAAACATTGAGATGTAAGGAAGAATACACAAGTTAGCATATTTCTCAATCGTAGGCTTCGTAGCTCTTTTGTTTAGGGTATCCCAAGTTATTTTTGGCCTGTAGTGATGATCATTTGGTACAAGTATCTAGGTGTTACCTATGAGCTCAAGTAAAGTAAATCATCATACAGCCTGTTCGAATACCATATGATGTGTATGCAAGTCCAACTCATCCAAGAGTTTCAAGACCACAATAAAAAAAAAAAAAAAACAAAAAGTCTCAGCCGAACCAAAAAACCGTCTCAAACCCGAACCCAAACACAAGTTCACAAACAACCATGATCCCAAAATGACTCAGGCTGGAGTTTGGACATCTTCATTTATTCATTCATCATCCGTTCCAAAATATCTGTCCCCAAACTCTCCCATCCCCGGAAGCACACGAAACTCTTGATTCAACCCTGTTTCTATCTCTGATGTCACTATCTTTAGTCTTGGAAACTGTCTGCACACTACATGCACTCCTTGTGGTGCCTGTTAATGTCAGTTCAAAATTAGTTTGAAATATTTCATTAAAAGGTTGACTATCAAGAAAATAACAATCGATTCCCGACTCACAGAAATCAGATTTAGGAATATGATATTGGCCTCGGGTACCCCTTTCTTTAGAAGTAAAGAAATGGCCTGAACAGCTGAATTGCCTGAACAAATCACTTGGAACTATCAGCACAAACACATACTAAAAAAACTGACCCATGAGAAACTTATAGAACGAACCTGTTCCAAGTATAGGATCCAACAACAAAACATGCCTGTCGGATATGTCTTGTGGCAGTTTTTCATATATTAACTGCATTATAGTTAAATCTTGTTTTAGAACTTGCAATTGGGGTGAATCCTAGTTTTAAATTGCGAAATGCTCTCCAAGGCGCTTGGTCCAAAAATCCAATGCACGATGAGCAATGCGAGAGCATCACTTGCACAATATGTTTGTTGAACAAAAAATATTAAAAATTTCACACACACACACACAGGGTGTGGTTCATTTGTTAACTCATGTTTATTGCGTTAACCGAATAACTACATCTTATTACTTTGGGGCCCACATTAAAGTAAATCTAGGTTTTTTCTTTTTTTTATTAATGTAAGTGGGCCCTACATTAATTAAAAAAGAAGAAAAAACCTACACATTTAGATTTACTTTAATGTGGGCCCCAAAGTAATAAGATGTAGTTATTCGGTTAACGCAATAAGGAAGGGTTAACAATTGATCACTCCTCTACATATATATATAAACATCAAGTTTCACAAGAATTTAATAAACATCAAAAAAATATACAACGACAACATGATACCAGACTTACAAGATAATTAAAAAAAAAGTCTGTTTGATGCTTAAAAAGGTCATAGAGAGTACCCTTTTTGCTTAAAAAGATCTGAATATAGAGTTAAAATATTTAACAAGTAAAAAAACTCAAAGTGTTTAGTAAGAAAATCCAATCCGGTTAAAAATTTCACGTCGCACGCAACAAGCGCATATGGCGATGGAAGTGCAACATGTAATCGCATCGCAACACTCATTGTGTTGCGCTCTAGATGCCGCATCAGCACATTATGCGGGCAATTTAAAACCAGGAGTGAATGCAAACAAATTTTGTTTAGATAAGAATCTTAGGCACAAACCTGTTGACCGTTGTCGCCTTCTCTATGAATAAGAATCTTTCCAATCTTTATACCCTTGCAACATGCTCGCAATGCATTTTCCATACTCTCTCCGCTGCAAACGGATTGAAAAGTCAACGACTTCTACCAAACAGAGAATGCCCAAAACAAAATATTTTCCAAATTAAAAAAATATGATTAGATTTTTGAACCTCCTGATGATAGAAACACCACATAATCTCTTACAAAAATCGACTCCTGTGTATACTGACTCTGTTCACAAACCAAAAGTATAATGAAGAAAAATGATTATGTACACGGTGATCAACCAAATCTTAAAAGATATGTGAGACTTGATAGCACAACCTTAGTTAGATTAATGAATGTAGTAGCTTACCGGTTGGAGTTACCACCTGCTTTTCTGTAAATGGTAGATGTCCTAAACCATGCTCGACAACCTGATTAACTCAAATGAGAATTATGCAAACATTAATATAAAATAATGACCTTTTCCACCCTATAAACAATAACTCACCAATCTGATTAATCGATCTGCATAAAAGACAAAATCATGTTTTGTTGTTTGAGCATCACGTATAAGTGTATGCATGCCCCGTATCTGCATGAAAACAAACAAATAGCAATGAGGAAACTATATAACAAAATGAATACCAAAAAAGGATGAGGTTTATCACTATGATATCATGAAACATGGAACTTTTAAAGTGGTACCTGAAAAGTAGAATGAATGACGTATAAATTAGGATATATTTTACAAAGATCATGTTGGCCTAGTTTTGTCCGGATATGTTGGACAATTAAATCAATTGCGACATGATTGTCCCCTCCGCGAGGTATGATGATGTCAGCATACTTTTTTGTTGGAAGTATGAAGTCATCAAAAGCTGGTTTCACAAACTTTGAATACTGCACACAATTAAGTCCACAACTAAATAATCCAAATGAACAAACAAAGATAATACTGTTATTAAAAAGCCGTATAAAAGCAAGACGCCATAATATATTTGTTATACCCAAATTTAGAGTCCACTAATGACTCGAAATAAAGGATTTTTTAAGCCTAAATGTATAATATATAATTTCATTTTTAAAAGAATTAGTTTCAATTTAGTTAGATAAAAGAACTATCAACTAACCTGATCAAGTACCATACCAATATCTCGTCCCTTTTCACCCGTGTCACGCCTTATTCTCCTTGCCAGACGCACATCAGCATCTGCACTGAAAAGAAGATTGTAAATGACAATAGATGAGCGTACAACCTCCATTAATAAGTAACTCATTATTAATGAAATATTGTGGTTTAAAAAGTTATGAATTCACATTAATAAAAGAACAAAATATCATCGTATGATACTAAATGAACCTTAATTGGTAATGAAAAACATGATAGGTAAAAAAGCACCAAGAAGCACAATCCGAGAGCATTAACTTGAGTCATATGCCATATTGCGATGGACTATAATTTGTATTATTTCTTTGTGATAAAAAAAAAATCCCACAAACATCACTGATATATAAAATGTTCATCAACCAGCCTCAGCATGTTTCGTTCTTACTATGTAAGTGCATTTTAGCTTCTTTCTTTTTGTGTATTTCAAGTAACACGTCAAATTATTATACATACAAGGATAACTGTATTTTCTTCTGCCACCATGCCACGTAATTTAATATGAATGTTAAGCAGAAAGAACTACATTTGGGTTCAATCATATGGAAATATATATTAAAAGAGCACCTAATTACTTCAAATTTAGATGCTATACTAGTATACTTTTCCACTAATCTCATTAAGAATTTTAGGAATGACAAATACAACAGACTATTAGTCCTAGCTTGTTTTCTACTGGAATTATAAAGTGGTTGGTGAAGATAAAACAATTTCATTGGATGCTGGAAAAGAATCAAAGAATCATACAGTTTACATGGATCAATAATAATTAATGTTATGCAAGGAACATATAGAACCTGTATCAACAAAAATCTTCATGTTCATCATTTCACGTACACGGGGATCATGAAAAATGAGTATGCCTTCCAAAATTATGACGTCTGACGGATTCACCTGTCATATGTTTCATACCAATTGATTTCTGTTAATTATTAGACTATAACTCAATACAAACAACAGGAGAGAATAATTTAAACAGAAGAATTAATGAAAGGTACTTCCAGTTGCATAACTAGTAAAAACAAGAAACAAGTAATGATAACAGGTCTTCTAACCTAATGCACTTAAAAGCAACACACAGGTTTCTATCATTGCTAAAGGCGATATCAATGATAAACGATCTTAAAAGATTATCGTTTTAAACCTTTTAACAAAATAAAAACAGAGGGAGTGTATACACGACATGTTCAGATGTATTTGCTTATAGCATTAACAAAAGTTTGGTAAAAGTTAGCATAAAGCACTTGATTTTTTGTACAATTATCAAAAGGATATTCATGATATCATAAATGTCCTTTTATTAAAACAAATTATGCTAATAAAGCACTTGAGAGAATTCAAACTCACTGGCTTCCTAAGCCTCAATTTTTTTTTTCCTGAGACTCAAATTTAGCAGGACTAGGACGCGCAAGTATGTGTAATAGATATTTGCAAAGAATGTGATGATGCATCCATAATTGTTATATTATAACTACGTATTATCCGTAACTGTATAAATTTATTTTTTACTACTAAACAAAGCAAGGATAAAAATTCAAGAAAAACAGTTTGACAAGTAAAAATTAGAGAAAAAGAAAACAACTGCGTCAATGTGCTTTGGAAAGGCAACAAAGATAAACTTTTACATGATGGGCTAAAATTTTTAGGCATTTCCAAGCTATGTTATAGAAACTAACCCTTCGAGAGACACTATTTTTGTAACTCTTGAAGTCATATTTTGGAATATCCACTGCTTTTCCATGCTTCAACATATCCACAGCAGATAATAATTTTTCAATATCAAAAGCATCTGAAAAAGCAAATAGCGTAGTACCATAATAAGCATGAAAACACAAGCAGATTTAGAAAGATAAACACAGATTAGTCCACCAAGCATGATTATTGTTGATGTGAGGACAGAGAGAGAGAGAGTAAGGAGCACCTCTTAAATATTGGAGGTAGTAAATGATGTATGTATATAACAGAGGAGATAGTTGACCCCTATTTACTTCATACATTATAAAGAAAATAGCCACTTAAGTAACGAAACTCACCAGGATGATCAAAGTTGTACTCATGAACTCTAGTAAGTTCTTCTGGAGTCAAATTAAGATAGAAGGAGTCCTGCAAAATCCCATATATGTCATCACTTAGATAAGCAGCTTTTGTGTGATCAGAATATAGTATCAAACCACACAATTCAATAGTTGATTAGCAGGTTACAAATTAAAAAAAAAAAAATGCATTAAGACAGATGATGATATTATCTGAACAAGACCTTGCACATACTCTTTACATTTATTTTGATGTAATCAACAAAGAAAAATGATACCTGGTTTACAAGTACAACACGCTGATCATGAAGCTGTTCAATGATCATATCACAAACTGTTGTTTTCCCTGAAGCTGCACCTCCTGCAACCCCTGGTTGTTGATCAAAATAGTTAATAAGAAATCACCATAACAAAATATCATAATAAGTAGGCATGTATAAGCCTTTCAAAGAATAGACCATGCAAATAGCACATAGACAACTGTGTTTAATGTGATGAAACAAGTAACTTAATTCGGAATAAATAAATAAAAAATAGTGCTTCTTTACCACAGTTCACAATTTGGGTGGCTTTAGGCCACTCTTTATATACTTGGCAATATACTTTGAACATCACCTAATAAATTTAAAGATGAATACAGCCAACACTCAGCTAAGAGAATATCATAAGAGAAAGATTATCCTGAATGAAAGGTTACAGATATAGATTCCCTTCAGGAATTATTGTTAAGCAATCTGCCAATTCTCATGAGAAGGCTGGTGAATGTGCTACTTGAAAATAAAAATCATACTGAACATGAATTTTGCTATAATGGCAATCTAATATCATGCCAAACCTTGACAACTAACTAATCACGAAGTGTTTTTGCAAAATTACATACCAATGATAAAAGGCTGCTTATGCACATTTTGATTAACTGAAGTTGTTGCCTGTCCTGCTTGTGAACTCAATGCCTGCATCCCATCCATGTGAAATCCAGAAAAATGTGCCCTTGATGAAGACTCTATTAAATACTCTACTGGTGTAGACCCCATCTACAATAATAACCCACAGTGAAAAAACGAGCAACCATGTATCCATGTTATATACTAACACTAATCATAACAATAAGGATTATTGTTGTTGTAATTATTATTGATATTAGCAATGGTATATGTTATTCACTTATTTCTATTGTTTATTGGTTCAGTTGACATTATAAGGTTACATGCAACCCAGCCAAGGAAAGAGCCTGGCATTCCATCATCAAAGGTTTAAGCATCTGTACAAAGTCTTTCAGTCACCCTTATGACCATACTTCTGACAGTCGTTTAGCATGTATCTTCATTTAGATCTTCTAATCTAAAATTCTAATACAATATCCATTCATATTGTTATAATTGATGATCAGGTTTGTTGTAGATAATTACATACATGAGCAAAGATAATATAGTTTTGGCGGGGAGAGGCCATGCTCCATTTAGCATTTATGTCCATACTTCTGACAGTCGTTTTGCATTTATCTTCATTTAGATCTTCTAAAATAAAAATCTAATACAAGGCCATTTGAAAGTCAAAGGATTTTTTCAAGGGTAAAAGGCTTGGATGTTTAAGTTATCTTCAGCACATAATCATCAATTTACAATTGCCCTTCAATATAGACATGGAGGGAAGAGGACACTTGCCTATCTTGCAAGTTGATGCAGGCATTTGAAATTTACAATTACGGATCTCAATGAGATCTGTATCCATCAATGCAGTCGAAATATGAATAAATCTATAAAGCCTATAGTTAATGCAAATTTCATCATATTAATTTCTGTTAGAAATCAAAACCACAGGTCAGAAAACCTTAAAACGCCTTGACGATCAGGAATCATCTGTTATCTTCAACAATCTTCCGGACTCCATGCTAATAGTTTCGTCATTAAATCAATCGAAACTTACCCTTGAAATCAATTCCGAATCAAATCAATCTTAAATAGAGTATAATCCTTGTTCACAATTAGAGCTTAGGTCGGTCCCTTCTACAACCAATCAATTGATCGGGCATAATATCAACAGTTAACCATCAAAAATTGCATTATTAACGATATCAAAAGGAATGAAAACATGCAAAACGGCGATCATTGCATCAGGCGCAAAATTAATCGAAGTTCGAAATCCCAATCTTCGCGACATAGAATATGCTAATAACATCACGGATCGAAACATGCAGGAAACAAACAATAAACATCAAATGCAAAACACAGGACCACAAATCATACACTTACAAGATTCAATAATGTAGGGATCGTTGAATATACCTTGAAAGCTCGATTAGATACTTCCGAGATACGAGATTTAAGGCGTTTGAATCGATTTATTATCAAACGAAATCAACTCCCTTTCGTACGCCTCATGCGATTTTACAAACGCATTGAATTTAAAGGGAAGGTTTTTGCAGTGTGTGTGTGGACAGTAAAACAAAGGTTGAAATAAGGACCTGAAGTTGGATTTAATTACGATGATGAACCAAACGATTTTTTTAGACTGCGATGTCGTAACTATCAATTTGGTGCAAGTTAGGGATGTTTAATCTATACGTAAAAACGTAACCCAAACCTGACGTGGCAAAACTAAATATTAGCCTATTAAAAGCTAATCGTGTGTCACACATGTGTCGCATAGACATGAAACAGAAAAATGTTAGCTAATGCATGTAAAAATACATGTAGCTGAGACGGACAAGTATATTTTATATTCCAATAATTTAAAAAACATGTTTGGCAAAAAAATTAAGCTTTGAATGATTCATCTTGTGTTTCGTCTTAATTATTAAGAAATTTGTTGACGGATTCAGATGTGTCACTAAATTGTTATCAAACCCTCATATTGATTAAGAGGTAATCTCTTAATTAAATTATTAATTAATATCTTATCAAACAACCACCTAACTTAGATCATAATCATATGACTGTCGTGTTGATAGTGAAATCTCCACGTTTGTTTTTCCATTTCTTTTTAGATCCTTAGATTGTTAGGTGGGTTCCTTTTCACACGTTTTTGCATACTTCTAGTGCAATATTATGATTGACAAACTCAATGCTTGATGAAGTAGGATGACGCCCTCTTGTCCGCCTAGAGAAGCACGTAAAGCGTCACAATCGATCTAGCAAAACCGCAAGGACGATAACGCCATGTTGGCAAAATTAGCTTTGGGAAAGATGGCAAGACAACCGAACATGCATAATGTGGGAAAAAGTCATAATGTGAGGACAAACAGGAGAAAAAGGAGCGAGAGTGGCAAGGGAAATATATAACACCCGAAGGATAAAGAGGATATATCATAAGAGTCACTTGTACCAGCAGAAAAGCTACCAAAGCCTCGAGTCAACTTATTGTACCAAAAAGGAAATAAGAAGGATACAGGAGGGAAGTGTCATGAAAGTAAGAAAGATACAACCACAAAAAAGAGAAGGAACCAAGTCCCATGAAGCTCAAGCTCTCATGATCCTTGCTAGTATAAATAGGAGAAGCACAAGCATAAGCTGGTACTCACATTCATACTTCACTCTCACTCTATCAACACTTCCTACCTTTCTCTAATCATACACTTATTCTCACGTCAGAGTCCAATCACAGGATGCCTCCTCCAATGGTAAGATTAATGATGTTATCTTGTTTGCTTAGTAGGACAATAATATATAGAATCATACTGATACTTCAATAATTACATTTATTATATGTCATGTGACAAGACTATTATATTACTTTGTTACTAAGTCTATTTTAGATCTTGTATTTGGATTTGCTAATTGGGTACGGGCCCTATTTGTACCATCATGCCTCTTCAAATGATATTATCTTATTATAATAATAATAATAATAATAGTTATTATCAATAATTATTGTTAATCATGCAATTAAATATCATCAACTGTTTGGTTGTAAATAAAGCAGGTCGTCACTTTTGAATTATGTAAAAAGATAATATCCTGCGAGATGATTACAGATATATGATTTGTTGAAATAAAGAATATATAATATCATAAATTATTTTTTTTAACAATTAAAAACTCCCCTGTTGAACGTGGCAAATGGGCTAGTCGGTGTATGGGTTGGGGCCCATTTGATTGATTTCCATTTATCGATGTTTGTCGAAATATAAAAGGGAACCATAAAACCATTGGTTGTAATATTTTGATTATATTTTCCGACAATACAAAAGTATTTTGATATTAAAAATAATATAAAAGGCATGCACTACGAATCTTCCTAAAATAATATTAAATACGTGTTAAATTTTTTTTATGGGAATCTCACTTTTATTTTCTTTATGTGAAATTAGCATACTATATAATAATTTGTCTATTCTTTCTACTTTTAAATAATTATAATAAAAAATATTTTTTTAGAATGGCGTTTTACTTAAGGCGTATACTAAACTATTGCAAATATAAATATCTGAAAACATGTTAGTTTAAAGCATAAAAATATAACCATTTTGAGAAGAATATGTTCATTTGAAATGCATAAATTAATATATATGTATGCATGTATGATAGAAAATAAAAAAAATTGAAATATAAGTTTTATAAATATATTAATATATAAAATTGAAGATTACTATTTTGTCAAATAACATTTATTTTGTTACCTTGTATAGCTTAGCTAATATCAATCAAATTTTTTTTTAAATTTTCGATTATCATTATTACACACTACAAAACTTTTCTTTTCTTTTTTGTCACCGAGAATTCAAGTACTGTATACGTCGTTAGTCTAATCATTTGTAAGAATTACCCGCAAACACATATGCCATGGTAAAAAAATTAAAAATGTTAATTTTTTTACTTAATAAACAATTTTTATTAAAAATTGGTAAATTTTATGTGCTAATATGTGTTGTTAAATAAATAACGTTGTGAAATTATATATGTGTTAATATGTGTTGTTAAATAAATAATGTTATGTATTGTGTGTTATTTTGTGATGTTAAATAAATAATGTTATGTATTTTTTACTAACATGTGTTGTTAAATAGTAATGTTTATAAAATCATTTATGTGCTAATATGTGTTGTTAAATAAATAATGTTACATATTGTGTGATGATATGTGATGTTAAATAAATAATGTTACGTATTTGTGTGCTAACATGTGCTGTTAAATAATAATGTTTATGTAATCATTTGTGTCTAACATGTGCTGGTAAATTAATAACATTACATATATGTAATAACATGCACTGTAATGTTACTTATGTGTGCTAACAACTGCTGTCATGTAAAATCATATATAGTAGATGACTAGTAAATTTTTAGATTTGGGATTTCATATGATATCATGTGCTAATATATGACAATATGTGAAAAAATGTACATAAAGGTTGTTGGTTGATTATTTGTAATCGCATGCAACAAAGATGGAAGCCTCCAATTTACCTTAATCATTGTAACTGAATCCCCCCAAATTTCTAATTTTCATGTTGTCAATAACACAATTGAAGTGATATCCCTATTTTACCATATTCTAAATGATGGATACTAATAAAAATAACACTTTTGCCACTGGGGTTTTGTTTTCCGTAGATGAGATAGCATATCCATGGCCCAGACTGTTTCCTACCATTTTTACAAAAGCAACACTTTGTACAATAATCACACTCTATATGTGACATAGCTTTAGTAATTTTTAGTCACTTTTGTTGACTTTTGTTATGTTTTTTAACTTTTTTTAAATGATCATAACTTTTATATTCGACATTATTTAATAAAATCACACCATAAAAATAATTAAATTTTATTTAAAATGACTAAATATTATTATGTAAAAACTTATAAATAATGTTTTTCAACACGTGATAACCCGTTCAATTTAATAAAAAAACTTTGATCTTTTTTTTCCGATTATCATTGTTGTACACGTTTTTACTTTCTTCTTTTAATTGTTTGCTTAAACTCACATGCATTTGATATTTTTCACCAACACAATTTTTGGAAATTTGCAAATACACATGTTAAAAAGGAAAAACTTACATTTGTGTACAATCTTAAATGCATGTGAATTCACACATAAAAATAAAAAGAAGAAATTATTGTACATTTGTAATAATATTATTAAAAAAAACAAAAATTTGGATTGATATTAACAAGTTATGATGAGTTACTACATTAAATGTAGGTTAACAAAGGATCCTCTCATACACATTGACACACATGCGCTAATTATTAAACAAAACATCTTACAACCCTCCCTCACAACACACACAACCCCACAAGAATTATTCATCTACCCACAAAAACAACACCAGATAAATAGTCCAAAACCAACCAAAAGATAAAAACATTGTCACATGTCACGTTTGCTGACTTGCTCAATAAACAACCAATGTATATGTCTCTATTGGTAATGCTTCAAATGATATTAGAAGAAAAGAGGCTTTGGTTGCAGTAAAAGTATAATTTTTTTGTTTAAAAATACGGATCTATTTTTGTTCTAATTAAACTCGTATAGTTTGAAATAAATTTATATTTTTTAACACTGCACTTTTATATACAATACAAAAAATATGTATTTTGATATTTTTAGACAAAGTCTTGTACTCTATATTTAAGAACATAAAAACATTTATTTTTTAAACTGAATTTATGTTTTTATCTATTTTTAAATGCAGTTGAAAATACAATACAATACATTAACAAAAATATAACAAAAAGTTTTTGCTTTTATGTTTTTAAACAAAATCTTTTTTTTTAATTTGATTTTTTTCTAGGAAAAAGTCGTACGTATTTTGAAACGTTTTCTTAGTATGAATAAACCTTTTATATTCAATAATAATATAACTATACATATTAGTTTCAGTAGTTTATGCACAATACAATTTGCATATTGACGTGTGATAGAGCTTCTGTCATCATAGGTGCATTTCATGCTATTTTTAAAAGAAATATTCAATATACAACTTTGTCGTGTTTATATGTGTAGGAGAAGTAGCGACAAACTTGTAAGATTCAAAATATGAATATATGCAGCAAATCGATAAAATTAAGATAAAGTTGGGGAGAAAAAGTTGTATGGGTGTAAAATAATCTAATTGACTTCTTTTACGCTAGCTCCCACCAGGTAGAGTATATGTCCATTATATATAGTTCATTTGCTTATTGACCTGCAGGCTGACGTATTTTACGCCAGTTTTGACAGCTTTTTTGTTGTTTAAACCAGTTTTTGATGGTTCTTAAAGGATTATATGAAAGGAAATCGAGGATCTAACACCCTACATGCTTGAAGAACAAAAAAAAAAAAAGAAGAAAAAACTTGAAGAAACTTGAAGATTTAATTACCAACATTTGATAATCATATTTTGGATTGATTCTTCACTTTAATCATTAATCTCCATCATTCCAAGCATGTGTGGCTAAACAATCTTGCAATTACGATTGGTTTAAGGGTTTGTATCATCATTTTGCAAAGTGTGTTTCATGTGTTTGAACTTTAGACAATTGTCCACATGGTCGCGTAACCATTTACAATTGTATTTTAGTTGTGACATTTCGTATTAATCTACAAGACATTTCATGTTTAATTTACCAAACTGTTCATTCTTCTATAAAGAAACTATGTAGGTTTGTATCATGTCTATGTGTGATTGAATTAACTTGAAATAGGACAGGTTATTTTAGGTTATATTATGGCTTATGATTGATTATCATTAGTCTTTCAGGTTAATATAGAAAAACTGCACATATATTTACTTTATCAAACATGAAAAGTAAGTGTGAAGCAAATGAATGATCAAACCCTCAACCCATAATTTATTATATCTTTCTTTATTGCATTAATCAATGTTAAATCTAAGTATAATCCAATTAAAAGTAACAATCAATAGTCTCTATTACGATCTTTTTTTATTCAAGTTCAATACGAATCAGTTGTCAACCTATGACTCCTTGTGGATTTGACACTCTTACTTATCCTAGTTAGTCTAAGTCAAATGAAAACAAACGCCTTTCTTTTTTGATTGGGTTTTCGACACCGATCACATATATTTGATTTGATAATTATCAAAATTGGATCAAGATATTATAAAACATTAAAATTTAAGTAATAAAAATGCAAATGGTTGGACTCGTATCAAGCATACTTAAGGGCATTTTTACCCTTTAACCAGTTCAAAAACCTATGTTATTACGCTACGTGAAAAGAAAATAAGAGAAATTTAAAGCTTGTATACGAGAAAAAAATTAAATTTTCTGACATAGTTTTGATGTTAAAAAACAACAAAGTATGTTTATTAATAATGTCTATAATTTAGAATAAATGAGATATCATTTGGCTTTGGCAAGTTACATTTTGATTTGTTATGTGTTTTTGATGAAATAATAACATGTTAAAAGAATAAAAACATAAAGGATTAGATATGATTTTTTTTATCATGCATTTAATTGTTAGAATGCAATGGAATTCTTTTACAAAAATTTTGTTTGGTTTGTCGCTCTCAAAGGAATTAAAATGTCAAATGATGACAAATAACAAATATATATATTTTTTAATTTTGTTAATCTTGTCTATTTTATGATTATATTCTTAAAGGTTGGAATATGTTTTTGTTAAAATTAGTAATCTGTATTTTTAGTAATTTTTGAAAATTTTATTATGCAAAATTAAATCTTTGTAAATTATTCTCATGTGATCTTATCACCACATTACAAACTCAAGAAACTACTTGGCTAATCAATTTAAAAAAAAAAAAAAGAAAACGACTTATCATGCTTATAAAATATGAGTTGCTGGTCTATTATTCTTAAAGAATATCTCATACATAGTTAATTAATTTTAGTTCCCTACAAATATGTAAAGTGAAATCACAATTCAAACAATAAATGTAACAACTTGATCCAGTCATGTAAAGATTATTTTTCACGTTTTTAAAACCGGACCGGCCGGTCGGACCGGTCGGGCCGGGATTCGGCTACTTTACCGGTTCGGTTATAATCTCAGAACCGTTTTGAAGAAAACCGGGCGGTTTGGCCGGCGGCCGGCGGTCCAACCGCAAAACCGCTTGTATAATCCGGTTGAAGCGGGTTTCTAGACCTGATTGAAATATCGGGAGTGACTCGCAAAACTTGCCGACGAGCGTTCAAAAGCTTGGTGAGATGTATCATCGGAGGAAACAATGTGTTGGATTGTGTATGAACTCTGAACAACTTCCGAGTAGGGCCCCAAGAAGAATCTGATCTTGACGAAGCCATAAGTTGTATGATGTATTTGGTTTGGTGATATCGATTGGAAGCTTTTCTGTGACACAGATCTTAGATTGAATGGAGAAAGAAGAAGAGTAATAGGGTTTTGATAATAGTTTTTGGTTTTGGAATCTAAATACATAAAAAGAATAAATATTTGCTGTGAAAAGACTACACGCATTAAATGATTCACATGCCTTATATTAATCAATTACATTTTTGTAAATACAAAAATTAGGGAGTATGCATTAAATCTATTTATACCAATATTAACTTTACAATTTAAATAAATTTGAATTTACATTTGAAAATTCATTCGCAAGATCATATGTTTATTGACGGATGATTATTTTTTAGTTATTTAGATTTTTTATATTTTTTCTATATTACATATATATATTATAATATTTTTGATGTTATCCGGTCCGACCGTTGACCAGTGAAGAGACCGGTTCAATGTCCGTCCGGTTTTAAAAACATTAATTTTTTCTTGCATCGCTTAGTTTTTTTTACTATTAAACCAAGTTGATCGAACCAACTTTATGAAATTAATAGACTACAAAAATTCAATGGAAAACGTGTAGCAAAAAACTCAGTGATTTAAATTCAGTATGAATGTACCTCGTGGTGCTTTTATTTGAGAACATCAAGAAACTGTTGCAAAATTCAATTGGAGCTTTGAAAAAATATATATTATCTACTAAGACATAAAAGCGATTGTAGTTCAACTAACACTTCATAATTCTCATAATGTTTAGGTTATATGAAGTCATGGTTTAAATCCTGGTCAAAACAGTCAGTAGGAGCAAGGGTGTAACAACCGGCTTTCAAAATTTAATATGTTTGAAATAATTGTTAATATAACGGTTGTGATTGTTAGAATTTGAAAATATGTGAGAAATCATGAATGTGGGAGAAAACCGTGCGCGAAACGGAGTTACGGATTGTCCAGAAACGCGAAACGAAGAAAAATCTAAAAATTTGAGAAAATTGGTGTCAGGCGGTACGCCTAGCACCAGTGGGCCACGCTAGACGATACGCGCGGGGCAAAAAAATAAAATCTGGAATTTGGTGGCTCGTGCGCTACGCCCGGGCCAAGCGGGCAAGCGGGGCTGTGCGCCTGGGATGTTTAAGTCGGCAGAATTGGATTTAAAGATCATATTTCATGGGAAGAAATTATTTTCATTTTCTCGAAGCTTTCTATCACAGGGACGAATTAGATCATATAATTATCATATAAACTAATATTCAACGGTCTTTAAACGTCCGGATCGCATCAAGGAACGTTTCTGCAAGTCCTGATCGTTGTTTTGCGATTGAACATCCATTCGATCGGGTAACGATTCGTTTTATCCTACTAGTTTAATATTGTGTGGATTAAATCTAGTTTTGAATATAATACTATGATTGTGGGTATTTATTATTGCCTAGTTGATGACTAGGGATTGTTATAAACGAATAACTTGTTATTTTGACGGTGAAATCTTCGTTTTGAAGCCGGTATAATGTCCGGTTGTTATGAAACCTATATCATGGTGGGATAACTAGTAGGATAGATAGATTATGATTTTAAATTAAATATGGATTATGATCCATTGGTTAAATATTGATATGTGATGAATTGATGTTAAAATTATTAAAAGTTATGATCATAAATGAATTTTTAATAATAGAGGTGATTAAAGATCGTAACTAATATAATGAACATCAATTAATTGATGAAATGCCTAAGGAGGCATGAAACATGTTTGATTGTGATAATTGACTAAAACTTGCTAAATATAGTAAGATAGAGTCAATTATGTGATAAATTGACTTTGAGCAAGTCAAACCAGTCAAGTGCGTTGAACTTGATTGTATGTGGTATATGTATTGAAATTAGTTGTATATATGTGAATACAACTAGGTATTAGTGGTGAAAGTCAAAGGACAGTTCACAGAAGTGGAAAAGAGGTTGTAGGAAATGAACAACCGTTTGAACCAGGTAAGTTACCCAACTTACTGGTAACATTACATATAAGTAGTAGACATAGTCTACTTGATTGTGATATATATATATATATATATATTGATTGATTCATTTGAATGAATGTGCATAACTAGATTGGAACTAATTGAGTTAATAGACTCTAAAGTACATATGTTAAGTTCCAATGTGTTTTTGTTACGATTGAATTGAATATGCAACATAAATTGCATAAGAATAGCCGGATGAGCCGATGTTTGAGTATGATTCCACATATTTGTGGATAGTCAGAGGTGCTGACAAATGTCTTGGATAGAAGTACCAGTGGGTGAACATCTTAAGACTTAATATATTTATGACTCCACAAATGTATGGATAGCTAGAGGTGCTAGCAACTGTCTTAGATGGAAGTACCGGTGGGTGAACATCTTAAGACTTAATATTTATGATTCCACATATGTGTGGATAGTCAGAGGAGCTGACAAATGTCTTGGATGGAAGTACCGGTGGGTGAACATCTTAAGAGTTAATATATTTATGACTCCACAAATGTGTGGATAGCTAGAGCTACTAGCAAGTGTCTTAGATGGAAGTATCGGTGGGTGAACATCTTAAGACTTGAGATACATATGAAACCACAGTTGTGTGTATAGTCAGAGGTGCTGACAAATAGCTATGGTGGAAGGACATTAATGTGAACACCATAGGGTAATTTTGATTAAACTATTGTAAACAATAGTTGAAAACTAATAATATGATATTATTACATTGTGAGAGTCAATTCGACTAGAAATGACTCAGTTGGAATATTGACTGTGGAAAATGTATCTTTACATTTTGTTGTGAGAAACTATTGGTGATTATGGTATTTTAAATTAGCCATAGGTGCTGGTAATAAAATTGGATTAAATAATATAATCATATTTGTGAAAATGACCCATTAAGGGAATTACTTGCATAATGTGTGTTATGTGCAATTTGATGTTGAATATGATATATTATTATCTAAACATGGTAAACATTCATATGATATGTATATGGATGTGTTAAAATAAATTTTTGGGGAACTTTGAGAAGGGTTACTTACTTAGTTCATATGAACTAATTGTGACCTTATATGTGATGTTACAGGTTAAAGATATATGCATCAGGCGATCAGATCGGGCATGTTTTGAAGTAGAATCAAGTGTTATGTAAAAATCTTTGGTGGTGTTTAACTCATGAAATGGTAATTTCACGCTTCCGAAAATAATTTTACGATAAAGTTTAATCTGGGACCTAAAATTGGACATGTGTAATCGTGTGAAAAGTTTGGTGTCACACCCAAGGCCGGCGGGAACGGATCGGGTTTTCCCGTCGGGCGGAAGGTTCCCGGGGCGCGATATCTTGAATGATAATCGAAATGATCGGATTGTTTACTTGGCACATGATAATAATGAGAAATGCTTTCATGACATATAATATAGAATTACAAAGTTAAATTACACAGTACGTGTTCATAATTTAACTAAGTAAATCTACTCCAAAAGAATCGTGTAGTTTCTATCTTGTAGCTGTACAAGATATGCAAAATAGATTCACAATGCCATCAAAATATATGCATCCAAAAGTAAGCTAGGTCTTCTAAAAGTCCTCTAGCTTAATCACTGATGCTGGTTATCTAGACATGTCCATCACCTGAGAAAACATGCATTTAAACAAAGTCAACACTAGGTTGGTGAGTTCATAAGTTTAGTAATTGAAAACCATTGAATTCTTGTCAATCATGTTCACAGTGTTTCACACAAGTTGTATTGTTAATTGAATCCCATGTTTCACACAATGTCCTCTCCATGATTGTATGCACAGATAATGTCTCATCCAGTCAAGCATGCTTATATATAGGGGCATACGAAAGGGTCAAGCCCAGACGCCACCCCACCACATGCTTAACTGCACTCGACACTACCTGTAATACAACGATGGATACCCATTTTGTCACACCCCGAGCCGGCGGGAACGGATCGTGTTTTCCCGTCGAGCGGAAGGTTCCTGGGGCGCGATATCATTGGGTGATAATCAAATGATCAGATTGTTTACATAGCACATGAGATATAAATGAGAAATGCTAATCATGACATGAAATAGGATTACAAAGTTAAATTACATTGTACATCATAATTTAACTTAGTAAATCTAATCAAAAAGAATCAAGGAGTTTATATCTTGAACTGTACAAGATATACAAAAGTGATTCACTGTTTTGTCATATCAAAAGTATGCAATCAAAAGTAAGCTAGGTCTTCTATGAGTCCACTAGCTTATCACTTGCATATAAGTATCTACACCTGTTCGTCACCTGAGGAAACATGTATTTAAACAAAGTCAACACTAGGTTGGTGAGTTCATAAGTAAGTAAATTGAAAACCACTGAATTGATCATGCACACATTCACAATGTCATATTGATTGCTTGTAATACTTGTTTCACATGTTCCACCCAATGGCCTCTCCTTAGTTATATGTACAAGTAGTGTATCACCTGATTAAGTATGCTTATATATAGGGAATCACGAAAGGTTCAAGCCCAGACGCTATCCCACCACATACTCAACCAAGTTCCACACTACTTGCGATACAACTAAAAATACCCATTTCCCAATCATCCGATTTGTCCGTTGTGTAATCATATGTAGAATAATATAGTAAGAGGGGTTTAGTTATCAAACCGAAGTATTGATAGACCCTCGTTGAATTAAGGAATTTAGATTAATTAAATCAGATCCTTGTGTTATTCTATTACTTGTGAGGTTAACTTTTATGTTACACTTTTAATTTAATTAAAAGTATTAGTTAACTGTTCATCATGTCTCCCAATTGCAGCGTATAGAATCCGAATGGAATCCATTTTAATCCTCACGTAATCAGAGTAAAATGCATTCCATTCTCTCCTATCCCGCCGTGTGATCCCAAAGTCTCCGTGTGGGATTGTCCTCATGTGATTATCAAAGTTGAATAAGAACTTGTCTTATTACATTATGATAATCATGTGTAAATGATAAGAATCCCATGATGTTACGTTATCATGATCATCATTTACTGAAATCCTTGTGATCCCAAAGTATCCGTGTGGGATTGTTCTCGTGTACTTAACAAGGTCGAATAAGAACTTGTCTTATTACATTATGTTAATTATGTGTAAATGATAAGGATCCCATGAAGTTACGTTATCATGATCATCATTTACTGTAAATGATAAGAATCCCATGAAGTTACGTTATCATGATCATCATTTACTGAAATCCATGTGTTCCCAAAGTCTCAATGTGGGATTGTTCTCGTGTACTTAACAAAGTCGAATAAGAACTTGTCTTATTACATTATGTTAATTATGTGTAAATGATAAGAATCCCATGAAGTTACGTTATCATGATCATTATTTACTGTAAATGATAAGAATCCCATGAAGTTACGTTATCATGATCATCATTTACTGAAATCCATGTGTTCCCAAAGTCTCAATGTGGGATTGTTCTCATTATACAATTAGATGTAAATTGTCTAAGTATTTGCTCATGCGGAAATAACTAAATGTTATAAGTGATCATCTTATAACTAAGTTATTGTAATGTGTTGATGATTAAGAAATTATCTTATCATAATCATCTGAGTTTCCCTGTTATCTCATAATCATACAAGCACGCATACAATGATATATGATAATAAACAATTTAATATCATTTAATCAGAGTATAACTAACATGTTAAGTAAAACTTTTAAATAATTAAAAGTAAACATGTTTCTCAGCCCCGAGAGTTAAAATCAGTTAAGATTAAAGTAAAAGGGGGCATATGAACTCACCTTGTAGTTGTTGTGTTGGACTTAGCTTAAACAAGAATGTACGCGCTCTCGATTGTACTTGAATGTGTTTTCACGATCCTGTATTGATTTCATGATATCTATAACTTATTAGTATAAATTGTAGAGGTTATGTGTGTATGTATGTGTTAGCCATAAGCTTTGGCCAGCACTCAAAGTCCTCAGTCATTGTCTGGCCCATCTTTATTTGTTATTGATCCTTGAAATCCCTAGACTTTCTTTGAGTTATTATTGTTTCAACTATTTTACATTAAAGACCAATTGTTGTTTCATGAATACCATGTTATAAATATTATAAAAACGTATTGTAAAAGTTGCCACCTTTGTAGTAATTCCTTGATTATCATGTATTTTACCATAACCAGTGTTGAATTAAAGTGTTATAGTAGTTCATTAATCATGTGGGCCAAACAAATTTAGTTGGGCCAAATAAACCATCATGGCTAGGCATTGGGCCTTGAGTTGAATTCCATGGGCCTTGGGCTCGATTTGTTGGGCCTAATAAGTTTTATCTTAGGCCTTCACCAAAACAGTTCGTGGGCCAAGCTGGGCCTCACTTATTTGGGCCGAAAACAAGTGTGGGCCAATGATTTAACTGTTGGGCCAGAACCGTGATTTTGGGCCAAACAGTGGGCCTGGAGTCAAACGGTGGGCCTTTAATGATATGGGCCGAATCGTTTCTTCATGGGCCTCGTTATTGGGCTAAAAGGAATGATCTTTTAGTAGAGATTGGGCCAGTTAATTTCTGTTGGGCCTCAAAGGAACTAATGAACTGAATAAAAGGCTATTGGGCCAAACAGCAACTAGGTTGGGCCTGATAGTTGCATGTTGGGCCAAAAGGGGTTTTCTGTTGATAATCTTTGGTCGCATAGGGTTCCAGCCATAGGTGTTTGTGTATAGGCCGAATGAAGGCTGAGCAGGAATGGGTGGCCGAATGTAAGACTGCTCTAGTCGAATGAGGTTAAACATGTGGGTCGAATGTAGAGATGTTGGGCCTGGATGGGGTGATGTGGGCCTACCAGTGGCCTAATCCATTATATGTGTGGGCCGAAGGAATGTGTTTGGGCCACGACAACAGGCTTGGTCACATGAAGGCTGCTGGACCAACCTACTGGCCGAATGGAGTTGACAGCGAAGGTGATGGTCGAATGGGACTGCCTGTCGAATGAAGCTTGGTATCCAGCGAATGAAGAGAAATGGCGAATGATGAGGTGGCGAATGATGATGTTGACCGAAAGAGGAGGAGGCTGGCGACTGAAGGTGGGCGAAGGAAGTGGCTGCCGAATGGAAGGAAGTGGCTGGCGAAGGAGTCCTTCGGCCAAGGTCATTCGACCTTAGGCCATTCGGCCTACTGCTCCGCCGTTCGCCGCCCTGTGGCTTCCCACTACTAGGTGCCCTTGATGTTGTCGTATGCTATAAATGATTCTCATGGTCATATGGTTCGGGGATGATGGTGTTTGGCCGGCTAACAAATGGTGGTCGATTAAGGGTTTTAAAAACCCTAATTTTCGTGCTTTTCACAGCCTCATACCTCGTTTTTCAGTGGTGATAAGCTTAGATCCGTTGTACTTTCATGTAGAGAACGTCGAGGGCTACGCGTGGGCGAAAGAATCACTCAAATCGGATGAGAAATGAGCGAGATATGGATGAGAGAAGGTGGTGCTTGGTGGTGTGTGGTGGTGGCCGGAAAAAGAGAGAGAAAGAGAAGAGTGTAGGTGGAAAAATGAGAAAAACCCTCATTTTAGAGTTTTTATACCACGAGTGGTGTCCGGGTCCATTTCGGTTGTTCGGTTCGTTAATTCGTCACGTAACCGGAAAATTTCGCGTAATTTAAATGTTTTAAATAAAAAGAGTTTAATTTAATTATTTTGATGAGTTTCAAAATTGTAAAATGTTACTTATTTAATTATTTTCGTTCGTGACGTGTTTTCGTTGTCGTTTCGTCAGATCGCGTCACCTTCGCGCGTAATTCATTCGAATCGTCACCCGAACGAATACGACGATGGTTTTGCTTTCTGACTTTTGTTTTCTACTTTTCAGTCATTATTTCAGAACTCTAAACTCACAGATATGTTTGTGTGAATCGTCACTCACGCAAACACACTGTCAGTTCGTTATTCTGAAATAACACTGCATTTGTGTTTTAATTGTGTTTCCTCACTATCGGACTCAACTATACATCCTGTTTTCACATTGTTCTTGTACTGATTCGTCGGCCATCTGATTCCTGTCATCTGTGGACATCAGATCGCAACCGATATGTTTTTGAATATTGTTTGAATACCGTTGTTTCTCATTATTTGTTGTGTTAACTGTAATTAAGTTTTCACTTAATAAACACAACTAATGTTTCAACTGTACGTTGTACTTAATGTATTTAAGTTTATACGAAAATACGTACAACGATTTCTTGTATTTAGGATTCTGTTAATACAAGTACTGTTTAAAATCACGTATGTACACATAGTATAAAGTGAAAGTACACATACCGTACGGACTTGCCGGACGATCTGGTACTTGCTGTTACACATTTCCTTTCACCCATGATTTCCCGGTATGTTTATCCCAATAATGAAAGAGAGATAGAGACAGAATTATCTCTGTTACTATTCCTTATGGAACAGCCGGCATGTAAAATAACCCAATGAATAAAGTAAGAGATGTAATCATCTCTGCTAACTAATCCTTACGGATTAGCCGGTGTGTAAAATAAACCAATAATTGAATAAAGAGACATAAAATCTCTGTTAGCTATTCCTTACGGATTAGCCCGGCATGTAATATAACCCAATGACATAAGTAAGAAACGAAATCGTTTCTGTTAGCTATTCCTTACGGATTAGCCCGGCATGTAAGATATCATACTCGATATCTAGGACGAAACTTAATAGTTTCTGTAACTAATCATTACTGATTAGTCCGGCGTGTAGGATACCCAAACAATTGAATAAAGAAACATAATAGTCTCTGTTATCTATTCCTTACGGATTAGCCCGGCATGTAAGATAACATACTCGATATCTAGGACGAAACTTAATAGTCTCTGTGACTGTCAGTACTAACCAGTTCGGTGTGTAAGATATCATACTCGATACCTAGGTAGGGACATAATAGTCCCAGTAGCTATCACCCATATCCAGCCCGGTATGTAAAGTGTCCTACTCATGATCCCTAGTTAGAGACATACTAGTCTCAGTAGCTGTCGTTTATGATCAGCCCGGTGTGTAAGATATCCTCCCACGATATCTATTGTAATGAACTCGTTTCCTAGATTTTATGCATGATATTAATTTGATTGATAGCACCTCTCGTGCCCGGTGTGATTTTGTTTGATTACCCCCAAGTTCTAATGATTAATGTTAGTGATTACCCGACTGATCTATGGTTGTGTAACCAACATCCTCTGACGGTTATAAGATGTGCTCTAAGTTTAGAGTCTTAGTAAGTAATGATGGTATGTGTGGGAAATGCCATCCCAACAGCGTGTGCATGCGATATCATCCTCGATATCACAAGTAAATGTCTCAACTGTTATCTCAATGTTGCGTGTTCTAGCGATCTTGAACAAAGTGTCATAAGAACATGTCTTATACACGATGTTAGTGATGTGTGAATGATCTTGTTATCATGAAATTACCTTATCATGATGATCATTCTTGTCATTAGTAATTGTTATTGACATATTATCCCATGGTTTTTCCCCGTTGTTCTATCGTGTAAGAATAATAAACAGTTGCAAGATATATTCTTAACAACTTATTATTCTAGTGCATACTTGTGTCAGGAAGCTATAGTAGCATGTATCTTCCTAATTGTCTCAAGTATGGTAATATCAAACAAACAGGCATATAATGATCAATGATAATAAAGATAAACAATATTTATCTAAATCATGAAAATAAACAATAAGTGAATAGAAACTTTTAAATAAATAAAAGTTTTGCAAGTTTCTCAGCCCCGAGCTTTGAAAACAGTAAAGATTAAGGAAAGGGGCATATGAACTCACCTGATGTTTGAAGTGGTTGACTTAGCTTAAACGAAGGATGCACGCGCTCTTTGTTGTTCTTGTAGTAATGTTCACGTTCCTGTATTGATTTCATGTTATATATAACTTAAGTATTGAGTGTAATTGTTTTGTGTGCGCGTATTCGTGTTAGCCTTAGAGTTGACTTACACTCGTGAGTTGTGACTATATTCGGCCCTGATTTTGCTTATGAAGGATGTTACTACCACTTAATTGTTTTAGAGTAATCTAAATTTCTTCATTACTTATTGCATGTTTGCTTTGTTTTAATATTGCCACCTTTGCATTAAAATGTAATCTCATGTACACTACATCTTGAAATAATTGTGTTCGAGTTGGTTTATTATGTCGTGTTAAGACAAGTTATTAATTCGGGCCGAATAATTTCATTGTGGGTCGACTAGGATTTCGTTGGGCCTGAAATTGAGCCTAACCATGATGTTGTGGACTAGTTACTTGGGCCAAGACAGCCCCCCCATGGGCCGAAATATACAAGTTGTGGGCCTAGTTTATAACAGGTGGGCCAAGTAATTGGGCTGGAATGGGCACTTAAGCCGAAGGAAAATAAATGGGCCTACTGGGCCAGTCAACTGGGCCACTAAGGGCTGTTGGGCCGAGAGGTCTTGTGGATCGAATAACATGGCCAGAAATAATATTGGGCTATACATGGTTGCCATTGGACCAAGTAAATAACGTGTGGGCCAAATAATTAAATTTTGGGCCGGTTAGGATGTAATATAATTAACTGAATGATGTGGGCCTCATATTATACTGATCGACGATGGTGGCCGGTGGGATTATGTGGTTTGGGCCAGATGGCTCGCTGTTGGGCCTGGTGCTACAGGGTGGTCTGTGTAAACGGAAATCCACAATTCTTTTGAGGTCTAACGAGTTATGGAATGGACTATACTTCATGGGCTTGTTGTGTGGATCTAATTATGTGGCCCAACAGTCTTTGCGAATTTATCAGCCGTGTAATACCCTAAAGGTTTTAAGCTGCTTGAGTCAACCAGAAAATCTGGTACGTAGTGCCAAGGTTCGTGAGAGATGTAGGGTTTGGCTGGGTTTAGCCAAGGTTCGCAGCCTTGAGATGGTTCGGCAGAGGAAATGGTTCGTAGGGTTAACCATGCAAGAAGGTTCGGTGGTCATGGGATGGTTCGCTGCTGAGGGTTCGTTCGAAGCAGGTTCGCTGGATGGTGGCTCGGTGCTGTAGGTTCGTGAAGGTGGCTAAGGTTCGTGATCAGATGGTGTGCACTCAAAGGTTCGGGGTGTTGCTTGGCGAACCCTAGAGTTGGCAGAAGGTTCGTGGCCTCTAGTTCACAAGGTTCGGCCGGTACCATCTATATTCGACTATCCCTTCAACAAGCCGCGAACCTGTAACTTCTTCTCATCCTCTCGATCTGATCTGCTGTTAGGTTGTTTGTCGAGTTGAGTTAGGCTAGGGTAGTCCCTCGTGGTCATGTGAGTCGAGATGGTTAAGATCTAACCGGTTAGGTGTGTGTGTTTCAAACATTCAAGTGAAAACCCTAATTTCCGTAGCTTTCTCTTGATCATACCTTGAATTCAGCTCAGTAAATGCTTAGATCTGCTGTACTTCCTTGTAGAGGAGGTTGAGAGCTACGCGTGGACACCAAGAACGCGCGATTTGGCCCACAAACGAGTGAGATATAAGACTTTGAAGGTGGTTTTTGGTGGTCAGAGGGTCTTGGCCGGAAATTGAGAGAGAGAGAGAGAGGATAAAATGAGAAAACACTCTCATTTTAGGGTTTTTATACCCCGTGTGGTGTCTGGGTCCGTTTCGGTTGCTCGGTTCGTAATTTAGTCGCGTAACCGGATTTTTACGCGTAATTTAATTGTAATAAATAAGAGAATGTTGTTTAAATTATTTTGATGAGTTTCAAAATTGTAAAATGTTAAATATTTTATTTTATTAAATTTATTATCGTTCGTGTCGTGTTTCGTTTTCGTTTCGTCAGATCGCGTCACTTACGCGCGTTTTCGTACAGAGCGCTAACTGTACGAACACGATCGTATGTTTCACTTTCTGATTTGGTTTTCTAATTATCAGTTATCGTTCAGAACGTTAAACTCACATATATGTTCGTGTGAATCGTCACCCACGCAAACACGCTGTCAGTTTATTATTCTGCAACGACACTGCAAATCTGATTTGAACTGTGTTTCCTCACTGTCGGACTCAACTGCACATTCGGTTATCACATTGTTTTCACATTGAATTGTCGGTCATCTGATTCCTGTCATCTATGGATATCAGATCGCAACCGATTTGTTATTGTAATTCGTTTGAACACTGTTGTTTCTCTTGAGTTGTTGTAATTAATGTATTTAAGTTTTTACTTAAACACATACAACTGTGATTTGTTTTCTGAGTTCTGTTATCACACAACTGTTTATGTACTGTATTTACACACAGTAAATGGTGAAAGTACACACACCGTACGGACTTGCCGGACGGTCTGGTACTGGTTGTCACATTTGGGTGTTACAAAGGGCGGCCTGGGGGAGGGGCAAACCAGACCCCCGTCCAAGGCCCATTTTTTTAGGGGGCACAATTTTTTTTACTTATACGTATATACAGAGATTCATTTAAACGAGAACCAATAAGTTATAGATAACGAAAATGAACTATTTATAAAAAACGGTTTAATACTTACAAAAAGTAATACCATATAAAGCATAGGAAGTTAGTTTTATGTCATTTAAATCAGTGGTGTTTATTGATTTGATTTAATTGATTTTTATTCTATCCGAAAACTGAACCAAAGTCGGGAACTGGTTCGGTTCAGTTTTGGTTAACACCAAACAAACCGAATAAATTGATTAAAAACCAAATAAACCGGTTACAAACCGAATTCAACCAAATAACCCGGTTATATACCAAATAAATAGAATTTTATCTTATATAGTGTTTATAAAATAATTAATTAAAATCTTAGTTAGGTTTAATCGGTTAACCGAATAAACCGAACAAACCAAATTCAAACTAAAATGGAACCGATAACCGAACCGAAAACCGAAATTCAGAATTCGGATACGATTAGAACCTAATTTGGAATTCGGATATGGTTGGAAACCGAACCGAAAACTAAATTCAAAATTCGTTTTTTTAGGTACAAATATGATTCGGTTTTCGGTTTTTTTTTGAACACCTCTGCTTTAGTATTTATATTCACTGGGGGCCTTTTTTTTCTAGCCCGTCCCGGGCACCTCAATTCTTAGGGCCGCCCCTGAGTAGGAGGTTTTACCACATAACAATTTTCCTCCTAAAGGACAAGTGGATATGCCCAATTAAGCGCTCACCAGCACATGGGCGTTAGATACCGAGGAGATGACAGAAGACTCTAATCACGGTGATAGCATATACACAAATATCTAGAAGATTTAATGTGAGAGCACATTAGAAATTTCGTAAATGATTATTACAATTTCGCTTGTGCACAAGTAATAATATGTCGTAAAAACTTATTCTAAATATTACAAACTCAAATCATATACTTCATTAATGATTTATGTTCACATTTTAAACTCAAACTTAAATTTATCTTTCACACTTTGAAATCTAAGTAGTGTCACATGATTTTTCCTCTTTAATACTGTTATTGTGTTTTCTATATTGTAATCGATTTTACTGTAATGTTATATTATAAGGTGATTCTAAAATTTTTATATGTTATCAAATAACATATGTTAGATATCCATAACAAACATAAACATGCTTTATTTAGACAAACATGATCATATACCAAAACCATGTCTAGTTACACTAACACATGAGTTGTTATTAATAGAAAAATTCACAAGAAATTTGTCAAATTGGCCTTTTTTATGGAGGGATGTAAATTGTCAATTTGGCCTTTTATGGAGGGTTGTTTTTGATAAAATGAAAAAAAAGGTCACAAGTGAAATACACTCGATACTTTGAAGGCCTTTATGTAAATACACAAACTAAGGGTCCTTATGTAAACATATAATCAAAAGTCTTCTTGCCTATAGAAGGATCTAGAATAATAGCCTGCTTCAAACCCTAACCTCACTGCATATTATATAAACACGTTCCGCCTCCTCCGTTCCATTCAATCTTCAAATCCTCTTTACCGTTTCATAAATCTCATTTTTGTTTGTGAACTATTCGTCTGCTTAGAGATCTCATCAATGGCGGACACAGAGACGTTTGCCTTTCAAGCTGAGATCAACCAGTTGCTGAGTCTCATCATCAACACATTTTACAGCAACAAGGAGATCTTTCTCCGTGAACTCATCAGTAACTCGTCCGATGTGAGTCTAATTCTCTATTTTTTTCATCGATTAGACTAATGGATCGTTTCTGTACGCTTTTAGCTTGTTTGATTATTCTGCCCCTGTTATAATTTTGATATGCGAGGGTTTTTTAAGCTAAACATACTGTGATTCGTTTGTTTATGTTGACTGACTCGAATTTTAGCTGTATGGTTTGATTATAAAAGCTAATTTGGTTGAGCATGTATATATAATGCTATTTATATCTTTCTGCTTCGTATTTAATTTACGATACGCTAGTTTTTAGGTTATTTTTGTAGTATATGATCTCCTTGAACCTCCTCTGCTGAATATGTTTGCAAGTGCACCCGCAAACCTGAGATGAGGTCAATTTATATGATCACTATAATGCAACTAGTCGAATTTCTTTCCATTGAATTGCAATTACTTTTCAAACGTACATTCTTAATTTAAGAGGATTGTAGCTTAATTTGCCTTTTGCTAAACTGAACAAGGTTGTAAATCATAATGAAAGAATCTAAGATTTCAAAATCAGGCAATTCGATTAAATTGAACAGTAACGAAAAACCAGACTGATACAGATAAACCTAAATGTTACTAACTGCTCCTGGAACATGTGTCATGAATTGCTACCATGACTCCACTACCTCGTTGATGAGTTGACTAAGTGGATTCATATGGATACCAAAAATGGCTTTAAATTGTTCCACCTCACCTGTACTTATAACTTGACTAATCCATCATCTTTTGTCATACAATTTCAGCAGATTTGTAGCACATAACTCTAGTGGATACGAATTTTTACTGTGCATGGGTGTCTTATTATTTTCTTTAATACTTTGGTTCTATCATAGAATGATTAATGCATGCTATGAGTAGGCTTTTATAATTTAGGTGGGGGGTTGGGTCCAAATAGCAAAGCATTTTGGGTTAAGATGTTGCTCCGTGTTTGATCAATACTGATGAATGACACGATTTAGTAAAGTATTTTGCTGTACTAAAAAAACAGGGCTTTAACATGAGCTTTTCTTGAAGTGATCCTTACAAAATAATATCTCTAATAATATTGATTGAATGCTATTCATAGGCTTTGGACAAGATTCGTTTTGAGAGTTTGACTGATAAGAGTAAGCTAGATGGACAACCAGAGCTTTTCATCCATATTATCCCTGACAAAACTAACAACACATTGACAATCGTTGATAGTGGAGTTGGAATGACCAAGGCTGGTGAGTAACAAGCTACTGATGACCACATACCACGTTTTATTTTTCAAATTTTGTGGAAGCATGTTTTAATATTTATCATTGATGGATATTTCAGATTTGGTGAACAATTTGGGTACCATTGCCAGATCTGGCACCAAAGAATTCATGGAAGCCATCACTGCTGGTGCTGACGTCAGCATGATTGGTCAATTCGGTGTTGGTTTCTACTCTGCTTATTTGGTTGCTGATAAAGTTGTGGTGACAACCAAACACAACGATGATGAGCAGTATGTCTGGGAGTCACAAGCTGGTGGGTCTTTTACAGTTACCAGAGACACTTCTGGTGAATCCCTTGGCAGAGGAACCAAGATGACACTTCACCTAAAAGAGGATCAGCTGGAATACCTTGAAGAACGCAGGCTTAAAGACCTGATCAAGAAACACTCCGAGTTCATCAGCTATCCGATTTCTTTATGGGTTGAGAAGACCACAGAAAAGGAAATCTCTGATGATGAGGATGAGGAAGAGAAGAAAGAAGAGGAAGGGAAAGTGGAGGAAATTGATGAAGACAAGGAGAAGGAAGAGAAGAAGAAGAAGAAGATCAAGGAAGTGTCCCATGAGTTTGATTTGGTAAACAAACAAAAGCCCATCTGGATGAGGAAACCTGAAGAAATTACAAAGGAAGAATATGCTGCTTTCTACAAGAGTCTTACCAACGACTGGGAAGAGCACTTGAATGTGAAGCACTTCTCAGTTGAAGGTCAACTTGAATTCAAGGCCATTCTTTTTGTTCCTAAACGGGCACCATTTGATCTCTTTGACACCAAAAAGAAGCCAAACAACATCAAGCTTTATGTTCGCCGTGTCTTTATCATGGACAATTGCGAGGAACTCATTCCCGAGTACTTGAGTTTTGTGAAGGGTATTGTTGATTCTGAAGATCTTCCTCTTAACATCTCCAGAGAGATGTTGCAGCAAAACAAGATTTTGAAAGTTATTCGCAAGAATCTTGTGAAGAAGTGTATTGAGCTGTTCCAGGAGATTGCTGAAAACAAGGAAGATTATGCCAAGTTCTATGAAGCATTCTCAAAGAACCTTAAGTTGGGTATCCATGAGGATTCTCAGAACAAAACCAAACTAGCTGAATTGCTTCGATACCATTCCACGAAAAGTGGAGATGAGATGACCAGCTTGAAGGACTATGTGACCAGAATGAAAGAGGGTCAAAATGACATTTACTACATCACTGGTGAAAGCAAGAAGGCAGTTGAGAACTCCCCATTCTTGGAAAAACTGAGGAAAAAGGGGTATGAGGTGTTGTACATGGTGGATGCCATTGACGAGTACGCGGTTGGGCAGCTGAAGGAGTTTGAGGGTAAGAAGCTGGTTTCTGCAACCAAAGAAGGTTTGAAGCTTGATGAAACAGAAGACGAGAAGCAAAAGCAGGAAGCATTGAAGCAGAAGTTTGAAGGTCTGTGCAAAGTGATGAAGGATGTTTTGGGTGACAAGGTGGAAAAGGTCGTTGTTTCTGATCGTGTGGTGGATTCCCCTTGCTGTTTGGTTACTGGTGAGTACGGATGGACCGCCAACATGGAAAGAATCATGAAGGCGCAGGCGTTAAGGGATTCAAGCATGGCTGGGTACATGTCAAGCAAGAAGACCATGGAGATCAACCCTGAGAACTCGATTATGGAGGAGTTGAGGAAACGAGCTGATGCTGACAAGAATGACAAGTCTGTGAAGGACTTGGTGCTGTTGCTGTTTGAGACGGCTCTGCTCACATCTGGGTTTAGCCTTGACGAGCCAAGCACCTTTGGCAACAGGATTCACAGGATGTTGAAGCTTGGGCTCAGCATTGATGATGATGCGGAGGAGGATGCAGATGTGCCTGCTCTTGAGGAAGCTGATGGTGATGCTGAGAGCAAGATGGAAGAGGTTGACTAATTAATACTCTTTTTTAATTGTTTTTTTAGATGGAGTTGGGTTATTTTCTGGAACGTTTTTAGTTCTCATATTTCCAACTTTTGTTATGCATGGAGAATGTTTTCTGAGTTTACGCCTGGATAACCGAACTATCACAATATTTCTTAAATAGTTGATGCACTTTTTGTTAATGAATTGGCTAAAAACTAATCTGATGGCATGTGGTTTAACTTTATAGTTTATACCAGACCGTTGTATATATATACTTCTTTTCGATGCTCTAAAAGCCTGTCCCAGCAAAAGTAGTATATTTTAGAGGTGGGAAGAAAACCAAAACCTGAACAGGAGCCATTTATACCTGAATTGTTAATGTACTAGCTGTTCTGAGTTTTCAGAGCATTCGTAACCAGAACTTATTTCACCTTTACCCGGCCAAAACCTGAACCGAAACCGGTCAAAAATTAGAACCGAAACCTTTGTAAGAGTTTGACACTATGCTCATTGCTCTTCTTCTAAAGTCTCTTGGAGCGAATTGCTCGGGAGAAGAATCCGGATTTTTTGAGGAACGGATCTAGGGGGCACCTGATACCGATCAACGAGAATAGGCTGCAATTAATGGGCCTCCCTCAAAGGTTAAAAAAACCAGGTTTGCGATCTCTAGTATATTTGCTTATAATCCTACAAGTGACTTGGCATGGTACTAAATTTAACATGAGCATATTCTAAGACCCATTCAGATTCTTATTAAATTTACTGTGTTGCATTTGAAAATATGTAAATTGATAAACTACAAAATTCAATCAATCTTTATGAAGTCAATAAACTACAGAAATTCATTGCAAAATTTATAGCAGAGACAAAAGTGTGATAAATTCAATATGTGAGATTACATGTGGAAGCAGTCAATAAACTGTTGACAAGGTGAGTGATGGGGGTGAACAATGAGCCAAAGAATGAGATTGATGAGATTTGTGATGAAGACCAATGCTGTCACATAGGAAGCAAAGAACAATGAACCAACGATAAGCCAAAGAAAGAAATACTATACTTGTTTCATATCAATGAAACACATAATGATTTGTCACAAATTGATTATGAAATGAACTGATGAATTGAAATATGAAAAATGAACTAGAAAGAAAACAATGGAACGATAAAAAAAATTAGGTATGTTTTGATTAAAGAGTATTATGGTGATGTATGATTTACATTCGTGAGGATATGGTGTTGGAAAATCACTTTCTTCAAAAAAAAATTTTCATTTCTATTTTCAAATCATTGTTTCGAGTAAAGGGTATTATGGTAATGTAGATACATAAGTTATTTGTGTGTTATATTCACGGGTTTATATTTTAGAAAGAAACTTTAGTGAGACACATATTCTAATACATGTAATTTTTTTAGTCTATTTGGATTTGTGTTTGCTCTTTGTGGTTGCTGGTCTATTTCCCAATTTCTTTTGCGCTCTTTGGTTTCACTTCTTATAAGATTAAAAATATCATAAAAACATTTTATGTTTTTCAATTAAGTTATAAATTAAGGAGAATTATCAAATAAGAAGAGACTTTTGACTAAGAAAATTAAGAACAAATTGAATTTGATATGTTACATGCTAAAAAAAAAAATGAATGATAATTTAAGCTATACCATCTTATTTTTTGTATTATATTATTTATTTATTTGTACTGAATTATTTTTTGTTTTGTATTGGATTTTTTTACAGTATTTTTATTTTTTGCATTGTGTATTTTTTTTGTATTGAATTTTTATTTTTGTATTGAATTTTGTATTGTATTTTTTTATACAAGATTTTTTTTTGCTAGATTTTGTTTTTATATTTTTAATGTATAAAATGTCAAATTTCTCTTCTTTTTTTTTGAACGGCAATGTCAAATTTCTCTTGATTATAAATATTTTTAGGCAAAAAAAAAAAAACTTTAATCCCTTAGTCTACGGCTTTTTTGGCACAATTTTCTCGCCTTTATATCACCGTCCACCACAAACCGGTCCCCGTAAGAAAGTTACAAATTGAAGGAGTCAAAATCGATATTCTTCCATAGAAGGATCTAGAACCAGTGTCTAGAAACCCTACGCCTTTCATTCTCCGTTGCTACATGCACTCACCCCCTCCTCCGATCTTACGTAAACTCTCGATTTTGAGCGAAAATGGCGGACACAGAGACACATGCATTTGAAGCGGAGATCGATTATCCAGATGTTGAGTATCATCATCAACACTATTTACAGTAACAAGGAAATCCTTGTACGCCAACTTATCAGTAACTCTTTCGATGCACGAATTTTTATTTGCGTTTTGTGGCTAGTTCTGTTTTGTTTGTCGTTTGGATTGCTCTATTTTGGTAGTCATCTGTTCTTATGACTTGAGGTCTCCATATTGTACATCTGTTAATATGTTTCAATGTACATTATATGCTAGTACTAGTATATTGTTATGAATTGAAGCAGAGCGGCCCCGAGAATTCGCGTGCCCAGGACGAAATGGAAAAAAAAGGCCCTAGCGAATTCAAATATTAAAGTAGGGGTGTATAAAAAATTTGAAAACCGTTCAAAATCGAAAAATGAACCGTATTCGTAACTGAAAAAACCAAACCGATTCTGAATTTTGTTTTCGATTCGATTGCCAGCTTCAAAATTTTTTTAAATTTCGTTAAGGTAGAAATTTGGTTTATTCGGATTGGTTTACCTGATTTTAACCGGTTTATTTGATTTATAATCGGTTTATTCGGTTCTTAACATGTTACTAATCGGTTTATTCGGTTCTTAACATGTTACTAATCGGTTTATTCGGTTTCAACCGAAACCGACAGAACCAAACCACTTCCCGAATTTTGAATTTCGATTTTCAGTTCGGTTATCGGTTCCAAATTTCTTTTGAGTTCGGATTGTTCGGTTTATTCGGTTAACTGATTAAACCAAATTGGGATTTAAGTTTATTATTTTATTAATAATACAATCGGTTGAATTTGGTTTATTCGGATCGATGTATTTGGTTTTTGACCAGTTTACTTGGTTTATAATCGGTTTATTTAACTGAATTCGGTTTATTCGGTTTTGAACCAGCTTATTTGTTTTTTAATTGATTTATTCGGTTTTAACTGAAACCAAACCGAACCACTTCCCAAATTTGGTTCGGTTTTCGGACATGGAAAAAAATTGAAAACCAATTAAACCGAACTGAATACACCGTTAACCAAACCGATGAGCAATCATAGTTTAAAGGGCATACTTCCAATACTTTTAAAGAAAATTACGTTTTGTATCTCTTAAATTTTGCGTCTAAAAATAGTTTTTTTGGTTCTCTACAACTTGTTGGGTCTTATTTGAATCAATCTGTATACATACATATATACCGAAAATACTGTGCCCCCTAAAAAAATGGGCTCGGGAAGGGGGTCGGGTTTGCCCCTCCCCCGGGCCGCCCCTGAATTGAAGCATGTATGCTTCTACTAACAGAATGCTGCAACTATTTGCTAATTGATCATATCATAAAGTAATTGAAAACGTCGCGTTTATATTTGATTCATCAGGCAATTCATGTTTCGATATTTATCTAATTATATTCAGAGATCACTTTTTTTTTGGAAGGTGGCTTAATTGACGGCATCGACAGCAATAATCTCTATTTTAATGTAACCATTATTTTTATTTTTAAACTGAATTAAGATCTGACACTAGATAGTTCATGGATGCAATAGCTGCTGGTGCTGATGTTAACATGATTTGACACTTTGGTGTTGGTTTCTACCCTGTTAATTTGGTTGCTGATAAAGTTGCGGTAACAACTAAACACAATGATGATGAACAGTATGTTTGGGAGTCACAAATTTGTGGGTCTTTCAGTGTTACCAGAGGCATTTCTGGTGAAACCCTTGGCAGGAGGACCAAAATGACACTGTAACTAACAGGGTACCTGCTCGAATATCTTGAGGAGCACACGCTTAAAGATTAAAAAAAAACTCTGAATTCATCAGCTATTTGATATCTTTGTGACAAGAAAACCACTGAAAAAGAGACATCTGATGATGAGGATGAGGAAGAAAGAAAGAAGAGGCGGAGAAAGTTGATGAGTAGAAAGAGAAAGAAGTAAAGAAAAAATCAAGTAAGTGTCACATGAATGGTCTTTAGTAAACAAACAAAAGCCTATTTGTATTAGGAAACCCACAGAAATTACCAAAGAGGAACATGTTGCTTTTTACAGGGTGATAAAGGGGTGTGGTGGATTCCCCTTGATGTTTGGTTACTGGTGAGTACGGGTGAACCCCCAACATGGAAAGTGTTGGACTAATTTTGTAGTATTGAAGAGTTGAAGGGTTTAAGTTAAAGGTCTTAGTTTAAATTAGTTTTGGATTAAGATTGTTTTGTTTTTTCAGCATGTTTTTAGGGATATAACTTTGGCTTTTCAAGGTTGTTTTTAGTATGAATAGGGGTTAAGGTTTTAGGTTTTTTTTGTACATCATATTTTGATTAAATAAAAGCTTTGTTTTCTGAGTTTATAATTTGAATTGGAGGATACCAGTCTTCAAAAAGACGATGAAGGCACAAACATTAAGGAATTCAGGCATGGCTGGGTACAAGTTAGTGAAAGACCTTTTGTTGCTGCTGTTTGAGACGTCATTGCTGTCCACGGGTTTTAGTTTGGATGAACAAAATACATTTGGTAACAAGATCCACACAATGTGGAAGCTTTATTTTAGCATTGATAAGGTTGGTGGTGATGGTGATCGTCCTCTAGAGGATTTAGTGTAGGTTTGATCGCGTTCTAATTAAACAATTATGGTGGAATTATTTTTTTGTTGTTGGATTTTCTTGGCTTTTTGTGATTTTAATAGCTATTATTTTGTTACACGATTTGGAGTTGAACTTTTTGTTAACTAAATATCCTTTGGTTATGTTAGGCTATGTTTGGGATTGCTTATTTAACCTCAAAATACCTTGGTGATTTTCAATTCGGAGTGGGGATTCCGAGTGGAGCAGAGGCGGTGCTTCATAGCGCGAATAGATTTCTTAACATGTTCCACTCTGATGGGTCGTTGGCTTTACTCACAGTAGATTTTTCTAATGCATTCAACCTGGTGGATAGAACCACACTCTTACAGGAGGTTCGCGCTAGATGCCCGTCTATTTCTCTATGGGTTAATTTTCTTTACGGGCAACCGGTTAGACTATATGTAGGGAATGATTGTATTCAGTCAACTACCGGGGTTCAACAAGGCGATCCTTTAGGACCCCTTCTCTTTGCTTTAGCTTTACACCCTCTCATTCATCGGGTGAGGGATGATTGTAAGCTACTTTTCCATGCTTGGTACTTAGATGATGGCACGATTATAGGAGACGCCACTGAAGTAGCTAAGGCATTGGAGATTATTCGATCCAAGGGGCCAAGTTTGGGGCTTGAGCTTAATATTAAAAAGACTGAAGTATTTTGGCCGTCATGCAATGGGGTAAAGACAAAGAGTGGTTTATTTCCTGTTGGGATTGGAAGACCGGAGTTAGGGGTCAAACTCCTTGGAGGGGCGGTTAGCCGAGACGCTGGTTTTATTAGTAGTTTAGCTATTCACAGAGCCTCAAAGGCAGTGGATCTGATGAGATGTCTCACTCGCCTGTGTGACCCTCAATGTGAGCTTCTCTTGCTTCGCTCTTGTATGGGAGTTGCTAAGTTGTTGTTCGGTCTCCGAACATGCCAGCCTACGTTCGTTAAAGATGCTGTCTCTGTTTTTGACAAAGGGCTCAGAGCGGCGATTGAGGATATTGTGGTATATGGGGGTCCGTTTTTTGGGGATTTTCAATGGAGACTGGCCTCTCTCCCCATTTGTTTTGGTGGTTTAGGGCTATATTCAGCGGAGGATGTTTCTACCTATGCTTTCGTAGCCTCGAGAGCACAATCTTGGAAGTTACAGGATCACATTTTGCGTAATTGTAGTGTTGATGGGTTAGATCCCGATTTTGGGTGTGCGTTGGACTGTTTGCACAACTCGATTCCCGATCTTGATATTGGCGGGTTCACTAATAAGGACACCGGCACACCGCCCCTCCTAAAGCCCAAAATGTTCTGGCGAGTGCCCTTTATAGTAAAACCGTCCAAAGTTTGGGAGAAAAATTCGGTCTGTCAACTCGCCAAAAAGCGGTGTTAGAATGTCTTCAGACTCCGCATGCTCAAGACTTTCTGACTGTCATCCCAATCGAAGGATTAGGCCAACACATGTCAGCAGTGGAGTACCGGGCTATCCTTAAATACCGTTTAATGATCCCCTTGTTCCCAGTGGATGAGCCCTGCCCGATCTGCCGTAAAGTTTGTTTAGATAAATTCGGTGAACATGCGGTTCATTGCAAAGAACTCCCTGGGTTTAAATACAGACATGATTTGGTCAGGGATGTCCTTTGTGATGTGTTAAAACGGGCGGGAATCTCGGCAAAAAAAGAGGCTCCCGTGAATTTCTTGTCAGATCCGTGTGAGGGAAGGTCTACTCTTCGACCAGCGGACATTCTTGTGTTTGGATGGGCAGGGGGGAAGCATGCTTGTGTAGACCTTACTGGGGTGTCCCCCCTTGTTGGGCTTAGGGACACCGGGTTTGTCGCTAGGCAGGCCGTGTTAAAGGCAGAATTGGGAAAAATTGCTAAGCACGAGAAGGCGTGTGCCGAGAATCAACATGCCTTCATTCCGTTTGCTTTCGATACTTTTGGGTCTCTTGCCCCCGATGCTGCTACATTTCTGAAAAGAGTTCAGCAGGTCGTGCACAGTAATTCATCGACACCGAATAACGCTAACTTTGTTTTCAGTAGGATCGGATTTGCCATTCAAAAGGGGGTGGCGGCGCAGCTTGTTGCTCGCTTACCTGCCTTTCTATTGTAATTGGATCCATATTGATCGTTTTAAACTTTTGACCTCAAAAGGACTTTTTTTTAAAAGTGTTTATTAACTTATGACTTTTGAAATGAAGTTTTTAAAAATGTGTTCGAATTAGCTTTTCCAAAATGAATTTTTAAAATGACCAAAAGGTCATTTTTTTTATTGACACCATTTTAAGGTTATTGAGTAAAAGATAAAGAGTGAGGTAGATTTGTAATTTTATGTCAATAAGTTATAAGTTATTTTAAAAAGTTAGAATTTTTAGCTTTTGAAAGACAACTTATTATCCTTTTACAAAAAGTCATTTTCAAAAGTTCTTTTTGAAAAAGGCAATAAGTCAATAAGTTATTTTTAGATGAAATCTCAAACAAGACCTTGTTTTTGGTAAAATAACTTGATTATGAAAATGAGTCTAGTTACGAACATATGACACCTTCTTCAACTTGTATATCTATTTGTAAACATTTTATAATACAAGGGTTTGGAATGAAAAATAACTTTATACAAGTTTGCTGGAAGGGGAAGCAATTCCATTGGACCCATTAAAGAACTAAAGAAGCATGCAAATGTTATTTTGGTACCTTTAACTTTTTAGCTTATTTAAATCAACTCTTTGATATAAATATGTTAATTTATAAGTGTATATTATTGGGCAAGTCAAACAATATATGAATTAGAAATGACATTATTGACCCATAACAAGATAAATGAGTATATCTGGGTATACAATTATTGTATTTTGGGTTGAAATGTGTAACATTATAACATAAAACGAGTTAATATGTGTAATATCTTAACATAATGCGGGTCAAGATATGTAACTTAAAAACTAAGTGAATATAATAGATTCAAATAGAAAATAATGATCAATAATATATTTGATTTGAAAATCATTAAGAATTATTCAAATAAACTATTTGTTTAGTTACAACTCATCTAAATTGAACTAAATTGATACTTTATAAAAATAACTCATTTAGATCCAAATTGATTTTGCTTAAAACTCATCCTAATCCGCTCAATCCAACCCTTATAAGGCATAATATGAATATAAGATTTCATAAAAGGATCAAAAATTAAATAGATATGTCTAAATTATTAAAGCAAATCAAATTGTTCCTATTAGGCTATTATTCAAAACTTAGATCATAGAAGATCAATAGTGTGTGTTAAATTTAACATGTATATTAATTTTATAAATATAATCAGTTTCTCTCTATTAAATACATATACTTACGGTTAAATTAATGCCTCATTTGCGGTGCGCACATATAATGTATATATGTGACGATCGTCAAGGACTAAAAGTAAAATTGCATTGTTTTTAATGTTTTTTACTTAATTTTTATGGAAATAGCTAGGCCTGTAAACGAACCGAACGAACACGAACACATAAACGAACATGAATTTTGTGTTCGTTTATTAATAAATTAAACGAACTGTTCATGAACATAAATGAACACAAACGAACTAAAATAAACGAACAAACATAAATGAACATTTTTTAACACCATTGAACAATCATAAACGAATTTGAACACAATTGAACAAACATAAACGAACACAATTGACCAATTATAAACGAGCACAAACGACAAGCATCTTAAATGTAAATACATATGATTCGTAAATTAGGCAGTTAACCGAACAAAAACTAACATTACATAGTTAACGAACATTAACGAACACAAATAAACGAATATAAATAAACGAACATAACCGAACTGTTCATGAACATAAATAAACGAACTTTTTACCGAACAGTTCAAGAACTGTTCGGTTCGTTTACAGGCCTAGAAATAGCGTTAAAAGGTTGGGTTGGTCGTTTAATCAGACATAATGAGTCAGGGGTCTCATTGAAAACAATATATCTATTCATACTTGGTAGATGTAAGATAGTTTACATCTTACCCTACTCAAACCTAACTTTAACTTTAATAATAGTAAGATATACTAAGTACGGTGATAATGATGACTTACTATTAAGCTGCAGATAAAATCATTAATAGCTTATATGGAAGGTAGTGTAATAAAAAAATGTTAAGTGATTATATGTAAAATGTTAGCATACATGATTTAATTTTAATGGGTGAACAAAATAGTTCGTAAAACAGATGGATTTGATGTGATTTTATAAACTTAAAAATCAAAACCTGTAAAATTTATATAACTTCACGATTTTATTTTTTATTTATTCAATTAAGCTTTGAGGTGCTTTTTAAATAAACCACTAAGATAACATCAACATTTGATACATAACTATTGAAACCACCATAGATCAACTTGGATTATATATATATTTTTTCAAAGTATTTTTATTTTTCATGAATTATCTTTTATTCATTTAAACGATAATGCTTACTGTGGACACTGAAATATTAGTAAAAAAGACAAATAAATAAAAAATAAAATAAAATGACTCAATACAATGACACGTATACAAATATATCAAGAAGATTTAATGTAAAAGCATATTAGAAATTTATTGGACATACAGAAAGTATAATAAACATTAAAGACTCAAATTATATATTTTATTAACAGTTTATCTTCACAATTTAAACTCACTTATATTTATTCTTCACACTTTGAAATATAACTGGTTGTAACATTAGCACTTTTATTTGCTAATCATTTTGTTTAATATTAGAAATATGAAAAATAAAAATTTTTCATATTTTATTGCCCTGGGTCGAAATACGACTTTCAAATTAAGTTCCGAATTAGTGGATGCTGCCAAAGAAAGTGACGATGTCATACGTAAAAGAGAAGAGACTCATAGAATGACATAGGCAAATAGAGCTTAGGCTCAGCCGAGTTTTCCTCTTTAATATTGCTATTGCGTTTTTCATTTACCTTACTCGGCCACTTTATTTATAACTAATTAGTTTTCAACACCATGCTTGATTTTTCTATAATATGACAATTTAATTTTAAACTTTTACATATTATCAAATAGCATATCTTAGATATGTTACAACCAACATAAACATTAGACAAACATGATTCATTCACCAAAAAACATGTCTAGTTACACTAACACATGAGTTCTTATTAATAAACGCTCTCACAAGAAAATTGTCAAATTGGTATTTTATGGAGGGTTGTTTTTGATGAAATGAAAAAAAGAGGTGCCATAAGTGAAACACACTCGATACTTTGAAAGCCTATATGTAAATACACAAACTAAGGGTCCTTATGTGTAAATATATAATCAAAAGTCATCTTCACAATAGAAGGATCTAGAATAATACCCTGCTTCAAACCCTAACCTCACTGCATATTATATAAACCCGTTCCGCCTCCTTCTCCGATCCATTCAATCTTCAAATTCTCTTTACCGTTTCATAAATCTCGTTTTTCTCTGTGAATTATTCGTCTGTTTAGAGATCTCATCAATGGCGGACACAGAGACGTTTGCCTTTCAAGCTGAGATCAACCAGTTGCTGAGTCTCATCATCAACACATTCTACAGCAACAAGGAGATCTTTCTCCGTGAACTCATCAGTAACTCGTCCGATGTGAGTCTACTTTTCTATTTTGTTAATCGATTAGACGAAGGATCGTTTCTGTCACGCTTTTAGCTTGTTTGATTATTCTGGCTCTGTTATGATTTTGATATGTGAGGGTTTTTTTAAGCTAAACATACGTATATATGTTTGTGTTTCGTTTGTTTATGTTGACTGACTCGAAATTTAGCTGTATGATTCGATTATAAGAATTAATTTGGTTGATCATAGATGTGTCATGCTGTCTATATGATTATTGTAGTATATTATCTCCTTGAACCTCCTCCTGAGATGAGGTTAATTTATATGATTATTGTATCCCTACAACAGGTTTTTTAAACGTACATTCTTTATTTAAAAGGATTAGAGTTCAATTTGCTTCTTGCTAAACTGAACAGGACTGAAGATCATAAATCTAGTGGATACGAAGTTTTAATTTGGTTATATCATAGAATGATATATGTGTGTTATGAATAGTCTTTGATAATTCGGGTGGGGGGATAGGTCCAAATGGCATGATCCATGCTCATGATCCATGAATTGTGGCGGTATAGTATAGTAATTCTCTGTACTAAACAAATAGGGGTTTAACATGAGATTTTCTTGTGGTGATCCTTACGTCATAATATCACTAATAATATTGATTTAACGCTATTCATAGGCTTTGGACAAGATTCGTTTTGAGAGTTTGACTGACAAGAGTAAGCTAGATGGACAGCCAGAGCTTTTCATCCACATTATCCCTGACAAAACCAACAACACATTGACCATCGTTGATAGTGGAGTTGGAATGACCAAGGCTGGTGAGTAACAAGCTATTGCTAATCACATACCACGTTTTTTAACTTTCAAATTTTGTAGAAATCATGTTTTAATATTTATCATTGATGACTATTTCAGATTTGGTGAACAATTTGGGTACCATTGCCAGATCTGGCACCAAAGAATTCATGGAAGCCATAACTGCTGGTGCTGATGTCAGCATGATTGGTCAATTCGGTGTTGGTTTCTACTCTGCTTATTTGGTTGCTGATAAAGTTGTGGTGACAACCAAACACAACGATGATGAACAGTATGTCTGGGAGTCACAAGCTGGTGGGTCTTTTACAGTTACCAGAGACACTTCTGGTGAATCCCTTGGCAGAGGAACCAAGATGACACTTCACCTAAAAGAGGATCAGCTGGAATACCTTGAAGAACGCAGGCTTAAAGACTTGATCAAGAAACACTCCGAGTTCATCAGCTATCCGATTTCTTTATGGGTAGAGAAGACCACAGAAAAAGAAATCTCTGATGATGAGGATGAGGAAGAGAAGAAAGAAGAGGAAGGGAAAGTGGAGGAAATTGATGAAGACAAGGAGAAGGAAGAGAAGAAAAAGAAGAAGATCAAGGAAGTGTCCCATGAGTTTGATTTGGTAAACAAACAAAAGCCCATCTGGATGAGGAAACCTGAAGAAATTACCAAGGAAGAATACGCTGCTTTCTACAAGAGTCTAACGAACGACTGGGAAGAACACTTGAACGTGAAGCACTTCTCAGTTGAAGGTCAACTTGAATTCAAGGCCATTCTTTTTGTTCCTAAACGAGCACCATTTGACCTCTTTGACACCAAAAAGAAGCCAAACAACATCAAGCTTTATGTCCGCCGTGTCTTCATCATGGACAATTGTGAAGAACTCATTCCTGAGTACTTGAGTTTTGTGAAGGGTATTGTTGATTCTGAAGATCTTCCTCTTAACATCTCCAGAGAGATGTTGCAGCAAAACAAGATTTTGAAAGTCATTCGCAAGAATCTTGTGAAGAAGTGTATTGAGCTGTTTCAGGAGATTGCTGAAAACAAGGAAGATTATACCAAGTTCTATGAAGCATTCTCAAAGAACCTTAAGTTGGGTATCCACGAGGATTCTCAGAACAAAACCAAACTAGCTGAATTGCTTCGATATCATTCCACCAAAAGCGGAGATGAGATGACCAGCTTGAAGGACTACGTGACTAGAATGAAAGAGGGTCAAAACGACATTTACTACATCACTGGTGAAAGCAAGAAGGCAGTTGAGAACTCCCCATTCTTGGAAAAACTGAGGAAAAAGGGGTATGAGGTGTTGTACATGGTGGACGCCATTGACGAGTACGCGGTTGGGCAGCTGAAGGAGTTTGAGGGTAAGAAGCTGGTTTCTGCCACCAAAGAAGGTTTGAAGCTTGATGAAACGGAAGACGAGAAGCAAAAGCAGGAAGCATTGAAGCAGAAGTTTGAAGGTCTGTGCAAGGTGATGAAGGATGTTTTGGGTGACAAGGTGGAGAAGGTTGTTGTTTCTGACCGTGTGGTAGATTCCCCTTGCTGTTTGGTTACTGGCGAGTACGGGTGGACCGCCAACATGGAAAGAATTATGAAGGCGCAGGCGTTAAGGGATTCAAGCATGGCTGGGTACATGTCAAGCAAGAAAACCATGGAGATCAACCCTGAGAACTCGATTATGGAGGAGTTGAGGAAACGAGCTGATGCTGACAAGAATGACAAGTCTGTGAAGGACTTGGTGCTGTTGCTGTTTGAGACGGCTCTGCTCACATCTGGGTTTAGTCTTGACGAGCCAAGCACCTTTGGCAACAGGATTCACAGGATGTTGAAGCTTGGGCTCAGCATTGATGATGATGCGGAGGAGGATGCAGATGTGCCTGCTCTTGAGGAAGCTGATGGTGATGCTGAGAGCAAGATGGAAGAGGTTGACTAATTGAATACACCTTATTTAATTGTTTTTTTTGGTGATGCAGTTGGCTTATTTTTGTGTAACGTTTTTAGTTTTCATGCGTCTTACTTTTGTTATATCCATGGAGAATATTTTCGTTTAGATGCATTTGCTTTGTTGACGTTTTTCTCTTTGTTAACCGAAGTAAGCACCGTATTTCATAAATAGTTGAAGCAGCGTTTTGGTTTCTGGTAACAGTTAAATGTTAGGTATGTGTTTTTTTTTTCTTGCTCTAAACTCTATGGTGTGCTTCTTATAAAAGTAGCATGTCTGCTGACGGTAATATTAATGACTTAGCATGGTACAATATTTAACCTGAACAGATCCTAAAACCCGGTTTGCTAACTGATCCTGATCAATTGTATCGTATTGCACTTGTATTAATGCGTGTTTTAAAGTTGCAATTAAACCTTGAATAGCCCCTTATAAGAGACAAGGTGTTTCTCACAAAAAAAAATCAGAAATGTTTATCGGATCGAAAAAGTATTACTGGCAAATTATTTAGACATGTGTTTATGAAATTGAGTATATATTTTACTAATTTTCAAATTTAAAAGATAAAATTCTTGATATAAAAATAGTAAGCTTTACAAACTTCGTTAATAATCACTAGTAGTATGATTTATAAAGTAATATAAATTATAAAATTCTTTCGATGATTGCTCAAGATGGTACATATGCTACGTCGAACTTCACTTACCATTGACATGTGTCATCATGGTGAATTTGGTATAACATTTATTTAACTTAACAAGGATTATCCATGTGATGTGACAATTGGTGGATCTAGATTTTTTTCTTGCTATATCTTTGTCTTTGTATTTTCTAGTTTTATAGCATTGTTCATAAATTTTTCTGTTTATTTTCAAGTTTTATAGCGCCGTACAAATACAAGAATCGTTTGTGTTTTTTGATTCCCCCTTTATTTTGATAACCAATATTGTCACTATTACAAAAACCGGCGTCATTGAAAAGACCGTTCGTAAATGTTCATATAAGCTGAAAAACCACTGCTACCCTAAAAACTATGTAACTACCTAACTAAATACGTGCATCCACCCTGGGTGCAACAACCTTATATTTAACAAGATAGAAACATGATATAGATCGTAAAACACAACTTTAAAAAAATAATCGTAAAACAATGAAAACAATTTAAAACTTGCATCTTACAAAAAAAATTGAATCATACCACTCTACTAATGTAATCATACTATTACAATAGTGATATGTTCAACCAACAAATAAAACATTTATTTAATAATAATATTTTTTAATTAATTATTACTATCATTCAATTGTTATTACTGATCGGGTTGAAATCATTACAACTTACAATTACAACATGCAAACGTGAATATTGATGGTAGGTTTCAAACTATAGTTTTGGTATTTAACATGGTTTTAAACCCAACATGTACATACTCAACACATTTGTTCTTCTTTATTCTAAAATATGAACTTACACCCTCTAATCTATTCCTGATAAATTAATCTACACTATTTGTTCATGTGGAGGTTTGCACACTCAACTATTTGAAATGATAATATTCTAACACCTTGATACCATTAGATTAGATTTCCTTTGGACACATTTTTAACCCATTTCTTGCCTAAAATTTAAAAAACCTCTCTTTCTCCCCTCTCATCATCTGGCAACGCAGACCAATGCCAATGCAAAACTGCAAAAGAGTCATATATTCAAATACATCACTAGTACAATGTATTTTGATATATCTCCTTAATCTTCAAAATCGAATTAATACGGTTTAACCTCTAATCCTTTTGTTTTAAGCATCATGGGGGCTACCTGGCTGCAAATAACTCATCTCTGAAAGAATCTATTTTACATCTTCACCTCATCACCTGTCATCCCTGTAAGTTCCCTCTTTTTCTTGATCCTTCAAAAACCCTAGAAACGCAAGAAACCCAAAAAAGAAGAACCCACCTGACGACCACCCACCTCCACCACCACCCCCACCACCTCCTCCGTCATCATCACGTGGTGGTAGTCCGGTGCCTCCATCATCAAGGTCTGGAGACTTCTCTTTCCCTGTTTTTAGGTTAATTGTCAAACAATGTTTTAAACAAACATGGTTTCTATTTAAAATTACACATATAACCTCAATGTTCAAATGTAGTTAAATAACTTTTGTTGCAAAAGAAACAAAATAATACCTTGAACAGGAGCAATGGTGATTGTTGATGACTGGCGTGTGACGGTTTGAGTCTGCTCTGCACCCATCCTAGCATTCTGCATAAAACATGCAGGAATTTCATGAATGTCTTAAAACAACTTCAGCTATTATGTATTAGATTAGCTTAACATCTCTATAATGATATAATATAATTACTCAAACCATCTAATAACATTGATCTTAGCATTGGACAAAAGCGTTTAGAGTGGGTATGATAAGATACATGCTACTAACGTAAAAAGATAATAAAGACGCAATTCATCTATTCCAAACTTCATACACCAGTGCTTCAAAATCCATAAGGTTGAATTAAGAAACACAATCTTGGGAAACATAACCAATGGCACAAGCAACCAAATATATATATGTGACAGTTGAAAAACTGAACTAACCAAAGCTGCAGCACAGATAAAAGCAGCAGATTTCTTTAGTGAAATTTGAATTTGACCTCCAAATGTTGCAGGTTGTGTGGTGTGTGGTTTGAATGGCAATGAGCAAAGACTACTGAACTTAGTTTGCCCAACTTTTGGTACTTCTGACCTTACTGTGATAAAAATTTCAACAATGTAAGACCCTAAAAGTTAGTCATATTAAAATTATTTGATATAAATTAAGAAATGTAAGTATGTAAAAGGAATCTAGAAAGAGAAACAGCAAACCTGATTGGGACTGGGAGGTGGAACTTGGAATCACACTTGTGCTCAACGAGAACATCTTGAGATACTGATCTGAAACGTTCTTTAGATTAGGTTACATATATTATATAGTCTGGAATCATATCGAATTTAGGAAGAATTTTCTGTAACTGGAGATGCAAGAACATGGAATTTATGTATAACCATACTCCTAATACTATAATTCAACAAAAATCTTTGCGTATTAAGAGCAAAACAAAGTTTGATGAAAATCCAAACATAATATAATCCTGAAGTTGGTGTAAAAAGCACGCCTAATATGCGAGGAGGAAACATCCGAGGGCCTTGAGAAGACGCCTCATGTACATCTGGGTTTGCTGATATGTTGAAACAACCAAAGAATGAAAAAATCATGAATGGTTTACTTCATAAATAGGATAATGTGAAACAACATAAGACAGATGCAACTTTTAGTTGTAAATAAAAATAATCATCATGTCTTCAGCACAATGCCTCGCGTATATAAAGCTCTCCTACCTCAGGGTTCAGCATAGGTGAAGCTTTAATATGGCCAGGGGCTCCCCTCTTTTTCCGTCCATTGTATTAATTTTTCGGCCGAAAGGTTATTTATGGTTGAAAAATGCTAACATGTATTATGGGTCTCATAAATTTCCGCTCTTTTCAAAACACTCAACCCTCCGCCAATGGGGTTCAAGACCTACACGTCCGGAGGCTCGTGCGATTTAAAACAAAAATCCTGAAAGCCCTAGTCAGCCATCGTAAATTTCAAAACCTCTCTAAGATATAAACATACTTGCATCAGAAAACATAGATACAGAGACATAATCATTCTGAAGGGATAGAAAGGGCCAAAAATCACCTTAAATATGAATGCTACAAATACATATGTCAAACAAGTGTCAAGAGATGCAATCTTAAAACCCAAAGATCAACTTTGACTCTAATTCTACACCAACATCAACCCCACTTAGTTTTAAAGTTTCAATTCTACGAACTGTGAATTAATCTGATAAAAACAATGACATGAAAGAACTTCATATCCTCGTCTATTCTAAATTCTTTTCTTTAATTTAACAATTACTTCTGAGTTCAGAAACAACGCGCGTTGTAGTTCAATAAATCTCGCAAGATGGATGATAACTGTGATGTGATGACGAAAATCTAAAACCCTAAATCAAGATTGATTGTACCTTTTAATCTTTTATTGAATTGAGGATATTGTCTGCGATCAAGAACTTTCCGGCGGTGTTAACGACGCAGAAATACGTCGCCGAGCAGCTAAGATTTGGGCTTGTTGGGTCCACGTAGGATTTGAGCGAGCGGTAGATAGAGGCTGCGAACTCTGCTAGAACCTGAAGATTTGGCTCGTTGCTGCTCATTTATATATTTTTTAACAGCAACAATGGCGGTAACGTTTAATTAAGAATAGCTTAGCTACCAATTATGTCTTGCTTCGGTGATAGGACAGAGGTATTAAAAAAGTGATAGAAGGCCTAAATCTTGGATTCGAGCATTGATCCCATCCGGTTTTACCGGCTTTTTATCATCGTGTTTTTGGACGAGTGTTTCATGTTTGGGCTGGGTTTTTCTCGAGAATTGGTGGCTGGTAGGCTAGGGGTTCCGTCCGTCTGGACTAGTGGTCAGCTCGAACATTTTTTAGTTATTGAGGGACACGAACAAAGTCCTCAACTGTTGATTAGTTGGTCAATTAAAAAAAAAAAACGACTTAGCTCATAAAGTTTTTAGTAGGATGATTGATAAACCCTTTGATTAAATAAGAAACTAACATGTTAAGTTTAATAGTTTTTCGTTGGAATAAAACATTTTTAGAACTGTTTCAAATAAAGAATTAATTTTTTTTTTGTGATTTAATCACTTAACTTATAATTAATGTATTAATTTTATATATTTTACCATCATGTCGTTGCCTTTATTTAAAATTTTTATGTGTATAGATACCCATACGGCCTTACATACCATACATATATGTGCATACATATATACGTATACCATAGAGGAATGCTCGATATAAAACTAAGATAATCATTTTTAACCATGTATATGAGCATAAAAGTTTATTCCCTTTACTTTAAATGTAATTATAAATTACTTTTATAACACTTAAATTATTTGGTTATAAATAGTTATTATTTGTCTACAATTTGTTAGTTATTTTTAATTTTTTACAATTTGTTAGTTCTTATTTAAATGAATTTTACATGGATATATATAAATACATATGTGTGTATGTATATGTATATCTATAGGTACATGTGTTTATGTATATATAACTTTTTAAAAGTGTAACAAATTTTTACAAGTGTTATAACTTAATGACTCAACTTATCTTCTACTTATAATAAACAAATAACTCAAATGATACTTGTCAAATTCTTAAATCACTCAATGACACTTGTTAAATCTTAACAACTTTTGACATGTACTTTTGACATATGTTACATTTTAACCATGTTATTTAATTATCTCTTTCTTTATATCAAGTCTAAAAAACTTTCTTGTCTCGTCTACATCAAACTAATGCCATTTTAATTCGAGATGGTCCAAAATTTTCTTCATATTGTTCAAATCATTCTCTATAAATATGATATATTATGTATTGAGACTTGCATTATAAAAATATATAAAACTAAAAGAACATGTATAATTGTGTTAAATAAATGTAACACATGGACACTAAACACTATCAATTTCTTCAAATATAAATACATGTCTATTTATAAACGTCTATTTATAAACGTGTGTCACATGAAATTGATTTATTTAACATGATTAACAAATTAACTATTATATTACATTTTATTGGATCACTATGCCGCTATGCGATATAATTCAATTTAATCACATGCCATGCTAAAGAGTGTTTGGTTAGAATTGACAAAAAGATTTGATATTAAAACTGAAATCCTTTAAAATTTAAAGGTGTTTGACGAGTAAATTACGGTTTTGAATTTTATGGTTTAAGTGTTTTAACTTTGACAAAAAATAAAATCAATTAAGCAAACATGGTTTAGACAACTAATGTTTTCGCCCCTACCATAGTTAGGTTTTAGGTCAAAACTGTTATAATAGTTAATTATTTAATTTTAAGGGGCCAAAATAGTTAACTATCTAAACCATAGGGGCTGATTTAAACCACATGAACTAACACCGTAAGGCCACTAGGAGTCGTCCCAGCTTTCCTCATTGCCACATCAGTGCCACATCAGCTTTTCTTGCCTTTCCCCATTTTGCACGGTGTCGTCCCACTTTTTCACATTTTCAAATCTTATTTTTAATTAATTATTTTAACAATAATTAATAATAATAATAATAAAATAAAAATGATTCATTAAATTTAAAATAAAAAAAAAAGTACAAAAAAAAGGAGAATACAACCTAAAAAATTAAATTAAAAAAACCTAGAAGTGGCAATGTCATCCCCAACGTGCAGGAATTTCTCGTTTACGATCGAGAATCAGTTGTAGCATTGGTTCTTGATAAATTGTGTGGTCTTTCATCATGAACTCTAAATCCACAGCCTTTTGCTGTTCATCTAAGGCCTGCTGTTGTCGGCGCGTTAACTGGATGCGTACGTCTTTCTCTTCTTGCAAAACACGCAATTTTTCTTCTCGAATGCGAATTCTTTATTGGGATTTCTCTTTGTTGAATGAGTTGAATTCCACCATTTGTTGAATTAACTCCTATTGCGACGAGGAGGACGCGACCGATCTTTTTCCCTTTCTTGTTGGCCTATCCGGTTCATAGTAAATGCGTGGGCCATCACGATCATGTTGGCCTTCAATGTCTTCATCATCATCAAGGTTGATGTGGGCGTTTGCACTACCCATTGACTCGTTTGGCTTCGGCCTTTTTGTTGTAGATTGCGACTGACAATCTACTGTTGGAATGTCGCTCCATAAAGAGTTATAGCGAACCAACTCCCACGCTTGGATGTGAAGGAATCCCTTTGACTTGACAACGCTTTTGTAGTCTTTCATGACCTTTTTCAAAACATGTTCATCCCCTTCGCCGCTTTTGCGATTCATTTAAGCCTGTTGGTAAAAACCATTCAATTTCTTCATGGCAGAGTTCAAATCGTTCCATTTGGAATAGATTTGATCAAGAGTCCTCGAGTTATCCTTTATGAGTTGATGAAAATGGTCGGTTACCTACATATAAACAATATAAATTGAAGCATCAACCGTGATTTTTTTTGTTAACTTAAACAATGTTAAAAAATAGCTTTCTATAAAAACCATCCCTTTTTTGTGCATTACCAACATCGGGATTTTCAGAAATAGTTAGCCAAGATCTAGCCAACGCAACCTCTTCTTCATCGGTCAAACGCTTGGCCGGTGCTTTCTTTCCTATTGCTTTCTTTCCCGTTGGCTTAACCGGTTCTTCTTCTTCTTCTTCTTCTTCCGACTCGACTTGAACACTTTTATTATGTTCGCTTGAATCCGAGTCATCTTGATTATGGTAACGATAGTCTAAACATAAAAAATAAACGTTAAATATAAACATATAAAAATAAACATATAAAAATATAAATATAAAAACAAACGTTAAAATAAACGTATAAAAATTACCATGAAATGGAGATTGTTGTTGAAAAGCTTGTTGATCGAATTGTTGATAACTTTGTTGATCTTGTTGATACGATTGCTCCCACCGATTAAATTGTTGTTGAGTGCCCGGTGAATATTGCAAATATTGAGCCGGGTTCATTGGATCGTAGTAGAAGTTTGGTTGATTCGGAGATGGCATTTGTGGACGATACCCGGGTGTGTTGAACGTGTTCATTTGAGCCGTTTGTCTATTTTTTGGTCGTGGTTTTCTAAATTTTTTGTTTGACGACCCAGTACGTGATGAACCTCCTTCCATTTTACTTGAAAATTTTATAAATTTAGTGTATAGAATGTAAAAGATGAGAAAAAAGTGTGAAATTTTTTGTTGTTTAAATAGAAATAAAATTGAATTTTTTTTTATTTTTTGAAAATACTACGATCATGCATGCAACGGTCGAACCCCATGCTCGGCCAAGATCGGTGAGCAGTCCCCACTTTATCCAGAGCCGAAACCGGGGGCACGGTGTTCTCAGCCGGCCCCGGTTCGGTGTTGAGTCTCCTGTGCTTCTCCCGAACTCGACTCCAAATGGCCTAATTTACCCTTTGTTTGATCGGTAAAATTGTTGAGAGATTTGGAATCAATCAATCAATCAACGTACTCAGTATATCCCGCCATTAGCATGCTAAGGCAGGGTCTGAGGAGGGTGAGATGTAGACAGCCTTACCCCTACCCCGTAGGGGTAGAGAGGCTGCTTCCAGTGAGACCATCGGCTCATGATGCTTGATCAACCGTCCGAAACGATTTTAACGTTATTTTCACTGAATAAGTAAAATAACGTTAAAATTAGTACAATTTTACTTTTGCCCCTCAAGAGCTGTCGACACATATATACATTATATGTGCGCACCGCTAACGGGGCGTGTTGAGAGATTTGGAATGTTATATTAAAAAGACACAGTTACCCCTCCCCTTATGTCTTCATTCTTCAACGTCTCCATCCCAACCCTAAAACACTTCCCTGTAGAATCATCGACACCCCTAACCTGTTTCCATCATCATCTCGAGTCATCGTTTTCATCTCCACACCTCAAATCAGCCTTCACCCTCTTTGATTTCTGGATCGATTCTTCATCTGATTCGGTTATTTGTGTGGTTCAATTGTTTATCAGGTTCGATTTCTTCATCTAATCTGTCTTCATCTTTGATTTCTGTCTGGTTCGCCCATCCACATTGCTATTCACCATAGTTACAAGATACATTCAAGATGGTTGCTCTATGCTTCATCTAATATACTCACTCTGTTCACTCTATGTTTCATGATGAACACTAACTAGCTTCTCGTTTGCAAAATTAACCATCTTACTTTTCTCTCAGAACTTCTCATTTCGTCAGTTTCAACTTCGATATTTCGAATTCCTGTGGTAACTTTGATTCAATGTGTTCTCAGCTCGTCCAATCATTGAAATTTCTAAACCTTAACCCCCATTTTCAACATTTGTTTGCTGAAATAAAACCCTTGGATGTTACCGTAACCGACCGTCGTCACCCAAGTAAATTGCAAATCAGAAGCTTCAATTGGTTTCCGTAGAGGTACATTTGAAAACTATTCTTCGCGGTTAACCCATGTAACAAGTTCATATAATAGCAGGGCTTAATTTGTTAACGTTAAACTGTTTAAATTCAAGATGTTGCTAAAATAGAATTCTTAGTCACTTGAGATTTTGTTCATTGATTAATCTGGGCTTTTTATTCATCCAAATTTGTTAAACAAGCCCCCCTAATTCGATTTCTTAGCTAATTGGTCTTCTTGTCTTCCATTCTATTAGGTTTTAATGGATTGGAGGTTTGATTTTTCATCTATCAATTTTGAGTAATTTGATTGATTACATGGTTTATTCTCATCTTTTTTAGTTTTTTTGCATTTCATATTCTGATATATGGTTCACATTATTATGCAGTTACATTGATTGTTTCGCACCTTATCGATAGTTAGTTATCATTTTCAGCTCCGTATCACAAATCATTTAATGGATGCATCATTTTAAGTTGACATAGTATTTGATTTGCAATTAATTTTTAGTTTCATCTATCTCTAGAAGCTATTTAATACTTTCATGTTGTAACTGATAATGTTTCTTGATTTTTTTCAAGATTATGCTCTTCCTAGGAAGATGCATTAAACTTCTTCAAGTTCCTGAACAATTTGCATTGTTAGTTAACGTTGGTTTTCGGTTTTATTCTTCGGATTTGGAGGTTGAAATCAAGAAAATCACCAAGATCATCAATGACCATCCTTTCCCCGACCAACCAATTCATCCTACACTTACCCAAGTTATCCCTTCAGTTGCCATTTCAACCTCTTTTGTAGAACAAATTCTTGGTCGTCTTTTTGCAACCCACACTAATGGCCTTAAAGCATTTGAGTTCTTCAAATTTTCTCTACAATTTCCCCAGTTTTCCCCCACTTCAGATGCATTTGAAAAGATACTTCATATATTAACCCGAATGCGCCATTTTAGCAAGGCATGGGATTTAATTGATGAAATTCAGAAATCACACCCGTCATTGATCAGCCTCAAATCAATGAGCATCATGTTGTCAAGAATTGCAAAGTTCCAGTCTTTTGAAGAAACCCTAGAAGCATTTGAGAGGTTGGAGAGTATATTATCTGATGGCAAGCAATTTGGTACTGATGAGTTCAATCTTCTGCTTCGAGCGTTTTGCACGCAGAGGCAAATGAAGGAAGCTAAATCAGTTTTCAATAAATTTTACTCTCGGTTCTCACCCACCACCAAAACAATGAACATTTTTCTTTTGGGATTTAAAGAATCGGGTGATGTTACTTCTGTAGAGCTTTTTTACCATGAAATGATTCGAAGAGGTTTTAAACCCGACATTGTAACTTATAACATCAGAATTGATTCTTACTGCAAGAGAGGGAGTTTCTTAAATGCGTTAAGGCTTCTTGAAGAAATGGAACAAGTGAACTGCTTTCCCACATTAAAGACAATAACCACTTTGATCCATGGAGCGGGTATTACTCAAAACACAAACATGGCACACCAGTTGTTTGATGAAATTCCTAAGAGAAAATTACTGCCAGATTCTGGTGCATACAATGCCTTAATGAATGCTTACATCAGATCAGGGGATGTGAAGTCAGCAACTAGACTAATGGATGAAATGGAAGTAAATAATCTTCTCCATGATAATGCTACATTTCATACAATGTTCTTGGGACTGATGAAATCAAATGGAATTGATGGTGTTCTTGAGCTTTATCACAAAATGATTGATAGAAATTTTGTGCCCAAAACGCCAACAGTAGTGATGTTAATGAATTTCTTTTGTAAAAAGTGTAAGTTTGATGAGGCGTTTGGTTTTTGGAATTACCTAATTGAGAATGGGTATTGCCCACACAGTCATGCCATGGATGTCCTAGTGAGGAGCTTGTGCTCCCATGGAAGGGTAGAACAAGCTTTCAGGTGCTCTGTACAAGTTCTTGAAAAAGGAAGGCATTTAAGTATCAATAGTTTTCGTGTTTTAGAGAGGTATTTAACGGAGATTAATGATGAGGATAGAATAAGGAAGCTTAACCAGATGATTAAGAAGCTACAAACTGCCCTGCCTGCATCAAAAGGGCATGCCATTGGATGTCCAATAAGTACCGTCTAGCATCAATATACTTTTCATCAGATCTTTGAAGCGGCCGTGTTGTCGGGTTACTTGTTTGTTTTGGGACAAAGTTCGGAGGTATGATTGCTATTTGTTGCATACTTACCTTAACTTGCTGTGTTCTTTTTATATTTTTTATTTATTTTTTACCAAGATCATGCTTTTAAAAGGCATAGACATTAGCTGCATAATTTTTGATTTTTGTTAACCTTGTTAATGGATGCGGATCAGATCTAATATGAGACATGCTAGCGAAAGAACCACAGATTGAGATGTGCATAAAAGGAGTCACTGGGATCAAAACTATACCAGTTTTGTGAAGGTATCAATTTAGGATTTGCATGTTTTTTTAATCATATCAAGACCCCGTCTCTACCGCAATAGGAAAAAAAACACCCACTTTAGTCAAAAATAATTTAGCAGCCCCCAATTTTTTTTTTGAAGGATTAGGGTTTTGGTCATGAGTTGCAAATTGCAATAATACTTGGTTTCCCTTCAGTATGTGTATTTGGAGTGTTATGGGCCAAGATTAGGTCTGTTTGACTTGAATCGGGCTGAGGCAGATCAGAGAAGTTTACCTAGTTGGCTAGTTCTAGCTGTGACGTTTCTTCTATGGTGGGCTCAGTCATATGTTCTAGAGCATCAAATCCGAGAGACTGTTAATCTTGATTTTTTTTTCCATTTTGAGAGTTTTATTGTTTTGTTTATATTCACATACGTGATCAATAAAAAAACAAAAATTACGTTTTACATGCCCAGTTTTATTTGAAAATTGCATATTATGTTTGTAACATTTAATTGCACCAATCATAATGCTACTTGTTGGTTGGGCCCATAATGAGTGTGTGTGGTCAATCTCAGTTCTCAAGTTGTGGTGACAAGTTAACCATGAAATCTAAGAATATATTCGTTTTCAATCCTGACATAATTGTTGAAAACTTAGTGCATGATACTCGGTTTTTACTTGGTCTGACTTTGGATCACGTGACAGAAAATCATTTTTGGGAAGATGTTATATTAAGTGTTCGTTTAGGTTTCTCTTAACTGTGAGAGTTCATTAGCAGAAAACCCATCGAAATAATAAATTTGTATTATGCAAGTGATTAAAGGCTAACAAAATCAAGCGGAAAAAAAATATTTTAAAATCAAATATTATAATTATGTTATTTATTTAATAAAAATGAAAGATTTATCGTACATATCTCAACGGGAAGGCAACAATTTTAGAGTTTTCTGATATTCAAATTTTTATAAAATCATTTTTGATGTCGCATTATATTTGATTTGTGGAATGTTGGATATTTTAGCGTAATTGGATTAATTTTGTCGATTAATTTGAATCATGAAATTCATTAAACAAGTCGGGTGTGAGATGTGTGCTTGTTTAAGGTTTTATGATTCAACGGGAGTCCGGAGGCAGCTGGATAGCGGTCCAAGTGGCGGTAGCCCCTTGCGTGATCCAAGGGGCATAGCCTAGAGGTGGCCAACGTAACCGGAACCGAGGAATCGAACTGGAACCGGTCGTACCCGAACCGGTGGGTACGGGGCGGTTCTGGATTTTCAGAGAAATTTGAATTGGAAAATCAGAACTGGTTCCACCATTAAACTGGTCAAACCCGAACTGGGATCGACCAAAACCCCAATCGGCAAAAAACTGGTTGGAACCAATCAAAAACCGGAACCGGTTAAAAAAAACCGGTTTGGCCACCTCTAGCATAACCCTAAAGTTGCTATATTGAAAAATCAATCAAAAATTGATTTGATGAATTTTGACTTAAAATTCGTTTTATAAGTTTAGTGGCAATTTTTATAAGAAAACTTGAAAACTGTCTAGAGGCAGTTTTCAGAACCTATGTATATCCAAATATAATTTTTATCGATCATTCACTGGTTCATTCCATAAACACTTAAATTCATACTAGTTTTTCGAATTGAATTTTATTTAATTAACCATTTGGGCGAACCACAAATAGTTTGATCTAAAAATATGATTCACGACTTTCAATTCATCTAGTGATGATTTCCTGTTCGTTTTTCGGTGATATTCTCTACATGGAATAACATAGATTTTTAAATGTATAAATCGAGATGAGACTTATGAAAGTTGGTTGTGACTGATCTAATGAAATTGGGTCGGTTATGGCTTCTGCCCGCATGGCTTTAGACCAATTTTATGTGAATAACCAATTTTATGGCTTTAAAATAAATAAAAGTCATATACTGTTATATTTTTATTTTTTTTGATGATGATTTTAATTTCCACGATAGATACCCTTGCAATAGGAAAATAGCATTTGTGCTTTCATCAGTCCCACATGAGGCTTTGTTCTAAATTATTTCAAGTGGTTGCTCAAGATTCTTCAATCACCACAATGCCCTAATGATACGACTTTTCATTCCATCTCTTTTCTTTTGTCTTCAAAATCGAACACCACAAAACATTGATTAACAACTCGAATCAAGAATTCAAATCTTGACATCGCGTGATTGACAATTTTGTTTTGAATTCATGTTAGGCATGTGGAAATTTATATGCCACAACATGTTAGACACCCTCTTAAGATTAACCAAATCGTATAAACTAGACTGATGCATGCACTGTGGCACGTTGGAAAAACCTTAGTTTTTTTTTTTTTTTTTTTTTAATTTTACTAAGGGCTTCGACATTGTGTAAAGGGGTGTTTGTTTTTCTAAAAAAACATCTTCTTGCCTCTTATGTTTGAGTCGCTCAGACACGGGAAGAGGTTAGAGACCTACAGACTGCTTGTTTTATCGTAGACATTTCATTAAAAAGGTCAGTCCTGCCTCTTCTTGGCGCAGACGTGAACCAAGCACTTCTACCCAATGTTTTTAAAACCGGACCGGTCGAACCGGGAACCGGTGGTCGGACCGGTCTGGTTAGGGGTACTAGGCCGTTTTTGGGTGAACCGGCTGGTCGAACCGGCGGTCGGACCGGAAAACCGGCGGTTGAACCGTTTTTTTTATTTTTTTAATTTTTTTTGATTATATATATATATATATATTTATAAAATGTATATAAAATCATCTGGTTCTTAAATCCGGTCCGACCGGTCCGACTTCTGACCAGTAAGGAGACCGGTTCGACGTCCGGTCGGTTATGAAAACATTGCTTCTACCCTCTTCTTACCTCTCCTTCTATTATTAGGTTAAAAAAACCCACAGCCCTTCTCCTTCCCGATCGACCTCCCACCAGCCCCACCACCTCCACCGCCGCCCTCCTTCTCGGTCGACATCAGCCCCACACATGCCTCAACCGATTTCCATCGGATTCTGCCATGAAATTGGGGTTTTCAAGGAGGATCTTCTGGCCACCTGCAGATCGACGGCAAAAAGGATTATGGCAAAAAGGATTCCTGCGGTGTTTTGATTTCCGGCGGTGGATGTAAGAAGATGATTTTTTAAAAGAGGTTTGCAGAGGTAAAACCAAGCCCTCTTCTTGCAGAGGTTTGGTTCACCTCTTCTGCAAAAGAGGTCTGCCGACATGGTCCGCAGACTGCAGACGTTTTGCCTCTAAAAAAACAAACACCACCTAAGCTAAATGACTCATTTTTAAAAAGTATCAATTTGGTTCACGTTAAATAAGTTCTGCGTAAAAAATAGTTTAATTTCGTACTCTTTATTTATGATTTTATCAAATATATTATTGATAATTTTAACCATCTTGAGCCATATTATATTAAGGTGTTATTCATCTCAACCCATTATATATTATGATGCTAACCATTTCAATCCAAAATACAATAATTGCTCGCGTAAACCAACCCATAAATTTTCTGTCACAAAAGCGACTCTTTTCCAGTCACAAATTGATAATTTTTATAGGCCATTTGATAAATTTACCACTCCTAACAACACAAAATGGTGTAAATATTTAACCCGTTTTGACCAATAACTCGATCCGTTTATATTAAAATTATTATTTTTGACTGCAATGAAATTAAACTTTATATCACTTAGATCAAAAGGCTGATCGTTCCCATAATGATATCCTGTAAATAGGTGTAAATGGGTGTAAGCATGTGCCCCCTTTTGGGTTGAATTGTATATATCTTTGGATGTATCTTAGCTTTAATGGAAACAATACAAATATAATGCTTTATCCACCTAATAAGTCGCTCTTTAGATCTAATCCCATGTAATGTTAATAATGCATAATATATAAGATTGCAATTTGCATTGCTCAAAATATCATCTTCAGTCTTCGTTGTAAATTATCTGAGTTTCTGTCGTTTCATTTTCTCTCACTCTGAGCTAATTTAAATAGCAAAAGTCAATATTCTATTAAAAAAATTAGTAAAAAACCATTATACCCTCCACTTTTACAATTTGTGTCTACCAGTCAAGCTTCTTTTTTCTTGATTAAAAATATATGTCGACCTTGTTATCCTCCCAAATACAACAAAATTTCAGCATAAATGCATTTATAGTTGGTTTCATCAACCATAAAACTTGGTTACAAACATGGGTAAAATTATACACCAATAAATTTAGAGTAAATGCATTGCCAAAAAAAAACTCATTTTTCTATTATCTATCTACTCTAGTCTATCCCTATTGTATTCAATAAAGAAATGAAAGTTAGTGTTGTTTAATAACTTCAGAACGAAGCTGAAGTGCAAGCATAGGTGCCAATGTTTGTGCTTTGCCACATTTCGGTTGCAAAATATATACCACAATCACAAACATGGTTAGATCAACACTCGAATGGTTGGAAAATCAAAGATCGGGGGACGAACATTTATGTGTTTCGTCTTGACCTTTGCTTGCAATCATAGTGTAGAGAAGAAGACGATCACTCTTCTAGGTTTCTTTATGGCGACAATCCGTTGCAAGAAAACGATAGGGGCAAGTACAACTAAGGGGTGATTTTAAGAATGGAAATGTTATTTCAGGGACACAAAACAAACAAACAAACAAACCTACCCAGTATATTCCCACTTTTCAGTAGAGTCTAGGGATTTCAGGGACACAATAGGTTGTAAAATACATTATGGGTAAAATGATTGTTATGCTCTTCAATCTAACATCCATGGTTTATGTTACAACGGTAAAATTAACCATTACTTAGAAAGACTCGGCTCAAATAAAAATAAAAATAAAAATAAAATGATAAGTAATCAAGGGGTGAAATTTTGATAGCTGAGGTGGGGACTGATGTTTTGAGCAAACATTAGAAATACAAATTACAATTTACTATATATATCCCCATCTAAATCACTAGTTCTTATTGCATATAATACAATACTTGTCAAACATAATTTGAAAAAGATGCAATTTGTTGGATATTTTAGTGGAATTGGATTAATTTTATCGATCAATGCGAATCATGAAATCTATTAAACAAGTTGGATATGGATACACATTTGTTTAAGGTTTTATGATTTAATAGGGGTTCCAAGGGGGGTCCGTGGGCAATAGCGGGGTCCAAGGGCCAGAGCTCTTGATTTCACGAATTTTAACATAAAATTTGTTTTATAATTTTAGTGGCAAATTCGTTTTATAATTTTAGTGGAAGCAGTTTTCCAATCTCACGTATATCCAAGAAAATTGATCGATCAAATTTCTTTATGGTTCAATTCACAAAAATTCGAAAATTCATACTTGTTCTTGATTTCAAATTGAATTTTATCCGAACAAACATTTGAGTGAACCACAAATAGTTTGATATGAAAGTGTGATCCACAACTTTCATTTCATCCGGTGATTCAATCGTGTTTGTATTCAGGAATAATCTTTACACAATTTAGTAATTTTAAAAATTAATGCATGCGATTGCCATGTTGTTAAACAAATAATGTTTTTCTATCAATTCTATAATAACCAGGCCATCACCATCTTATTCACATACAATCACACCGGCATCTATATATTGCGTCAACGTAAGGAATCCTCCTTTCCACTCCACCAATATAATACAACGCTACATTGTCTTATATTTTTATTTTTTAGTCATGAAAGTCTTATAATTGTTTAGAATTGAAACTTACTTACAAGAATTGAAACTTTGGATGATGATGCCATGATCAATTTGTGTGTTACCGTTATAAAATTGATTATGATCTCGATAGATAGATCTTTAGAGAGAATTTGTATGGTATTTTCTCTGTAAAGTTATGTTATGACATCTAAAGGAAAATAATCTCTTTTTATACCTTTCTATTATTTCTATCAAATAATATTAGGAAAGTGTATGAACATGTTATGCCATTTTGTCGAACTTAATTAAACGTGTAGGTCACATACGTTAATTTTCAAATGGTTGTTGGATACACTAATATGGATTATAATGTAATATAAACAATATGACTTCTAGTATTTTTTGTCCTGTATAAAATCATTTTAAGAATTTTGATCCCAACAAGTTTGTTTTTCTTTTTTTTTTTCCAAGTCATTTGACGAAATTTGCAATCAACCTCTTGTGCACACAAATGAGTTAAAGTACAAGTTGATATGGGTTGACTTTAATTTGAATCAGACATGTTGACTCGTATCAACTTGGTTGGTATCGTTGTTGGCACGAGTTTGAGTTCACGTGGACTCTACTCGAACTCACTTGTTTAGGAATAACAATTTTAATAAGAGCATATCTTTAAATTTCACAGGAAGTTTAACAAATAGATAATATTTTAATATGTGTGTTATCTATAATTTTACTAGTGAGACTGTATAAGTATATTGTGACATATCTATATCTATATTTGGCTGCTTACATATTAAAACATATATTTACTTATTCTATATGAACATTATCTTATATTCAAATGGTTTAATGTCAACCGTCAACTAGTGAAAAGGTTCCCATTTTTTGTATTTTGGATCTTCTACAAAATTCAAAGAGAGAACATGATATTATTCATACACATTTGAAGTAGTTAACTTTCCGGTTCAATTAACATGCATAGTGTTAAAAGTCGATTATCTGATAAAAGAAAGAAGATAAATGACTATATATCAAAATTAATTAATTTTTGATTTTTTGTTATGCATAGAGTGTTTAATCGTTTTTTTCTTGTTCTTTTTCTTAGTCTCATCAAATAACAAAATATTTTAAAAGATTCATCGCAAAGAATTCAACCAATTTGACATAATATAAAATTCAACATGTACAAAGACGAAAATTATAAACTCAATAATTATTTAATTTATTAATCAAATTGATTGTAACTAGAAAAGTACCTGCGCGCGGAAGCGGGCGGTACAAGTAACACTTGTGCATTGTAACGTATTAGTTTGATTAAAACCCGCCCGTGAAACAATTAACACTCGTGCGTTATAACGTGATGGTTTGATTAAAAAAACATATGAAGTCGCCACTCTTTATATATGAATTGAATATTAAAACATAGATAAATAACATTATTGTGTCATACACGTTGCATTAATTGAAGTTTAAGAAAAATTAAAATGTTGATATAAACACAATTGTACCATATATTTCAACATATGAATTTAAAAAAGAAAATAATTGGAAAAGGTAAAAGACAAATCAAAACCAAAAGCGCGTGAAGCGGCGTGTTTATGAACTTCATCACGTACGTTGCGTTATATGCATATAATACAAGTGTATAAAGTTACATCCACGTAATTTTGGAGATTGAAACATATATATATATATATATATATATATATATATATAAAACATTTATAAAACATTGAAATGTTATTAGGTCGATGTTGATGTCAGTCTCATTTTCACTAACAACATAACACCGTAGGTTAATATAACCAACTATTATATATATATTTAAAGGAAGTAAAAGAAAAAAATATAATCCACCTATAAACAACATGCATATACGATTTCTTTCTAAACTTTAAAACCTAATGAATTAAAGTGTTTTTTTCCATATGGGCGGGTCGAGAAATAAACTGCAAACTTTATAAACTCTAGTGAGTAAAAGGAATATATTTTCATGAAAGTGGGTCGACAAATAAAGCACAGAAAAATAAATAAAAATTATTAAAAAATCTATTTATATGTATATTTTATATGCACAGATCAAAAAAAAAAATTTTAATAGAGGCAGGTTGAGAAATAAAGTTAAAAGAAAAAATAAATAAAACAGAAAAAATCAAAAAATTGGGAGCAAAAAGAGTAAAACATGTATGTGTCAATAAACCGACCGAACTGTCTAAACCGGACCGATCCGAATACAATTAATCGGTTTTAAAACTTGATGGTGTGGTTTATGGTTTGAGTATTATAAAAACCGAGTGGTTCGGTGTGGTTTATGGTTTGTATTTTTTTCTAAATCGTGTGTGTATTATTGATTTAGAAGACGATCTTTAACCAAAGTTTGTTGATCCAAAGTGTGGCAACCGGAAAGTACAAATGGAAGAAACTAAGTTTGATGTATGGTCTCACATTATTTTCCCCTATCCAATTCCTAAAATTGACCCACAAATATGGCGCATATATCACAACACTGCTTATGCTCAATGTTTTCATAACCGGACCGGACGTCGAACCGGTCTTCTTACTGGTCAGAGGTCCAACCGGTCGGACTGGATTTAAGAACCGGATAATTTTATAAACATTTTATAAATATACACATATATATATATATATATATATATTTAAAAAAAATAAAAAAAAAAAACCGGTTCAACCACTGGTTCGCCGGTTCGACCGGCTGGTTCACCCAAAACGGCCCAGAACCCCTAACTGGACCGGTTCACCCACCGGTTCCCGGTCCCGACCGGCCGGTCTGGTTTTCAAAACATTGCTTATGCTTATGAGCCAAGAGACGACACTTCAAAGTTATTTTCATAACAGTTGAATTTTGGATTATGGTTTTCACTTTTGAAATGTGAATTTCAAAAGTTTTACATCATTGTATTAACCGTTCTCTAATGTTTTTATAAAACCGTGAAACCGTAAAAACCGAACCATAAAACCGTGAATCTGTCAATACCAGTCAGCTTGGTTTACCCAACCTATGTGGTCGGTTTAGTTTGTCAATTTTTGAAACCGCAGGTAGTGGTTTGGTTCAAAATTTTTTGCAAAACCGCCCAAACCGCACCGCGGATATCCCTTCAATCTGAGTATGTGTATGCAAACTTTTAAAATTAGAATTACACAACCCAAAAGCGTATTTATAAAAGATAAAAATATATCGTATCTAGCACGGCCTGAAATATAGACAAAGTCGATTTTGACTAATCATTATGTTAAAACAATAAAAAGTAGAAATGTATAAAATTTAAGCCGACTGGAAACATAGACATAGTTGATTTTGATTAATATTTATATCAAATTGATTATCAAAATAACGTTACAACATTAACTTAAAGTATATAAAATATTATATTTTAAATGGTAGAAAAATAAAAGAAACAAAAAGAAAGGGACAAATATGGCCTGACAGGGTCTCGAACACCTTACCTTTCAAGAAATACACAAGACATTTACCATGTCTTCTACACATCTTTTAAGTTTGAAAGCCAACAAACGTGTGTGTGTGTATGATGGTAAAATCTAGTTTTGTCTTTTAACTAGTGGACAACCCCGCGCGTTGCGGCGGGAATTCCGTGACGATTTCGAATATCATAGCGCATATACGATCACGTATATCAAAATAGATATATAAAAACATATCACATCAGTTGTCACTTTTACGTAAAACCTTACAAAGTACGGTGTAAACATGTCCGAGGTATTTGATCACGACGATTATATGATCAAGGCCTTTAAGTCGTATGTACATTATATTATTATTATTATAAAAATATTTTTATATTTTTTATTATTTTAATAATATATATTTTAATATTATTATATTAATATAATAATAATATTATTATATTATTATAATAATATATTATAATAATATTTATTATTATTATAATATTATTATATTATTAGTATTATATAATAATATTATTAATATTATATTATAATTATAATATTTTTATTATATTAATATTATATTATTATTATATTATTATAATAATAATATATTTTAATATTATTATATTATTATTATTATTAAATTAATTTTACTGTTCATTCAACTTCAAAATGTATATATGTTAATATATACACCGACTTTGCTTTTTTAAGTTAGGCCTACCACATTTAAACATAACCGCGTTTGTACCAAAAATAATTATTTCTAAAGAAGTGGTGTAGTGGTTAAAATGAATAATAGACAACCTACATGTATCAAGTTTAATAATATCCACTTAGAACAATTTTCTTTAGAGGTTACCGACACGGTTGTTTATGGTCGCGTTTTACCTATTTCTTTCGGTTAGTCGTGTGTTAAGGGATTCGAGGGTTATGGTCATTGAAAAATAAATAAATAAATAACATCAAACTTTATCTAAAATCAATAAAAGAAGAACGAAAACGGCATGCTCAATTCAACTTTTTTGTCGGTAATCTTTAAACTTTAATGCAGAATACGAGCACCAAGACAAACTTGATTTACCACTCTTTGTATTTATTTTAATTATATATTAAAATTCAGACTAAATTTCAAAAAGGAAAAAAAAAAGTATAACTGTATATATATAAAATTTTAATTATATATTAAAATTCTGGGCTATATATATATATTATTTTATAAAAGAAAAAATATAAAATTCAAAAAGCTTGAATTTTCCGCCATAGATTCCACAACTATAACTGTATAAGTGCAAAGGCATGTCAACTACTCAGCTCTTCAAAGTTGCACCCATTACCCATATCGTCATCATCTCTCTACCGCAGCGGCTGATGGATTGATGGAGGGTAACTGAGTTAAATTTTTAGGGCAGATCAATTGCTACAGAAAGAGGTAGGAAATGGTGATCATTACCCAGGATCAGATCAAGCAATTCCAGAATCTAATGGAAGCATGTCAGTGATTCTTCTTCTCAAAACCCTTGATTTTATTTTTCCCCCAATTTTCTCATGATTTATGTTCATATTTGTTGTCGCAGCTGACCAGTCACTCAAGATCGCATTCGAGGTTCGATTTATGTTGTCTCTATCTGTTGCGATCTGGCATTAGTTCATTGTGTTTTGTTGAACTGTACTGCGATCCCCTTTTGATCTCCAGTTAATTTGTCCTGATCTAAACCACTAATTTCAAATCGGAAGTCAGCATTAATTTGTTGTTGTATATTTGGAACGATAAATGTTTGGTTGTATATAAATTGGTTTTCATAATCACAGTGATCTATGAGTGTTAATATGTCATTTCGACTTGAATCTCCATATTGTTGCATTTCCAGAATTTCCATCAAGGATATCCAGCTGAGACTATGATCAGGTTTCTAAAAGCACGAGACGGAAACATCTCCAAAGCACATAACATGGTTAAATCAAACTCATTCGAGTTCAAACTTGAAACTCATTATCAAATTAGATGATTGCTGATGGATCTTGTCTTTTCAGCTTGTTGATTGTCTAATTTGGAGAACTGAAAATGAGATTCTCAAAATATTATCAGTGAGTTATGTTCACAGAGTTTATTTCTTCGTAACATTATTTACATGGCTAACTTTCTGCCTATGTTTGCAGAAACCAATTGTTCCTTCAGAGTTTTATAGATCGGTGAGGGACTCGCAGCTTATAGGGATGTCGGGTTACACAAAAGATGTATGCCTGAAGCTGATACTATGTGTTTACTTTGGGTTCATTTTGTGATTTGCTAGATTTAAAGATATTAATGTAAATTTCAACTGATTCATTTGGTTTCTTGAAAACTATATAGGGGCGACCTGTTATTGCTGTTGGTGTAGGGCTCAGCACATATGACAAAGCATCTGTAAGGATATCCTGCCATTTGGTTAACATCTAAAACTAGACCTTGCTTTTGATCAGATAGGTCTTGGTCCTAATCAAGATAGGTTGAGTGATTGTTATGATTTTAGTTCTTCAAATCGCGAAAATCACATCGGAAGCTCACATCCAAACATCCCCTATGTTTCTTGGTGTGTAATTTTCTTCATTTTCAACCGATCATGATTTATATTGGTATTTTTTCTCTTTTAGATTCATTACTATGTTCAATCGCACATCCAGATAAATGAATTCCGAGACCGTGTAATTTTGGTAAGTTCAAACTTAAGTATGATAATAGTTTTGACCACATAAATCTATAGTAGCCTTTTAAATACAAGCTCACTCTCTCTTCATTGTAGCCGTCTGCAACAAAAAAGTTTGAGCGACACATAAGCACTTGTGTCAAAGTTTTGGATATGACTGGCCTCAAACTATCACATCTCAATCAAATTAAGGCAAGATCTTGTGGTCTAGACTCTAGTGGCCTGGTATTAGCAAATGCACCATTGTGAAACTGATACATTTTCCCCTAAAATATGTTGCAGTTACAGACAGTTATAGCTAGTATTGATGACTTGAACTACCCAGAGAAAACAGATACTTATTATATCGTCAATGCCCCGTATGTATTTTCAGCATGTTGGAAGGTAAGCCAGTTCTCTTCACCATTTGATGAAAGATTTCAGGTTTTGTTGTGCACCTTCAAATTTTAGATCTTAGCAGGTTGTGAAGCCTCTTCTGCAAGAAAGAACAAGAAAAAAAATTCAGGTGCTTTCTGGTTGTGGCAAAGATGACTTGTTGAAGGTAATGTAAAGGGTGTTTAAATTTGACGGTGTTGATTTTGAGGGTATGGGTTTGATACCTGTAAATTATGGGAACCCTGCAAACTCTGATGTCAAACATCTATCCTGACTGATTTTGCCTCTTGTGTGTAAGATTGTGTAATGTTTTAACAATATGTACAATTACTTGAACTGGACAGATCATGGATTATGAATCTCTGCCACATTTTTGTAGAAGACAAGGGTCTGGATCATCACGGTATTCTAGAAACTCATCGGGTGATGATTGTTTCTCATTGGATCATGAGTTTCATCAACAGCTTTACAATTACATAAATCAGCAAGCCGCAGGCATAAAACCTCGAGCACCAATCAAACAAGCATCATTTCATGTGGATTTCCCTGAACCCAACCTGACCGGCTGTAAAATTGTCCAAACTATAAAAACTGAGGTTCACAAACTGGAGAACCAGAATGGGTTTACTGATGAGCAAATTGATCTCAAGACAAATGCAAATGATCAAAAGGAAACAAATGCATAGAAGCTGCTGCTCATCTTACATATATGATGAGTTGATAAAAGTTCCTAATATTTTGTAACTTCAAGTTATAATTTTATATACCTGCTGCATTCAAAGCAAGAAAATAGTCTTTTTGACCTCAAAAGTACTGAATAATGAAGCATAATATAGTATCAACTTTTACAAGCTCCATTGCTTACTTTAGATGCATCTTGTTATATTGTTGTTTATATGTTTTCTTTTATGGTTCAAATTTGAAGCTCAAATACATACAAATCCAGCAGATTTATTCAAATTGCAAATGGCACAAACAAGAAAAGGAATCAGGAACAGAACTCCAGATTCCTGACATCGTTCATATACAATACTTCAACCAACATTGTTATGCAAAACGATGGACACTTCACAAACAGGATTATGATTAAAGAAGTGCAAGAATGCAATCAGCCCAACTGTCTGTAGCAGTTATAGGCAACTGCAACTGAAACTGCAGCACCAATAAGAGCAAGAGCTGCATACACATCTTCCCTCTCCCATGTCTCGAGCCATGTTGGCATGGTGCAAACCTTGTGTGGTGTCGGTGCACCTTTGTTACCAATATTGATAGAAATTTGATTCTTAGCACTCTTTTTCTTTTCACCGTTTATCTTTGTTTCAAGATTAAAATTCACAGCATTTTCAGGCGGGTTTGAAACCTGACAACAGGGAGAACCACCATTTGCCTGACAACCACCACCACCTGCGGCCACCTGTGATACATCTTCTATACTTCTTTCCAAGTTGCCATCACCATTTGGCTTAACCCTTCGTTCTTGAGCTATCATTTGGTCTTCTTCTGATAAACCCATTTGTCCCCTGAAGAAACTAAACTCTTTAACAATGTATTTCATTTCCACCTTTTGAAGTGAGTAAAGATGGTAGTTTAGGTAAGAAATAGTGGGATGTCTATGCTTTAATCATTACAAAGATTTATACGCTATCAATCATGTCCAACTAGAGAAAGTACATAAACAGCAATCTAGATATGTCTAGCTTCACATGGTCATCACATTTTCTTTGTCCATTTACCCATGTTCATATCTATAGCACACAATTAATAAAATACTCTCTGTTAGCCTAAATATTATGCGAATAATCACGGCTCAAAGCAACCCAGAAACAAAAATAATTACCTCCAAAGCCCATCTACAATTTCACCTTTCTCAATGTGTTGGTCAAGCAACATAGGTACATCATCAGGCATAACATACCCATACCTGCAAAAGGTTACAAGTCATAATTGTTAGATTGTGAAACGTAAGTACGTAACGTGATTACATTTATAATAAGGGTGAATACAATTAAGATAAGGTGTTATATGCATAAACAAAAAGGCATAAAGCTTTGTTACCAATGACCAGTGACTTTCTGATGGTTGTTTGACCCAAATATGATCACATTTCCAGCATACCTATGGCCCCCGATGTGCGAGCATGGTCGAACAGATACTTTACCTTGATAACCACGCGATTCTATTTCGTCTTTAAATCTAGAAACGAGAGCTGGCCCACAAACACCACATCGTTTGTCTCTTGCACCATGAGCACATACAAATATGTATGATCCTGTAAGCGGTTCTGGGCTTCCAGGTAGCCATTCACCATCTTTTACAAGAACTTCTTCCACAAATGTATCAACATCAAAATGAGTCAATCTCCTATGTAACATTACATTGTCAAAATTGATCATTAACCGTGCATAGTAACAAATTAAACATGAGTTTCGAGATTGGTAAAAGAGGTTGTATATGCTCACCTGTATCTGACCATATCTGGAAAGATTAACACGTCTCCATTTGAAGTTTCAGTGCCATCATGTCCCTCACATATAGTCAAACGGGTCTTTACAAACCAGATTGACCAAAATCAGTCATCAGAAGCCAGAAATAGAAGATTAGCATGTACCAAACATGAAAATCAAGAAAACAAATGTTGGGTGTCATCCAAAATCTTGGACATTTATGGAAAAAATTGTTAAAATTACTAAAAATTGATGTTAGTTATAGTTCAATCTTATTAAAATTTATCACAAATCAATACCCTATAATAGACACAGACCAGTAACATAAACCCTAGAAACCGACCTGCTTCTTCATGTCAGACTTCCTGGCAGAGAGAGTAGCGGACAAAAGCCTCGGCAACCGATCAAACTCAGCGGCTTCAATGCGCGGAGGCCAGACTTGCGGTTTCTTGTAACATAAAAACACATGGCGATCGTAGTACTTGACAGTTCCGACGAGAAGACTCTGCTGGAACTCAGATCGCGAGAATCCGAAGTCTTCGTCGCCGCCGTCAAAGCCGCCTAGGAACCCCTCGTTCTGGAAACTTCCGGAAGCACTGCCGATCTGAGAGCTGTCTCCCTCTAAGATACCCACCGACGACGACGTTGATGGGTTCAAGAAGGTTAGTGGCTCGTCTCTGCTACTTGCCATCAAGGTGTTCGACCAAAATCCCTAGAGAAAAGGACGTGGTGCTATGCTATGTATTAACCTGACTCTGGTTCCACACTTCACTACTTCACTCTGGTACAAATTTCTTCCTGCATATTTTTCATTTAACATATATAGTTACACCTAAACTCATTATACATCATACAAGGTGCGTATGACTTATCGAAACATTTGCGTTGCACATATAATATATACATGTGTGGGTATTTAAGAACACAAAGTAAAATTGCACTAATTTTAAGGTTATTTTACTTATTTCGTAAAAATAACGTTAAAAATGTTGGGATGATCAACTTCAAACGATAACTTTGAGCCGGGGACTCCTTCGGAGCAACCCCTATATCTCAACTAGGATATGGGTAAGGTTTGTTTCCATCCTTCTCCTCAGTTGCTATTGAAAAGTGAGAATATACTGAGTAAGTTTCTTTGTTTAAGGCACATATGACTTAATAGTTACTTGTCATCATTTCCAATTTATGATTGGTTTTGTATAGATTTGTTTTGAAAGTTTATACTAGACATATGGAGAGCAATAACTGACAAAACAATGTGTGGTAGAGAGACTTATAGACCATTAGACCTCATATTAACTTATATGATATACCTAGTATCAAATGGTGTTAGAATATAAAAGATAGATGTGAGAATAACCAAAGTTTTTATTTTAAGAGCGTCATCTTAAATCAACGTGACAAGAAGCCTCAGCTTAGTATGTTATAAACATTAAAATTAATACATTGTATCTAAAAACTTGTTTTCTTGCTTGTTTGAAACATATATGTTGTACAAATTACATTTTTTAAAATTAAAATGAATACTGATAAATATTTCTGTAAAGTTATCACTTGTAAAATTATAATGGTTGAAGGATCTAACCTTTATAGATATAATAAACATAAATTTTATATGAGAAAAGAAATAGTTGAAGCATATTTAATGAAAAATTAAGTTGAAGGAATCTACTCTATGTGACCAAAAAATCGTGACCCATTTCGCAACCGATGACTAGAGATGGGCAAAACGGAACCGGTGGGTACAAGCGGTTCCGGATTCTCAGAGAAATCGGAACCCGAACCGGAACATACCAAAAAACGGTAGGAACCGAAACCGGAATTGGTTGTTAACTTTGTTAACCGAAACCGGAACCGGTTTTAAAAAAACCGGTTTGCCCACCCCTACCGATGACCGATACATGCCAGATATAGTTGATCCAATAGTGACTCGAGAAATTCAGTAAATGTGGAAACCAACCAGCAGCAAGTTATCTTCCTAATAAAGCCACTATAGTTTTTAAGATCGAGTCGACTAGAAATTTATTTAAGATTGGAAATTAAGTAATCAATCTAGTAACCAAGGGCTTCTAGCCTAATTGTTACCCCCTTGACTTCCCTATGGGAGGTCTTGGGTTCGAATCCGAGCTGAGGCATATTTGATGAAGCAAGGTCGGGGGGTTTACCCAGTTGTGGGGTTCCTCCTGGGGTGGGCTCGGGCATACGCCCCAGAGCGTCAAATCCGAGGGGACGGTTGAAATCCCGTCTTGGGTGTCGTTGTACCAAGCCGTTCAAAAAAAAAAAAAAGTAATCAATCTAGTTGTTAATAGTTGTTAAGTGGTGGTATTAAATATTGGTCATTACAGTTATTATACGCTTTTACTATCCATACATAAAGCAACTTATTATTAATTATTGTTTTAATTATTTAGAATAAGCTTCTTAATTAATACTTGTTATTATATGTTTATGTAAATAATAAGACTTAAAAGTTTCAATCAGTATCTTAATTCAGATGTTAGGTATTTATGCTACCTGTAATGTTTGATACCTCATACCTTATACCCAAGCATGCATGACACATAAGTGTAATGTTAGATTGTCGATCATGTGAATTTTTGTGGCGGTATGTAATAAATGGTATACTACATATCCATCTATACGTTTAGTATTTGTTATTTTGTTGAGTACATTTGTCACATCAATATGAATGTATCAATCCTGATTCAACTATATGTTATATACTTATATGTAATATGTCAAAAGTTTGGGGGTATGTCACTAGCATACCATGTACTAGGGGTATTCAAAATATCCGAAACTCGAAAAAATTCGAATTCGAAATCGGAATCGTATCCGAAACCCGAAAAAACCTTATCCGAAATCTATTTCGGGTTTTTCGGGCCGGATAATACGATTTTAGATTCAGGTCGGGTTTCGGATATGAAAAAAAAATATTTTCGGGTCGGATATCCGAAAACCCCGAAAAAACACAGGTTTAGTTGTTCGGGTTATTCGGATGCATGAATTCGGATTTTTTTGGGTCGAATAATATATTTTAAATTTCGTGTCGGGTTTCGAATAGACCAAAAAAATTTCAAACCCGAAAAAACTCGATTCGAAAAACCCGAATAACTCGTTATCCGACCCGATGAACACCCCTTACATGTACCCATCAAGGCATCAACTTTAGTTTCGGTTTTGGGTAAATCCCTATATGAAAAAGGTATTTTTCTTAATATGATATGTCATGTTCAGATTATACTATTTAGTTTATGTTTAGGTATGTTACATCTTTAGTTTCGGATCTGTTCTATAACAGTTTCATTATCGTCTCTCATCATTACTGTTATTCTTCTTCTACTAAGCAAGTTTTGACTAAGTTTTTTTCCTATTTTTTATTGACAAATACAAACAAATATTCATTAGAAGACAAATATTTATTAAAATCATATAAATGTGTGAAAAAAATAATTAGAATACGAGTATACCAATAAAAACTTATGTTTGATTAAAACGCATAAAAATCAGATTTGTTTTAAATTTTTCCTAGTTCTATTATAGTAACACGTTAGCTCATGTTGCTTGGGAAGTTACAATAGTTGTGTACCAAGAGGCATTGACTGAAAAGAGTATTATTACACTCTAAATTCATTTTACTTAGTTTTTAAAATAGCTAATTGATAATAATAATAATAATAATAATAATAATAATAATAATAATAATAATAATAATAATAATTCATATCAATAAAAATTTTAAACAAATCAATTTTACGATGTAATAATAGGAAAGATGAACATCAAGTAAATGAGACGAAATATAAAAGTTATGAATGTATTAAAATAGATGAATGAACTTTCAATAAAAAATAGATTGATTATAATATAATATATAATAACATGTTTAAATAGATTGATTATAATATATTATATGATAACACATGTTAGTAGCATGTTAAATATAGTTTTTTAATATGATATAAAATGTCTTGCCCTTCTATACTTAAAAAATAATAACAACACGTCTCATGAAGATTATTAGACAATGATAAGAGTGCCTTATAAATTATCAGTGTTAAAAGACATTCACTGTAAGATGGTTATAAAAATACGTCACTAATTTTAATTTTAAGCAGATAACCATAAAAATGTCAGAATGCACTTGTGTATGATATTTATGAGATATAATGAAAGCTAGAACGATATTTTTGTAATCATCCGCTTAAAATTAAAATTAGTTATTATTCGTTGAACAACCCATCCATAACCATAACAATAACAAAATTTGGTCAACATTTAAGTTTCCGATAGTAAAACCAAAGCAGCAACGGGTCAAAACAACTACACATGACCTTTACTTTCAAGTCATAACATACAACACACAAAAGAAGCAAGAGCTTCAAAATCTGTAATATAGACACATTTCAGAGTCTTCCATTTACCATTTATCCTCCCCCCATAAACAAAACTCACTCTATAACACACAACAACAATCGGTTGGGCCATGCCGGGCCAATTCCAGAACACCTTTCTGCTAAGGGCATGTCAGGATTCCGCATTAGGTGCTTGCCCGCAGCAAAACCACCTCTTCTGCATTTCACAGGGGTAAAGACAGATGGTCAAAACTCAAAATTTGTGTCTCGTGTCATGAACACATGTCATTGATCAAGGAATCAATGGATCTCTAAGATATTTAAGTTGTAAATTCAAGTCACTTTCAACATACTTACATACTAAAAATATTAAATTGTCATGAATATAGACATCTACAAATATAAGTTCCTTTTGTGGCACATGAAATCAACAATGTTAGTTTGAAGATAGATTCAAGAGAAATGGTAACATACAGCCATGTACAGAATCAAGAACAAAAGATTGTTAAAAGAGCATGGAAGTTTGTTCAAAATCAAATCCTGCACTGAACAAGGAACAAATGACTGTCTTTTAAAAAAAAATGCAGAAAATGCAGCAGAAATGAGAAAGTATTACACGAAAATAAAGGATCGAATGTTCCTGAAACTCAATCTTTGTTCTTTAATCTCCTAGTTAATACCAACTCCACCACATAATCTACCCCAACCCCACCTACAGCCTCCATGTACATAGTACTAATTGGCAAAGTTTTACAAAAAGCAGAAAAAAGGATTTGTATTCCAAACTATTTTAAGGAAATTCTATAGAGTTTCAATGTTTACCCATCCAATCAAGCACATGGTTTAGGTCTGCATTTGTTTGTAATTGTGAGAACCCAGAAAACACAGACACGGAATGACACTACCAATACCCAGCTTATGCTGGGCAGGTGGCCTTCAAAGGAGTATAAGGCATATAACCAGAGGAAGTTATATCTCAATCTCAAAGGACTCTAAGCGCTTACCACTGCACCAACCCTTGAACGGTTTTACGTCTACATTTTAAATACCTAGATATACATATCCACACTAGAGAAACATTGATGAATAAACCAGTTAATTATTGAGAGCATAAAATTTCAACCAGAAAAACATATAAAAAGCCTGAATATATTACTCCATTCATCAGGGCAAAGAACTCTTGGCATGCAATCATATTTTTTGAATGGCTGAAATCATAACCAAAAAAGCTAAATCCAGCTATAAAAAGAAAAACTAAGGGGCCACTTACAGCTGAAGGTTTCTTTACAGGGGCAGCAGCATGCTTATAACCAGGATCGGCCTTTGATGGCGAGTCTGGCTTGCCACCTGTCTTCTTCTCGTCCCTAGCTTTATTGAAAATCACAGTAAAACCCTCAGCTGAAGCAGGATCATTCACATCCCAATCCCCAAATTTTGGTAACGGCCGACCCTTCTCCTCCTACCAAAACACAAATAAACTAACTTTAAACAACAATAGCAAATAACTTCAGTTATTGTCATATAACAATGTCACATGATTGCATGATAACAATATTAAAGTTAATTGCAACTTAAGCATACATGCTAAGGCTCATATATACTTACTGATACAAAATAAAGACAAGTTGATCAAGAGGGCACGTTTCCCCAAATACCAAACCTTCTCAGGTACCATGTATGTGCGCGCGTGCGTGTTGGTGGGGTGTTGGTCTGTGTTTGAAAGAAAGACAAATCATAAAACTCAAACTAATAATACGCCTACCCAGATCCTATGAGCAAGCAACACAGAATTTCCTCAATATCCACCTAGGGCCACAACGTGCGTCTTAAATCATTTCAATTCCAATCACAAAACGAGTAATTACAACGAAATAAGAGGCAAAATAGGGTTGATGATTCCGAATTAGGATTTTTTTTTTTTTGAATAATCGATGAGTGACGACGGTATTCCTAAATTAATATGTTATCAACAGTACAAAATCATGATCAACAATCAGCGAAATAAGCAATTTGTACAGCACGTTATCAAATCGAACGATTTCCGTAGCCATATAATTTGGCCGATCAATAGCCATGAGTGATGAAGAAAATCACGAATGAATTTGAAAAATAATTCTTACCGACATGAATTTGCAGGAGGGAGAGAAAGAGTGATTGACAGTTGTTTTGGAGAGAGAATGTTGTACCCGCGTGAAGGGAGACGTTTGAAACGGAACGGTGTCTGATTTGTTATCAAACCCTAAAATCGATCGCAAGTTTTAGAGATGAACAATGCAATAAACCTTTATCCCGTTTAAAAAAAATATCTAAAATGTGGACCCGATTATGAATATTATCTGTATAAACAAAAATAAATTATGAACAGTGTTTCTTGTTTGAAATTGATTTCTAGCGAGAAATTCATTTCTTTGAGACATTCATTTTCTCGCGAGATAAATTCATTTTTTGTTATTTTTCGTGAGAATTTATTTTTCGTCATATTTTTCGTTAGAAATTCATTTCTTTCTTTATTTTTTCGTGAGAAATTCATTTTACGTGAGAAATTTTTTAGATAAGTCATTACAATTTCTTAAAACATGAGAGTTGAGATGTTTTCCCAAATATTCTATTTTAGTTTTATTTTTCTTTTGTTTACTTCTTGGCTCATAATAGGTTTGATTTATAATCACGACTCTTTACCCGTTAATGGTTTTTTTTTCTTTTGAGTTTGTTCCCGAGTCAAAACGAATGTGTTAAATTTGAGAGGCAACGCGCGCCAAGCACCATCTCGTTCAATATAAGATCGGATTAGGTAACGAATATGAACGGATGTGAGTTATGATGAGTTTTAAGTTTGGCTAACAAAATAGACGGGTTGGGTTGGTTTAAGTTTCGAGTCATAACGTGTGCGGGTTATGATGAATTTTATACATCAGTTTAAGTTTAAATGAGTCGTTTTAAAAAAAATTCATTTAAATTAGAATGAGTTGTCACTAAATAAATAGTTTATTCAAATAATTTTAAATGCTTTTCTCATTAAATATATAATTGATTTTTATTACAAATTTGAATCAGTAATATTTACATAGTTTAAAACTACTCATCTCTACTTATCTTGACATGTATTGTGTTAAGGTGTTACTCATCTCAGCCCATTTAATGTTATAATACAACTCATTTCAACAAAATATACAATAATTGTTTACATAAATCAACCAATATATCTTGCAATATGTCAAGATTGTCAATTCTAGTCTTAATCAAAATCAATTTAGTCTAAATGAGTCGTTTTAAAAAAAAACATTAATTTAGTTTAAGTTCAAATGAGTTGTAAGTAAACAGACAGTTTATCTGCATAATCTTCAGTAATTTTATTATCAAATATATTATTAATAATTCTTATGTATTTAAATATATTATATTCTTATAGGTTTTAGGTTACCCATCTTGACCCATGTTATGTTATGATAGACAACTAATATCAACCCGTTCTATATTGTGATGGTACTCATTTTAACTAAAAATACATAATTGTTTATCCAACCAGCTTATTTATCTTGTTTTCAGTAAAGATTGTGAAGTTTTTGTATTACGTTGTAAAATGAAAATATGGACTATAAAGTACTAATTTCAAATATATAACCATATGGAAATGCTAAAATAAGAAGATATTGTTGTCTAAAAATAGTAAACCGGCATAAGTTTGACGTTTGACATTATAAAAAATGAAATAAGGATAATTTATGTATAATCGTAAAAATATTATCTTTTGTAGCAGTTTTTTTTATTATATTCTTTTTTTTCAGTATTTTTTAACTAGATTTTTTTTTGTTTTTTACTACGTTTTTACTATTTTGTACTGGTGTTTTGATTTTTTACTGGATTTTTGTATTTTTTTTGTTGGATTTTGTTTTTTTTACTAGATTTTGTTTACGTACCATTTGAATTTATATTTTTAACTAGGTTATAATCCCGTGTATTTCACGGGGTTTGATACTTAATATAATCTAATTAAAATACGTTATGTTTAATAATTACATGTTTAGAAGTATATGACAACAAATAATAATTTAAAGTGTGTAGCAACTTATTTATAGACACACCAATGGCCGTGAAGTTTAGAACACAAACAATTACATGTTGATAATATTCGTGTTTATAATTGTAGGAAAAAAAATCAAGAATTAGATTTTTAATGCACGTGGTATATTATGGAGAAATAAATAAAAATAACGTTTTTTAAAAACCTAACATAGTTAAATTTATACAATATATATTTGATTCAAAACAAAATATTATAAATATGTAATTTTAATAATAATAATAATAATAATAATAATAATAATAATATAAATGTTAAGGAATAATATAAATTAAATCTGATACCATAAAAATAGGATTTATTTGTTGAATTGTTTTCGATAATAGATTGACATGTGTAATTATTATTTGAAATTGAATGTGAGATTAACACATGTTAAATTTATATAAAGATTGATTGTGGTATTAACACATAAGCAAAAAAATTTCTTTTTTATTATAATAGATAGATATGTGATATGTTAAATTCATATTAATTCTTAATTTCTTATTATTAAACAAAAATCTTTATCCTAACAGCTCTGGTTATAAACCTGTGTGTCATCATTCCCTTTATGCACTTTGTCACTTAACTGGGACGAATGTCAATCAATTTACAAACTTATTCAACAAACTACTATTTACCGAACCAAAATCAAATCAAAAAACAAAATCCAAACACCAAAACACAAACTTTGTCACCTTCATAATCGATCAATATCAATCTGAAACCCACAATCTGACCCATCATCATCATCATCTTCTTCTTCATCATATTCCCTTTACGCAATTTGTCACTTAACTGTGACGAATGTCAATCAATTTACAAACTTATTCAACAAACTACTATTTACCGAACCAAAATCAAATCAAAAAACAAAATCCAAACACCAAAACACAAACTTTGTCACCTTCATAATCGATCAATATCAATCTGAAACCCACAATCTGACCCATCATCATCATCTTCTTCTTCTTCATCATGTTCTGAAAAACGCACAAGCTCCTCAAAACTCAACGGCATACTACTCGAAAAGCTCACCTTCGGTTTCGCAATCGGTACCACCACCTCCTCCGCCTCACGGTTCAAAACCTGCAACACGCGCCTCATCGATGGCCTCATCTCGCTACGCGGGTTCACACAACTCAACCCGATCATCAAAAGCCTCTTCCCTTCCTCCTCATCAAACTCGCCATTCAACCGCTTATCAATCGCGTCCAAAATCTCCCCATTCGCGTGCAAATCCCACACCCAATCCACCAAATTCACCATATTCGGACCCCCAATCTCCTTCTCAATCGGCCTACGACCACAACAAACTTCCAACACAACCACACCATAGCTATACACATCTGTTTTATCAGTTGCCTTGCCACAATGCAGATACTCGGGTGCCAAATAGCCCGCGGTTCCAGCCGTTAGAGTTGTTATCGGGCTCTTGTTATGATCAATTAACCGAGCCAGCCCGAAATCGCCTAACCGGGCGTTGAAATTTGCATCCAACATTACGTTACTCGACTTAATGTCTCTATGGATCACCAGTTTATCGCATTCTTGATGAAGATAAGCTAAAACCGAAGCTAACCCGACTGCAATTTTGTACCGATGGTTCCAATTCAAGAACCCCCAATGATCGGGATCTTGATACAACACACTATCAACACTTCCGTATGGCATTAACTCGTAAACCAGCAACAATTCGCCCTTTTTGACACACCATCCAAGAAGCTGAACAAGATTCTTGTGACGTAAGCACGCGATTGCTGATAACTCGGCCAAGAACTCAGTTTTTGCTTCACGTGATCGCAGTGATCGTTTCACGGCTGCTGGTGTGCCGGATGATACGATAAACGCTTTATAAACTGTCCCGAATGACCCGTGACCAATGATTTGAGTCGGGTTGAAGTTGTTCGTGGCAATCTTGAGCTCTTTGTAACTGAATTCTCTTGGGTTTCTTGTAAACTCTGCTTTTATGTTCATCTCTGTTTTAATTTCCTGCCATTTTTTAACTGAAATGTACCCGAAAACAGCGAGACCCACCAAGATGAACACCGAACCCGAAACTGCAAAACCGAGCCCGATTTTAATACGATAGCGATTGTAATGAGGATGAGGATCACCCCGAAACTGATTCGGGATGGTGTTGGTACTCACATTGTGAGGATTATCGATTTTTGGATTGAATCGTTTGATCCCAAAGGATTTAAAGCTCCAATTTTCGATAGAATGGGTTTCTTTGTTTCCTTCTGATGATCCAGAAAACCCCAAATACATGAGTTCTTGAAAATAGATCGAGAGATCGATCGTTAGATTTAAAAGCGGGAGATCCGGTTTGAAATTTGATCGCGTTAAGTACACTTTCAGATTCTTTTGATCGTGATTGTAATCAATCCAAGAAGTGAAGGAAACTCCGGTTCTCAAATCAATTCCCGCGGATATACAATCAGCTGTCGCGATTGAATTCAAGCTATCGATATCCAAGCCGATATGATTCTCATTCGGGTCATTGAAATGAGAATCAAGCCGGGTATCAAATTCGATCGCGATGAACTTGTTTTGTGTCAACTGGGATGAATTGACCAGACCCATATACCCGCCGGAGGACCCAAGAGTACGGTTTCCGGGAGAGATGAAGAACGAAAGTCCTCCGCCACCGGTGGGCGACAACGGATTGAGGTTAGTGACTGAGAATGAGAATCTTGTGGAGAATGAAGTGGCGGAGTTTGTGCGGTTGTCGGAGAACCGAACCGGGGTGTTGTAGATGACGGTACCAGCGGAGAAAGAGTGGACGTCGGAGTCGAGGGTGATGCCGGCCCCGGCAGTACGGTGGTCGGAGTCACCGAGGAGGGTGATGTTTTCTAGGGGGAATGGTGGGAATTCGAAGTTGATGGTGCGTGGATAGGCTGTTGATGGATGTGATATGAGATTGAATGTGAAGATTGTAAAGAAGACCAGGTGTTTTCTTGAGTTCATGATGGAGAAGATGGAGTTAGCGGTGGTTGACGGTGGCCGGCAGTGGTGAGGTTTAAACGGTCAGAAAGAGCGCGTTAAAGGTGGTGGGTAACTGGGTAAGTGGGTTTGCATATCTGATCCAAATAGTATGAATTTTTTTTTAAAGTAGGTGGTATTGCATGGAATGTTGTGAAACTAGGTGGTTTTGAAAGGTGTTTGTGAAATTGGGTTTTCCGGTACCTAAACTAGCGGATTAGGATGAGGTGGCTTCCAACATGGCAATAAAATCGAATGGAGGGCGCCACTTGGACACAATTCCGCTACCTCAAGTAGCGGAATCCCTAATCATTTTTAAACCGGTTTTATTAACATACCTAACCTATTCCGGATATGTGAGTAGCGGAATACACACCCATTTTTTTTTTGAACAGCGAATACACATACATACATGCATAACATGATTCCGGTTATGTGAGTAGCTGTAACACCCAAACTTTCCACACGATTACACGTGCCCATTTTAGGTCCCAGATTAAACTTTCTCAAAAATTTTGTTCGGAATCGTAAAAATAACATTTCATAAGTTAAACACACTTAATTTCAAATCATTTACATTTATGATTAATAAAACTAGTGTGTTTAAGTTTGATACCATCAGAGAATTTTACATAACGTTTGGTTCTGCTTCATAACATGCCCGATCAGATCGCCCGATGCATATCTATCTTTGACCTGTAACATCACATATAAGTCACCATTAGTTCATACGAACTAAGTAAGTAACCCCTCCCCGAGTTCCCACAACTCATTTAACACATCCACATACATATCATATGGATGTTTGTCATGTCTAGATAATAATATATCATATTCAAACATCAACTTGCACACCACACACATTATGCATTTATTTCCCTTAATGGGTCATTTTCACAAATATGATTATATTATCTAATCCCACTCTATCACCAGCACCTCTTGCTAATTTAAAATACAATAATCACCATATATATATACATATATACATATATATATATTATTGGCTCAACCAATTACCCACACACCTGTGGTTTTAACAATTTAATTTCCGGGTTAACCGGTTATCCACAAATTGGTGGTATCATACATATATTAAGTCTTAAGATGTTCACCCACCGGTCCTTCCATCTAAGACAGTTGCTAGCACCTCCAGCTAGTGTATTCCATAACACCATACGGATACACTACTGATGTCCCAAATATAATTTGGTAACAATATTCAATCACATACAAAACGATCCACTAGTGAGTCGTTTCCACCCAAAACCCCATGAATCACCCATTCATGTACAATTATTATAATTTAACGCCACACATACATGTGCATATTTCCAATCCACCATTTGTTCACACACCTTATGAATCCTTTACATTGGAATTGCAAATTATTCGTTCACACACCTTGTGAATCTAAACATGCACATTACCAATTCAACATCTACGCATTCGTAGATCACCACATGTTCACACACCTTGTGAATCTTGCAACAACCATAACCACATTCATTTATATAAACACCAAAATCATATTGATTAATCACCGGTTTATCCGGTTATTTTAGCGCAAATATATTGCATACACGTTTCTCATTGAAACTTCACAACACAAACTAGATGATTTCTCATCCATTAGTTTCAATCACATATTTAACATTATTCACATATTTCAAGCACGCAATTAGACTCATTCTACTGCTTATAGGTAATGTTACAGTAAGTTGGGTAACTTACCTGGTTCAAACGGTTATTCACTTCCTACAACCTCTTTTCCACTTCTGTGAATTGTCCCTTGACTTTCACCACCAACACCTAGTTGTAATTCACATATGTACAACTAGTTTCAATACACATAACATCTATACATATAACACATTGATTCAAACTCATTTGAATCTCATTAGTCATTATGTTGTTTTCATTAGTCAATTTACTAGTTTACCCATTATTTTTATGTCAAAATCATTGACTTTCAATTCTCAAGCATTTAATCAAATACTTGATGTGCACCCATTAATTTAACTAATCTTGGTGATGTTTAACCACCAATTATCTTCCTTTTAAACTCCAAACTCACTAATTCATTACTTTATACAAGATTAGTCAAAATTTGATGCATATCTCATTCCAATACCATATTTTAATCACCGTACTAGTTATCAAACACAACGATATGAATTTCATGATAACTGGATATTATAACGGCTCAAAACCAAGATTTCACCGTTAAAATATCAAGTTCTTCGTTTCTAATTATTCCTAGCCGTCATCTAGGCAATAATCAACACCTATAACTATTATAATACCAGATATAATCCATATACTATCAAATCAGTAAAAGAGATCGAATCGTTACCCTTTTGAACGGATTTTTCGGATGAAAACGATGATCAGGAGTTGTAAAAACGATCCCTAGCTCAATCCGTATGTTTAGATGGCTTCAAAACACTGATTAGATGGTAGAAAATCACCATAAATCGCCTGGAAATCGCATATATTTGAGCTGGAGTGAATTCTGATCGAGCAGATCAGATTTTTAAGTCTTCTGGGTCGGTCGCGTACCGTGAAGGATGGCAAGATGCTCCTTCGCGTACCTCCACCGCCATACTCAGATTCCGATTTTGTTTTCGCGATTCCGGGAGCATACGAACTCCGTTTTAGGCGCCGTTTTCGCCCACGTTCACGATTTTTCGAGCTCTTTCCAATGGTTTTAATTTCAAGACCTGAAGAGTTCAAAATATTTGAGCTTTAACGCTATATTTGACTCAGTGTATCTTGAAATCGGAGGCTCGTTTCGTGATATAAAGACGCTCAAGACCGTCTAAAACCGGTCGTTACAAATCTCTTCCCCTTACGAAGGTTTCGTCCCCGAAACCGCTCATACATTAAAAAGAAAATGATAAAATTTCAGCATCTCATCTTCTGACTACCACGTGGCGTCAGATCCTCTTCTATTTTTCCATTGAACCTTCATTAGGTTCAGGGACTTATAAGCCTATCCATCCGTCAAACATTTTCTCAGATATGAGACATGCAAAGTGTCATGAATGCCATTCAATTCCTCCGGTAGCTCAAGACGATAAACAACCTCGCCAATTCGAGCTATAATCTTGAATGGTCCAATGAAACGCGACTTAACTTCCCTTGCTTTCTAAAACATATAACACCTTTCCAATGAGAGACCTTTAACAATACAAAATCTCCCACCTGGAACTCAATAGTCCTCCTATGATTATCAACATAGGTATTCTGACGGTCTTGTGCCGCCTTCAAATGAACTATAATCTTATCTATACGTTCATTTGTTATTTTAACTACTTATTTTATTTGTCAGTTCTCATTACCCAGCTTCTCCCCAACCCACAGGAGTACGACATTTCCTCCCATACAACATTTCATATGGAGGCATTCCAATACTGGAATGATAAACGTTATTGTATGAGAACACTGCTAAAGGTAATTAATCATCCCAACTACCCCCAAAATTAATTATACACGCTCGTAACAAATCCTCCAACGTTTAAATGGTCCTTTCACTTTGACCATCAATCTGAGGATGATACGCCGTGCCTATCAACAATCCTAATTCTCCCTGGAAATTTTTCCAGAAATGAGAAGTAAATCAAGTGTCTCGATCCAAATTAATCGTCACTGGCACACCATGCCTAGACACCACTTCTCTAACATATATTTCAATCATAATTGAACATTTACCCTTAGATAAACATGATCATTATACATGATTTTACATAATCAATTTACAATTGATTATTTGTTTTGACTTTCTTCATCCAAACCAAATCATACACTCAAGTGTATTTCTACATATAATAAATATCCTATTTCTTTACAAATAGGTATAACTCTGACTTTTTTTTTAAAGTCAAACCTCATGTATAATGTATTTAACACACCACCACAACCGAATGACTTATCATTCGCGTTATTCGTCTGCCTAGATAGACATTCTCATCTATCATTCATGTACAACCCTTATCACTTAACACAGCACCTATGTGCACACAAAACTCCAATTGTGCATCATATTTCCAAAAGTCAACTTAAACAATTTGACTCTTGAAATTTGATGTCTACACTCTTGTAGATCATCTTTTGTTCACACACCTTGTGAAATCTAATACATTGGATTTGCAAGTCTTATGTTCACACACCTTGTGAATCAAAGCCTGTACATTACCAATTTAATGTCTACACATTTGTAGATCACCAAATCCACAGTATGATGGTTGTTTACACTCTTGTAAATCAACTCAAACATTATCATTAGTTGAATGTTCACATACCCTGTAAATCATTCAACTACAATAACAACACTAACCCTACCCATTTACCTCAACTTCAATTAAAACAACAATTCACATATATGCTACATGCACATACAATTGTAGTGTGGACTCACCCAATCCTACAACTACAAAACAATCAAATGGGTAATTTACACACCATTTGAACACATTCACCACACTTGTGATTCATTATCACAAGTTTAAACTCAATGGTAACAGGTGACCTACTATCATGTACATGTACATGGTTTACCCCCAATACCACAAAATGTGGACTTACATGACAAACACTAACGCCATTTCATTATGGACTTACATGACAAAAATTAATGCCATGCACCAGTGGTCTTACATTCGTTTCACACGAATGTGAAACGTCACCCATTATCTGTGTCATTTATTTTAAACATATAACTACACCTTTATTAGTTATGCAATTTATCATAACATTAATCAATTCCACAATCCAAATACCACCCCATGTGGTTTCATATTCATATATTTCCACACAATGTGGATTACCATCAATTTATAGTGTCAACTATAAATTATCATTTAATAACACCTTTCAACTTATGCAATTTGCACATAACATTCATCCAATACTACAAGACATTTGTCAAGTAGTTAAATACCACCACCATGTGGTTTCATATCTTCAACATTTCATGACATACATGGTCAATTTACCATTCAATTTATTACAATTATTACAAGTCAATTACAAGTGGTAACAACAAACATAATCACATAACACATAAGCACCAATATGTCTTATGGTTGCATATTAGTGAGTAAATAACTCACCTATTCACATTAATCATAACTTTGACTTTTTTTAAAAGTCAACATCTTTCAACACATACTCACATATTGACCAATCCACACGCATGTGAATTTTTTTTCCAATGCCTCTCTAAGGAGGACTTACATGATAACCCAATAACACTCACCAGTGGCCTTACATGATAAACCCAATGCCACCCACCAGTGGTCTTACCTGTTAAATCCAATGCCACTCACCAGTGGTCTTACATGTCAAATCCAATGCCACCCACCAGTGGTCTTACATGTTAAATCCAATGCCATTCACCAATGGTCTTATATGTTAAACCCAATGCCACTCACCAGTGGTCTTACATGTCAAATCCAATGCCACCCACCAGTGGTCTTACATGTTAAATCCAATGACATTCACCAATGGTCTTATATGTTAAATCCAATGCCACTCACCTGTGGTCTTACATGTCAATACACACAAAATGTCATACGTTATGGTCTTAAATTTGCTTTAACACTATTACGAATAGTTTCCAATCCAATATGTCAATTACTATCAACATGTAATGACACTATCACTAGTTATGAAATCATATCATAACATTCACCATACGTATACACATTATATACTTACAACTCTATATATCCCGCATATAAATTATATGCACATTATATAAATTATTAACATGTTTAAATCATTACATCTCAAACTTAAACATGTATGAACACATAAACACAATTATGTGTCTTTTTCCCTATTAAGCGGTCAAATTATACATTTTTAATTCATGTATATACACCAAAACATTTTCCATGTTCAAATGGATTAATTTCCCCAACACATCAAGTGTTATAGCCTACACTCAGGTAGGTCTTTCCACATTAATATTCCAATTCATTTTTCATGAATTGGTAACGCTAGTACATACAAGTAATAGACACATTAAGCTCCAAACACCTTACCTAATCTCAATAGCCTAAGTATAAAATGATTCCCATAAAGAACTTGTTCATATCATGTTTGTACTAGTAAGTTGGCCAGACATACTAGTCCACTCATTATATGCCCAATTCCTTACTTCCTTCATCTCATACTCAACCATTGATTTCGGTTTCAACAATCACATAATCACCCTTAACATGTAATGATTGACATTACCTTTAACAATTATAATACAGGACATAGATATGCTGACCTCATACATTCGGCATCATGATCGGGTCTTCGAATCAAACGTTATGTTTTCATATCAAGAGCACAAGAGTTTGAGATCAAGACGCACTTGATTCACTCAAACCATTGCTCTGATACCAACTTGTAACACCCAAACTTTCCACACGATTACACGTGCCCATTTTAGGTCCCAGATTAAACTTTCTCAAAAATTTTGTTCGGAATCGTAAAAATAACATTTCATAAGTTAAACACACTTAATTTCAAATCATTTACATTTATGATTAATAAAACTAGTGTGTTTAAGTTTGATACCATCAGAGAATTTTACATAACGTTTGGTTCTGCTTCATAACATGCCCGATCAGATCGCCCGATGCATATCTATCTTTGACCTGTAACATCACATATAAGTCACCATTAGTTCATACGAACTAAGTAAGTAACCCCTCCCCGAGTTCCCACAACTCATTTAACACATCCACATACATATCATATGGATGTTTGTCATGTCTAGATAATAATATATCATATTCAAACATCAACTTGCACACCACACACATTATGCATTTATTTCCCTTAATGGATCATTTTCATAAATATGATTATATTATCTAATCCCACTCTATCACCAGCACCTCTTGCTAATTTAAAATACAATAATCACCATATATATATACATATATACATATATATATATTATTGGCTCAACCAATTAACCACACACCTGTGGTTTTAACAATTTAATTTCCGGGTTAACCGGTTATCCACAAATTGGTGGTATCATACATATATTAAGTCTTAAGATGTTCACCCACCGGTCCTTCCATCTAAGACAGTTGCTAGCACCTCCAGCTAGTGTATTCCATAACACCATACGGATACACTACTGATGTCCCAAATATAATTTGGTAACAATATTCAATCACATACAAAACGATCCACTAGTGAGTCGTTTCCACCCAAAACCCCATGAATCACCCATTCATGTACAATTATTATAATTTAACGCCACACATACATGTGCATATTTCCAATCCACCATTTGTTCACACACCTTATGAACCCTTTACATTGGAATTGCAAATTATTCGTTCACACACCTTGTGAATCTAAACATGCACATTACCAATTCAACATCTACGCATTCGTAGATCACCACATGTTCACACACCTTGTGAATCTTGCAACAACCATAACCACATTCATTTATATAAACACCAAAATCATATTGATTAATCACCGGTTTATCCGGTTATTTTAACGCAAATATATTGCATACACGTTTCTCATTGAAACTTCACAACACAAACTAGATGATTTCTCATCCATTAGTTTCAATCACATATTTAACATTATTCACATATTTCAAGCACGCAAGTAGACTCATTCTACTGCTTATAGGTAATGTTACAGTAAGTTGGGTAACTTACCTGGTTCAAACGGTTATTCACTTCCTACAACCTCTTTTCCACTTCTGTGAATTGTCCCTTGACTTTCACCACCAACACCTAGTTGTAATTCACATATGTACAACTAGTTTCAATACACATAACATCTATACATATAACACATTGATTCAAACTCATTTGAATCTCATTAGTCATTATGTTGTTTTCATTAGTCAATTTACTAGTTTACCCATTATTTTTATGTCAAAATCATTGACTTTCAATTCTCAAGCATTTAATCAAATACTTGATGTGCACCCATTAATTTAACTAATCTTGGTGATGTTTAACCACCAATTATCTTCCTTTTAAACTCCAAACTCACTAATTCATTACTTTATACAAGATTAGTCAAAATTTGATGCATATCTCATTCCAATACCATATTTTAATCACCGTACTAGTTATCAAACACAACGATATGAATTTCATGATAACTGGATATTATAACGGCTCAAAACCAAGATTTCACCGTTAAAATATCAAGTTCTTCGTTTCTAATTATTCCTAGCCGTCATCTAGGCAATAATCAACACCTATAACTATTATAATACCAGATATAATCCATATACTATCAAATCAGTAAAAGAGATCGAATCGTTACCCTTTTGAACGGATTTTTCGGATGAAAACGATGATCAGGAGTTGTAAAAACGATCCCTAGCTCAATCCGTATGTTTAGATGGCTTCAAAACACTGATTAGATGGTAGAAAATCACCATAAATCGCCTGGAAATCGCATATATTTGAGCTGGAGTGAATTCTGATCGAGCAGATCAGATTTTTAAGTCTTCTGGGTCGGTCGCGTACCGTGAAGGATGGCAAGATGCTCCTTCGCGTACCTCCACCGCCATACTCAGATTCCGATTTTGTTTTCGCGATTCCGGGAGCATACGAACTCCGTTTTAGGCGCCGTTTTAGGCGCCGTTTTCGCCCACGTTCACGATTTTTCGAGCTCTTTCCAATGGTTTTAATTTCAAGACCTGAAGAGTTCAAAATATTTGAGCTTTAACGCTATATTTGACTCAGTGTATCTTGAAATCGGAGGCTCGTTTCGTGATATAAAGACGCTCAAGACCGTCTAAAACCGGTCGTTACAGTAGCGGAATACACACCATCTTCTAAACGTGGTGTTTATCTATTCCGGTTGTACATGTAGCGGAAAATTACTCTTCCCTACCAAAATTTCACCTTTTCGTGTACGATGAAACCCTGAAAAAGAAAATGTTCCCACGTTTTTTGCACAACTAGAGGATATCCCCACCTACCAACATTATGAATTTTTGAGGAAATACCCCCACCTACCAACATTATTTTACACAATTAAAATAATTTATCACATATTTTTATATTTTTTAATTGACATCAAACTAATAATTTATGAGGTGCAGGGTGTATATTTATATATTTTACTTTTAAAATTGAAATAAAAATTCTAAACACTTTATATTTTATGTGTTTTTTGATGCTCTTATTGCCTATATATATGGTCATAAACACATCATTTAACATCAAATATTTCACCAAAGTAATATTACTCTAAATATCATTTGTGTTCTATCATTTTCAACGATAAAACGATGCCTTCTTTTCAACCATTTCTTGTTAAATTATACTGGAATGATGAAACCTCATACGTAAACGGAGTTGTTGATTATGATGAAGCAACTCTCACAACCTCGTTTATAATTAGATACAGAATTACCTATCAACAATTAGTTGATTAAGTCTGTAACCATGTTCAAATTGTTAGACAAAATTCACAAGTGAATTTGTTACTCTATTACTCTTTTCAAGGATTTAGTGAAAGTTCTTTCTTAGTTGGGGAAGAAAGCATGAACATGCTTTATTTTCTATCAGAAAATGTAGTTAACTTTATGGCTCATATAAAAGTTAACTGGCAATCATTTATTCTATCTCAACATAGTAGTTGTATGGACCTCCTGCGAGGTTTTTCCAGTTCTTATGCTGATGGTGTCGATAATACAACAGCTTTACAAGAGTATAATACGGAGGTTGGTGTTGCATTATTAGATCAGCAGGTTAATGAACATTACGAAAGTGATGGTTTTGAGCACTCTGAAGGTCATATGACCAATGAGAGTGAAGAAAGTGAATTCCCTCCCTCCAACGACGAGTCAGAAGGCGAAGGTGAAGACCAAATCCCTTTTTCCTTAGAGCAGTATAATTCAGGTGTTTATCAAGGATTCAGTCAATCATTTGATCTCAATGAGCCTATAGAGGAGTCAGACGATTACGTTCTTCCCGATTTTGATGATGAAGATCATATGGACGTATGGAATGAAGATTCCAACGAAATCCGTCTTGGCATGTATTTTAATTCAAAAAATGATGTCATGTATGCGGTCAGAAGATGGAATGTTGGTTGTAATAGGGAGATCTACGTGGCCGATAGCAAACCATCTTTATGGAAAGCTAAATGCAAAACTACACAGCCACAAAAGGATACAGTCCCTGTTCAACAGACGCCTTTGTGTCGTTGGCGTGTAACTGCTTCAAAAAGAAGAAAGCATCACATGTGGAGAATCACCACATGGACTGGTGCTCATAGCTGCTACTCAACTGTTATTCGAAACAATAATCGAGCTTTAAGATCCAAAGATGTTGCTGCACATATCTTCCCCCAAACTCGTGAAGATATATCATTTCCGGTAAAACAGATTCGCGCTTACATAAAAGAGAAACTTAAGGTTGATATTACATATTCCAAGGCGTGGATAGCACGAAGAATTGCTATCGAGAGAATTCATGGTAATTGGGAGAGAAACTTCAATGAGTTGCCAAAGTATGTAGAAGCACTGAAGCCTCAAATGATGGTACTATAGTAACATGGTTCCATCATCCACATAGTACACCGGAATGTGCTGTGTTTAAATATGTTTTTTGGGCATTCGGACCATGCATTAAAGCATTTCATCTCTGCCAACCCGTAATATCTGTTGATGGTACTCATCTTAAAGGATCATACTGAGGTAAGCTTTTGATTGCTGTTTCAAAAAACGCTAACAATTACATATTGCCTGTGGCATATGTGTAAGCCCCAAAACCCACCAACACATGACACGTGTTTTTAAACGACAAATCAAAATAGGTCCCAGATTTTTCAAACCGTCAAATGTAATTAACACCTTAAACACCCCATTTGAAATGGACTTTACAAAATAATTGATGTTAATTAAACATGCAACAACCAAAAACAACATTAGAGTTGTTCACAAAAACGTTTGTTTTAAACCCGCAAAGAAAAACCCCAAAAATGTTTGATCCTAGTCCTTGCGTAGCAATCCGATCACGACCGCTGTTAACCCTTCCAATCACCTGAAAACATGTTAATTAAGTCACCATTAGTTCATTAGAACTAAGTAAGCCAACCCGTACGCACCCCGGATCAAATCCGAATAGAAAACGAAATTCTGGTCGAAAAACACTGCCCAGCGTACAGAATACCCAGAACCAGCGTACAACAGAATGGTTTGGGCGTACAGTACGCCAACCAGCGTATGGTACGCCCAGAATGGCGTACTGTACGCCGGGTACAGGTCTTTGACTCGTTTTTCGCATTCCGGACACTCCCAACTCGATTTCGACCATTCCAATACTCCATAAACATTATATAACACCATATAATCATATTGAACACCTTAATTCACCAATTTATGACCATCATGGTCTTAATATCAAACGATTTTACTAACGGGTCGTTTGCACCCAAAACTCCTTTGAAATCTTTTTCCACAAGATTTCTCAAGTTAAGTAAACCACATCACTTGTGTTTTACTAACTTGATTACACCCAACAAAGGACATTCACACACCATGTGAATAATCCAATGTCATGATCACACCACTTGTGATTCAAAACACCAAATTAAGTCAATTTCAACTATAAGTTCACACACCTTGTGAACTATTTTCATTCAATCACCACACACACAAATAAACACAAAGTCAATCATGGAATAGCATTAAAGCACCATACCAACAACAATCAAGCAACATATATCACCTATTGCTTATTATTGTATATCAACAAACACCAATATCATCAATTCATCATAAAGTCAATCTTCTACAACATATTCATTTATGCATAACACCATTACACATAACAAATAGAAGATTGGGTGACTTACCTTGTTCCAACGCGCTATCCTCTATAACCAATTCCTTCCCGGGTCGTTTGGTTTCACCCACACCTTCACTATCAATTCCTATTATCACAACTAATAGGTTTAATATAAAGTTTGACCACAATTAGTCAACATACACCCCTTTCACCCCAATGTCAACATTTTCAATCTAATTTGTTTCCAATTGACCCTTAACCATATCAATTCACCATTGTTGATGTTATAAACCCACATAATTCACATCACCATTGGTTTTAAACCAATTTTAAGTTAAATACCCTACTTGGCATTTCATCAAACACCTTGTATGCACAAGTTCATGTGCTAATGATCATTCATCATTAAGACACCTATGTAACTCCATTATTATGTTTAAAAATGATCAATCTCAACAATTTCACCACAAACTACAACAATATAGTGAATATCATCAAATCCCCACCTTTAAACACTACTTTACACACCATGTTCATCAACTCCATGAAAACCCCAATTCCCCCATTTTCATAACATGTAAATCATGAAAGAAAACAATCAAAAGTTGTTCCTATATGATTATCAACATCATTAACAACATTTGACACTCTCAAAACACCAAATTTGAGAGTTTTACCCATCAAACCCACACCCCCAATGGAGACCCACGAAAATCCCATCAAAAACACCCAAAAATCTTACCTAGATGTTGTTTGATGCAAGGAGAACTCCAATTTGTGATTGCATGAACAATCCTTGATGATTTGGAGCCTTAATTTTGAAGGTTGAAGGTTTTTCTTCCTCTCTTTTCTTCTCTTGATCGACACCCACCAGCCAAGTGGTCTAATGACCAATTTTGACCACCCACACTTCCATATAACCCCCTTCTATAATTAAGTTCCAGCTATTAACACTTTTAGCCCTCCAATTACTAGTTAACTCCAACTAGTTATAACTAACTAAGTTAAGTTAGTTAACACCCACCATTTAGTTATAATTAACAAGTATTTATAAAAAAAATTCACCAAATAATATTTAAGATAATTAAATCTTATAAAGCAACCATCAATTAAAATAAACATAATTATACACCAATTATGTTCGTTTTATAATATTTTTCCCAAAACGGGTCGTTACAATATGCAATCGTTGATGAAGAAACTAATGAAAGCTGGGGTTGGTTCTTCCAACAATTTCATGAACATGTTAGAAGTAACAACATGGGAAAGTTGTGTGTCATCTCTGATCGACATAAAGGAATAGTAAATGTAATGGAGAATTTTGAAGATTGGAGGGAGCCCAAAGCTTATCACCGCTATTGTCTTCGTCATATTCGAAGCAACTTTATGAAGAATTTTAAGAGTGTTAGCTTGAAAAAGTTATGTTGGGCTATTGGTAGCACAACACAACGGAGAAAGTACCGGTTGGCGAAGAGTGAAATGAGAGGTATAAGTGAAGAGGCATGGCAGTATTTGAACAATATTGAAAAATCAAAGTGGACTGTGGTGTTTGATGAAAGAAGACGTCGATGGGGTAACTTAACGACTAATATATCCGAAAGCTTAAACAATGTGTTACGTGGAGCTAGATTGCTACCTATAAAGGCGTGTATTAACTTTACCTTTCAAAGAGACGTAGCTCAATATGTAAAGCACACAGAGATTGCAATGAGTTGTAATACAGCTTTACCTCCTCGTATGTGGCGATTGTTTAATCATCAGGATAGTCGTTCAAGAGAACACCAAGTATTTCTTTTTGATCTAATTGAGGCAAGGTACAGGGTTATTTCTAGGCATCAAACAAACGAAGATGGGGGCAATGATTATACGGTTGAATATCGTAAGAAGACGTGCACATGTGGTAAGTGGCAAATTTACAGATTTCCATGTTCGCATGCAATCGCGGTTTGTCATTGGAGGGGTGAAGAACCACATGAAATTGTCAATAATAGATTCCATACTAGTACGTATCGAGCACAATATAGTAGTCACTTTTATCCACTCACCCACTGCGATCATTGGAGAGAACCAGGTTGGAAAATACGAGGTGATACGTCAAGAATAACGGTGTCACGAGGCCGGAGACGCGCTAGAAGAATACACAACGAGATGGATACTCATTATGCTGAAGAACGTAGGCCTCGGTTGTGTGGGTTATGCAGAGAACCAGGTCATACCATCAACACATGCCCCAACAGACAACAATGATGTGTTGTTTTATTATGTTTTTTTACGATGATGTTTTGTTTATGTTTGCTATTTTAATTAGATTTCCGAATTTTAAATTGTTGATTTAGATATGTTATTTTACAAGTTTTGCATTTATTTAATAAGTTCAACTAATAAACTACCTACCCACTCACCTTGCTATATAAAGATGCATGTTTCTAATACACAACATCCCCACTTAAAAAATACTTCTCATTCATTTGCTTTGGTTTCCTTTCTTAAACAATGTCAAACCCACGTGAAAAAAACGTAGCTGATAATGAACAATATCATTCCCAGCCAACCAAAAATTCACTTAGTTGGGTTCCAAATAAATGGAGGCGATTGAGTTTGAAGAACCCTGCATCATCATCTAGTGTCCCAAAAACAACCGTGAATGATGTTACAAAAGACGTTATGGATGAAGCTGCAAAAGTTCCTATGGAAGATGGACAAGATAAGAATGAGTCTCATACGTTGTCCCGGGATGCTATGGAGTTTTATAATAATGGGGATGCCCCATATTGCTATTCTCGGATCTTAGGACTAAACAAGCTTCATACCGACTTTTGGGGAGTTTTGTTGGGATATTTGAATGACGGTCGCCTTTATGCAATAGTAAGAAATAAATCTATTTATTTATTTATTTATATAAAATTAAGGTGTTTTTGTAAGCATTTTTAATGTATTTCTCAGCATATTGAAGGTTGGGTTCGACGGATGATGTTTTTAAGAGGTGCAAAAAAAAAAGGACAAATCCCTCTATCGAATTTGACTGGACAATTCTACCACCACAGTTTCATTCAGAAATGTATGATTATAGAACAAAGTATGGTATCGAATATGCCAACGGAATGAATGAATTGTATCCTCCATTTTGGGAGGTTCAATACATTTATATTCCAATCTATGTTCAGGCTATTGAGGACTGGTTACTTGTACAAATCAACTTATGTACAATGGAGTTGACTCAATACTGGTGTAACCAAAAATACTCGAAACATTATGGGCGTTTGATTCATAATGGTGTATTGCAAAAGTTTGACATGTTTTTTGATAAGTTGTTAGATGCAGTTAGCTATTGGAGACGTGTTATTCATGGACCCTACAAACCTCAAGAGAAAGGATGCCTAAAGACCGGTCTCATTAATGACGACTATCTGCCAAAGATTGGAGGTGCTCTAGGTAAGGACTCGGGTGTTTTTCTGTGTATGCTAATGTACAAGCTGGTGCATAAGAAGGCCTTTACGATGGAAGGAGGTATTGAAGAACACTGTATGAAATTTCGTCACGTAATGGCAGATCAGTTTTATAAGACGCGTTTCTTCCCTGATGAATAAACTTTATCAATTGTGATTGCTTTAATTTAATATATTATTATAAGAAGACGCTTTTGTGTGGTTGTAATATTTTATTAACCATTTTATTGTAATATTTTTGTTTTTTAATATTATATTTAAAATTAATTGTCACATCGAGGCTTAAGGCTCATTGTCTATTTAAGTAACCCTCACCTCTCTTATTGTGTTGTCTGAGCTTAAGGTGTAAGAATGGCAATGTGTTATTGTGGTCGTTTGGCTATTGTCCGAACTTCTTGGACAGATCAAAACCCCGGGCGTCGTTTCTACTCATGTCCTAATGAGGTAAGAAGGTAAGCTATCTATCTTCTTTCTCAAATATTTCTTCATTAACCACATATTTCATATGCAGGGTTCTAGGTGCCAGGGATTTTGAGGTTGGCTTGACCCACCAATGTATCCACGAGCTACTGTCATTATACCAGGCCTTTTAAGATCAAAGAACAAGCTGAAAGATGAAGTAAAAGAGCTGAAAGCAAGCATTGGAAAGAAGAACTTTATCATCTTCTTTTTGATTGTACTTGTAGCGTTAATGTTTATGTATTAGTGGAAGTATAAGTAGGTTTTGTATGCACGGTAATTTCTTGGTTGTAATCGTAGACGTGCTTTCGTTATAAGAATAACTTGTTCAATATCTCGAAACCATTAAACACACCACTTAAAAGCTAAATTAAAAATAACATGGTTAATAAAAAAGCCAGTAAATATATTATTACATATAGATAAGAACTATTCATTTCCATTGATAGTCGTCATTTGACCAATCAGAGTCTTGCTCGTCTTCATATGGGTTGTGAAACTGACCATTAAAAGGGTCATCTTCATGCTTCCCATAATCCCAAGAGTGTTCCAAAACCTCTGAATCATACATATCATTCAAGTGTTCGTCTTCAGATTCGATTACCCAAGGGTATTCCTGTTGAATCATTAGAGGCTGTACCAGTTGAAATAGTGGATGCACCTGTTCAGGAGGGTTTTCTGGTTGGACAATTGGTGGATGCACCTGTTCAGGAGGGTTTTCTGGTTGGACAATTGGTGGATGCACCTGTTCAGGAAGGTTTTCAGGTTGGACAACCGGTGGATACACTGGTTCAATAGGGTTTTCATCAGTTGTAGATAATGGAGGACTTTTGGGTATTGAAAATGGTTTCCTTACATTAGCCATTTTCAGATTCTTAAGTTAGTCAAAATCTGAGAATGAAGATGAGGATTCTACCCACTTTAATAGGCTTTAAAAAACTAATACCTACCCACTTCAAACATTGCTACCTACCCACTTTGACAGGCTTTGAATAAAGCTGTGTAACATAGTACACCCACATGTGTTCTGAATAATTTTAGAAATTAAAACATTACTACCTACCCACTTTAACATGCTTTGAATAAAGCTGTGTAACATAGTACACCCACATGTGTTCTGAATAATTTTAGAAATTAAAACATTACTACCTACCCACTTTAAGTTAACTTTCAAAGTTTACCACTCTACCTACCAACTTCAAGACATAATAATTTGTTATAAATATGTACCCATTTTACCACGAATCATACCATCACTCTTAATACACAACTCCAAACCTATGGAAAGTCCACAAAATTATGATGATGAAGAGGTATGTGATACCCCTCCAGAAAGCCAGAATTATGTTCCAGAAACACCCCCAGAACAGGTTACAACAAACACACGTTGGTATCGTCCAGTTGAAGAGACTAAAAATTGGTCAACTAATGTGATGGAATTTTACCACAATGGTGATTCATCGTCTTGTATTAGTTTTTTTGTGGGAAACATGAAGTTAGGTCAAGAGTTTTGGGGTTCCTTATTAGGATACCAAAATTATGGTTATTTATCAACACTAGTAAGAAATTATACTTATTATTTTTTTTCATATTACTATACAAATAATAATAATAATAATAATATATACTAACTTATATGTCTTACTTTAAAGCATGTCAAAGGTTGGGTTACAAGATTGATGCGTTTCCGGTGGAAGGAAATAACTAGGAAGCGTCGTCCAGAGCAGTTGTTTCCTTGGACTATAATGCCACCACAATTCTATAAGTTGTTATGTGAAACACCAAACCATGGAGCTTTGCCATTTTCAATTGAAATGAAAGAAGAATACCCTGCATTATGGGATGTTGATACGGTAACAATCTTTTGTGCTTAAATAATGTAAGTCTTATTTTTTAAAGAACTTCACCATTTTGGAGTTGACATAAATACCTTTTAGGTTTATATTCCCATCGGAATCGAAGACATACATTGGTTACTTTTAAGGGTTGATTTGCAAACACTTGAAATGTATGTGTACTTTACTGAGAATTGTGACCCTGCCATTTGTCAAACAACTTGTGTTCATCGGTTGTTTTACCCGATAATAACACGATTTGAGACGTTGTTCAAATCTTTTTTGGACAACATTTTATTCTGGCAAAATTCTCGTATAAATGTCATCCCCCCAAGACTTAAAATATCAGAAACAAAAGTCTGGCCACAATATAATGGTCCGGTTGGATGCAACTCTGGAGTTCTTGTCTGCATGTTAATGAGAAACCTTGTTCTAGACCTCCCTAATCAAATCGAAGGAAATCTACATGATACGTGCATGAAATACCGACGTTTTATGGCAGATGAATTTTATGCAGCACGTGCTTAACTTTTACCACGTACGAATGTCTTGTAATATTGTATTATAATGTCATTTTACATGCTAATGTCATTTTTTGTATTGTCATTTTAATTTTAATGTCATTTTAATTTTAATGTCATTTTACGTGCTAATGTCATTTTTTGTATTGTCATTTTAATTTTAATATCATTTTAATTTTAATGTCAATTTTTTGTTTTAAACCCTTATTTTTAACAATGTTGTGTTTAAAAAAATAATAAGAACAATACATTAAAATTAAAGCATACATTACAAATAACAAAATAAACAAAAACAAAAATAATTATGTTCCACAACCGGGTCGTCTTCTGTGGCGGTGACGATTCCTACGTCTAGACGCAATTGTATTTTGATCAACATCCACATCTTCTGCATTTAGGGTGTTAGCCAAAAATGTCTCGTCATCCAAATCTCCAACACTCATATGTAAATTTAAATCCAATGCAGGCAGTGGTGATATACCACTAAATCCTTGTGCATAATTTGGACTAAATTGAGGAGCATAATAATTAAAGTTTTCAGACTCCGGTTGGGTGAACAACGGCAACATAGAAGTTTGTGGGGTGTACACCTCTTGTTCATTGTTGTGTTCAAACATCATGTTCTGATTTATACCCGAAAAAAAAGACGGGGAAGGAGCATTTGAAAATTGTGAATGATCTAATTCGTAATTTTCATGTTGAACATGAGATGTACCAGCTTCAAAATTCTCGTGTTCAACATTTGATGTTCCAGCCTGATAGTTTTGATGTTGAGCACTAGATGTACCAGCCCCACTTCTGACATTACCACGTCTTCTTTCTCTCCTTCGTAAATTACGTGGTACTGTGTCATCCACCCCTAAATTAACAGGGCCTGTATGAAGATGTGATGGATAGTGCAGGCGACTCTCTTCATTAAGCATTCCCATTACTTGATTCGCAGTGTTTTGCAACGTTTCAAAGTTCTGGAAATTCAGTGTTGATTCCGTGTGCATGAACTGACCTGCTTGTTGATAAGTCTGACTTATCCCATCCATCTATAAAAAAAAATATGTCAACTAAAACGGTAATATAGTGATACAAATCTATGACTACAAAAATATAACTTAAATGACTACGAACCAAGAATTGCGATCTAGACCCTTGATCTTGGAATCCGGGCTGCATGACCTCTGCTGATTTTGGGTTCGTGATATACACCACTGTACGTGACCAGTATCATTGCATATAACTTGGTTCTGCAGTAGGTGTTGCACAACGAACCCCTTGTACCACATTCTCCCACCTTTGGTTCTAAACAGACAAAAATTTTGAGTGAATATTCGGCCAGTTATTATCTGGCTTGCCAGTGCGAATTAAAGTATGCAACTTCCTGTGCTCATTAAATGATATAGGGATAGGGTCAGGAATGCGTTGAACCATTCCAAATTGTCTCATGACCCTTTGTGGTGTATGAAATTCAACCACATCCCAATATATTAAAAAACACTCGCTCTGCCAACTACGAATACCACTCCTACAAATTCCTGGTAGAAATCCAATGACCTGCTCGTAAGGTCTCCACTTGAACTGTATTAAAAAATAATATTAAATTTAACGAAAAATAATAAAAACAACAAAAAATTTGAATTAATTTACCTCCCCTTCCCGTATTGTTTGCAACTGTGACCGGCATGCTCTAAGTGAATGTGAAACGACATCTTTATATGTCAATTTTTCACGCCACCTTCAAAATGATTTTAAACAAGTTATATTAAATAACTTAACAAATATTTTTTAAAAATGTACAAAAACTATTAAAATCATACATTGCACCATATGGTCTTCGGTTATCAAATTCATGTAGAATCGTCGGTGCAAGAGTAGTAATTCTACTCCATGCCCACAACTGCAATATGTACAGTGGTCCGTCAATGTTGGTGGAATTGTTCGATGCTGCTTTACAAAGGTTCCTATACAACATCGCTAAAACGGCACTCCCCCAACTTAGGTGACCACACGCAGTTAAGTCTTCTAAATTATTTAAAATAGAAAGTGATACTATATTATTAGAAGAATTAGAAAAAAATGTGCCACCGCACAAGTAAAGTATTATACATCGTGCATGTTGCATGCACTCAAAATCTGAAGCATTTTCAGAAAAATTATTATTTAAATGGTTAAAAATGGCTGTTAATTTTATAGCATTTCCTTTTAAATCATTTTCATTAGGCGTCAAACCTAGCAAGGGGTGACATCTAACAATACGATCAGCAAGGGAAGACGGTTGTTCACAGCCAGAAACAACTTCTCCTTCGATAGGCAAACCCCAGAGAACATTAATGTCTTCTAGGGTTACCGTCACTTCACCGATTGGCAAATGAAATGTGTGTGTTTCTGGACGCCATCTTTCAATCAGTGCTTCCAGTAAGCCATGATCGAGGTTACGGTATCCAGAATCAATCACCCCACCAAAACCAGCAATGTCAATGTAACGTTTAACATTGTCTGTGATAGGGTTGCTGCTAAGAAAAGAAAAAAACTTTTGATCAGCACGCCTAAAAACCAACTTAGGAACCTCCCTGTTATTAAATATATCGCGAGCCCGATGTGAATCTTTAAGGAACAAAACATCATCCACCATTGGACCCGGATGCAAATCGTAACTCATTTTTAGTTGATAGAAATTCAATTCAAAATATGAAGTAGATGGAAATTGAAAATATGAAGTATATGGAAATATTTTAGCTGGTATGTTTGAATAAATGTTTGCCGATGCAGTTTCTTAAATACATATTGAGATGATCATGAAGTTAAATACATCACCTACCCATGTGATCAAATTCTGACATAATTTAAATGTATATGCATGCATGCAATAAAACCTGCAATATGATGCCAAAATGTAATAACTCTAGCATCACATGCATACACTGCGATGGAAATAAAGCTGAATGGGTGTGCACGTGTATTCGCTGTTCAAAAAAAAAATGGGTGTGTATTCCGCTACTCACATAACCGGAATCATGTTATGCATGTATGTATGTGTATTCGCTGTTCAAAAAAAAATGGGTGTGTATTCCGCTACTCACATATCCGGAATAGGTTAGGTATGTTAATAAAACCGGTTTAAAAATGATTAGGGATTCCGCTACTTGAGGTAGCGGAATTGTGTCCAAGTGGCGCCCTCCATTCGATTTTATTGCCATGTTGGAAGCCACATCATCCTAATCCGCTAGTTGAGGTACCGCAAAACCCAATTTCACAAACACATTCCAAAACCACCTAGTTTCACAACATTCCATGCAATACCACCTACTTTAAAAAAAAATTCAAATAGCATACATCTGGTTTGGTATCATTGTATGATGTTAAACGGTGCCGTCTGGTTTATTGTAGTTTGTGTACAAGTAAACTATTAAATAACACCCACTTTTCACAAACTAGCCATGATAAGAGAATTATTACTACTATATACAAAAAGGAACTGCAATCATGAGGTATGAACAGTAAAAATAGTTAATTAATAACTATTATTATCTTAATAAGTAACTTCTACTAGGGTAAAGCCATATGAATACGTTGGTTTGCCTGATTAAATTGTGAGACTTTTGATTGTAAGGTTAGCAGTTCAATTCCAAGCTACAACACCTTTTTGTTTTTTGATTTTTTTTCCATTTACTTTATTAATAACTAAATAATAGTAAATAAATTATGATAGTAATTAAATAATATTTGTAGTTAAATTATATGAATAATTAATAACAATAATTAGTCGATGTTTGAGTTTTATTCTTTGGGAGTGTCTTATTTTTTTTGATGGTTTGATTTGTTATTTTAGGCCGTATTGAAAGCTATTGCAACCATTTTTTGTCTATGTTTTGATATTCTTGATATTATTACCACTATCATGACACGGTACTCATACGGGTAAAGCAATATGCTCAAGCTTTTTATAATCGGGTGACATTGTGAGCAATGCATTTTAGGTCTTCTTTTTTTTTTTAATTTTTTTACTATTATTAAATCATTACAAATGAACAATAATATTATTTAAATAAATAAACTACTATTTTTTTCAATTAGTATGTTGGTTCTATGTTTGCGTTTTTCAATACTAGATTTTACGACTAGACATGACCCTTTTTTGGTACGCTTATGTCACACCCCCAAATTCCCACTCGTTGTGTCAGTCCACGTGAGTGTGACGTGGTCAGGATCACAGCTCATGGTCATATAGAACGACTCTATATGAGTTACGCAATCACACAGATTTATAGAATAATGCAAATTTCAATAATACGCAGCGGAAATATAAGTTAACAAAAGCAGTGGAATTAAATAAGGACAAGTACAGCGGAAATGTAAATTGTATCAGACATTACATAGTTTAAATTGTTTTCAAAATGAACACATTAACACAAAGCCTAGGAGTCTAATACGCATGAGACTCTCTTGTACTCTTCCTTTGTGTCCTAACGTGTGCTCCATTAGTTAACTGAGAATACATGCGAAAAGTGTCAACTAAAAAGTTGGTGAGTTCACAGGTTTAGACAGACTGAAAAGTAAACAGACATATACTGTGTATGTTAAGTTTTGTTGTTGGATACTACGATCCGTGGATTGTGTCAGTTCATCTTACCGAAACTAGACTGTTTCCGTTTGCCTCCGCAGGTCATCGCTGAACCCGCATTCCCATCGAAATTACACTCGTTATGACCTCCAGTCAACATTGGTGCCGAGTGGGGTTAGTCAAGCCCAGTAGTACTACGTAATTACGACTCGTTTGTGATACAACTAACGGTAAGGATAAGTGAGGACTTTAAGCGATAATAGTTACACTCGAAAATGGTTTTCACAACATACCAGTACTATATCTAAAACAGTTGCATAGTATTCTCACCCCAAAGTTTAGTAAAACAGTATAAGAATAAAAGTGGGGCTGTAAAACTCACCTGAGTTTGAATAGAGTGTGATTCTTACAGAATGCGTGTAGCTCGCCGGCTAGTAGTTACCTATATCATATAGGTGTTGTAAGTTTGTGTTGCATATGTGGGTCTCACAGGACCGTGTTGGTGTCTAACAACTTGATGTCGACGGAGCTTAGCTAATAAACTAACTAAAAACCGACTCTAAAATAGACACAAAGTAATAAATCTAGACTCTCTAAAACCTAAGGTACCGACAGGCAAGTGTACCTATCGTATGTAGCAGAGCAAAGCAAGTCCGGATATCGAACCCACAGACTTCTACAGGCTGTACTAACTAGACTCTAGGACTTATCTATACAAAATTTGTACTTAAATAAAATGATATTAAGGAGGGGGTTTTGCTAACAAAACTAAGAATAACTAAAAGAAAGCTAAAGAGAAAACACCAGACTAAAACAAAAATCAGATGCAGAAAGAACACTACCTAGGCATGAATCCTACACATGTTCAACAAAGAATCTATCGGTAATGGAAAAAATGTGATACCGGGATCTTAAAAATACTAAACTCAAAGGAAACCTAGAGCACCCTCGACCCTTCTCAAGGATTGTCAACTAAGAGTCCTAGAAGCCGTTAAACCACCGGTTAAATGGATTTCCCTCACAGGTCATCCAATTATACTCAAAATGTATCCGCTATACAATCTACCTCACGGCACGATAATCTCAAAACACCTAAGAAGTAACTGTTGAACAATCTACCTCACAGCGCGAAAGTCACAGTTTTCTTAAATGCTAAGGATGACTTGGGTTTTCCTATTGGATTCGGTAAACAAAGATATAAGATGAACTAGAAAGATCTTCTCACAAAGCTTCTAAACTAGCAAATCTAACACCCTAGACAAACCGACAATCTCTCACCTCACGGCTATCAAGATTGGTTGCACATCTAATATATCCATATCAAGATAATAACTCCTATGATAAACTCGTACGTAGTAAACCATCCAATAATAAAAAACACACAGTAATTGACCTAGCATGCACCTATTACATGAAAGACATTCACCAAGGCACACAAGGAGTAAATCATCAATCCATAAACAATCATAGACACACATAACCATCCAATAATCCAATCCAAGTTTGTTACATCATGAGTTCATCACATAAACATAATCCAAAACCAATAAAAACCAATGTTAAACATGTGCAATCATCAAAACCTAAGTAGTTCTAAAAGATTAGCCAAGAAACATCATACGAATACAATCCATAATCTGCTTAAAGTGAATGAGAAACATAGAAATCAAAGAAAACAAAGAAACAAAGAAAACCAAATGAAAAACACCCGAATTACTTGATCCTAGGCCTTCAATCTTCAATCCAATGCTTTCCCAACCTTTAAATCACCTTAGAATAGCCTTTCTTCGTCCTCCTAGTCGCCTCCAACCATTCAAAAACGTATCTTTTTCTTTAGGGTTTTCGACTTTTTGGCTTAAAACTGATTTTCTGCGATTTTAAGTCTATGGCGTAGCGCGACAGATACCTCTAAATATGTCGCGTAGCGCGAGAGATTTAAGAGGGTATTTTGGTCTTTTCCACCTCTAGCGTAGCGCGACAGGGTTAGCTGTGGTTGTCGCGTAGCACGAGAGAATCCAGAATCCAGTTTTCTTCTTTTCTTGTTTCTGGGTCCGTCCTTACCCAACCGTGAGCTTGTTTCTTTGTACTTTATCCCCGAATATACATATTTATTACCTGCAAGCATCAAATTACAGAAATGTGAAGCACCAGCTTAAATCAACTCTAAAACTGAATAAAACGGTACTGAAACTTAACAAAAACAAATGGAAAAATAGATGTGTTTTACAACACATCACAACTCCAAGTTGTTATTGTAACACCCAAAATCCATACACGCTTACACGTGTCAAATTTAGGTCCCAGTTAAGTTTTAAATCAAAACTTTATCAAAGTTTAAAGTGTTAAGTCAAAACTTTATCAAAGTTTAATGCGGAAGCGACAAAAATCATTTTACAAGTAATATGAACTTGTTAAGTTACTAATTACATTACAAAATAATTATACATTAGTTTGTATGACAACCCAACAACCAAAATTTCCAAAACGTTTGAATTTTTCAACATACGCGCCCGATCATGAGCTTTAACGCATCTAACTCCGACCTGCAAACACCACATATAATTTCACCATTAGTTCATAAGAACTAAGTAGAATTATCCCCAATGGTCCCCCAACCCAAAAATGGCAAAATATATCAATTTTGATCAAGACCGTAAGGTAGGCCGTAGCCTACTCTCTCAGGGCCGTGAATCAGAAAGTTCAGCTACCCCAGGCCGTAGCTTATGGTCCCAGGGCCGTAGCTTATGGTCTTCTGCACTTTGGTGCAGCAACTTCCAGTTTTGTGCAGTTTTGACCCATCCGAAGACCCGTTTTCGTTCTTTCACTTTTCAAAATGATTTCACACATCCAAAAGGTCTATTCAACCATATTACTTGGATTCAAATCATCAAATTACATCATTTCATATCCAAACATAATTGGACATCAAATCCTCAAAACGGGTCAAAATTTCAATTTCAAGCAATTAATGCTCTGACCCTTCCAAAACCTATTTCCATCATCCATATACATATAATATGGAGTATTATCATGTTTGGATCATAATATAATGAATTCAAACATAATTTGACACCGTATCCATCTATGATGAAATCAAGACCTCAAAATGGGTCAAAGTCACCACAAAAGGTTTAACCCTCCAACTTCTATTCAAATCAATTCAATTAGTTATACCGTTGATAACAATCATATTTCAACAAAAATTACTATAATGTTCACCCTTAAGTAATTCCATTATAGATTTCAAAACAAATTTAACTCAATTAACCAATTTCAACTAAATCAACTCAATTATCACAATCAAGTGATAATTGATATTCCACATAGTTATGATGTTCTCACTCAAGTACTTCCATCATAACTTACCAAATTTTATTTCCACATTCAAGTGGTGAAGTAATCAACAATTTCAATTCATACTATGATGTTCACACTCTAGTCCTTCCATCATAGATTTCAATCAAGTAAACCATTCATAGGTTTATAATCATTTATAAACCATGATTCTATGATATTCATCCTCCGATACTTCTATCATAGATTTGCCCAATCAATTGTCATTCAATCCAATTACTCAATATCACAATTCACATATTATGATATATAAGCGGTTTGACTAAATAAAGTCAAACTTAACAATCAACTCAATTACAATTATGAACTAACAATTCATAATTAATCCAATTCAAGTATGAATTCAACAATTCATAACCAATTCCATTCAAGTAGGTATTCAACCACTCATAGTCCATTCGACTCAATTAGTGGACTACACATAATTACAATCCAACTCACTCAACCAATCTATATCTATGAATTTATCAATTCATAGTCAATTCAATTTACTCAACCAATATCTATCTATGAATTTATCAATTCATAGTCAACTCAATTCAAGTATTAGAATAGCACATCAATTGACCCTCGATGTACTTGCAACTAATCACAATTCAAGCGCCACATTAGATATACACAGTTTGACTAAATAAGTCAAACTGCCCAAATCAACAAACAACACTATGAACCAAACCATCCATAGCCAAACCAATTCAATAAGTAGACTATTACTACTTCACATATATGGTGTTTAGCAAGTTAGATAACTTACCTTAGCACTAGGATTAGAGATTAACAAATGATGATTTGCCTTCTCTTTGACTTTCCTTTGCACTTCCAATACCACCACCTATTTCACATCAAGTTTCAATTCTCTTAACTATCATTCCAGTCAAGATTTACATTGACTTATCTAAGTCAGTTCATTGACTATCAAATTCTCTATTTTACAATGATAATCACTTCAAACAAGTTTCATAATTCACTTCACCAACTTTGACTAAAAATCAAACTATTGGCATTTCTACAAACACTTTGTGTGCATCAATCTATTACACTAATCTCTATAATGTTTAAACATTAACCAATCCCACTCAAAATCACCAATTCATCATTTTTATATAAGATTAGTCAAAATTGATGCATCACACAATCAAAACCATGTTTTCAACCTTCCTACTAGTTGTTAAACACTATCATATGGATTTTCTCTTAACTTCTCAAGTTACCCAAATCCATACCAAATCAAATTCAACAAATAACATAATAACTAGTATTTTGGTTGTTCTAAACACAAAACAAGCATAGATTCATGGTTTCTAACTCATCTTAACAACCAATTTCAAGATTTGAGTTTAACCCGTATCTTGTTCATCTCAAGAACTCACAAAAATCATCAAGAATGAAGTTAAAATCACTTACAAGATGTTAGACAACACTTATAGATAGGATTAGAAGCTTCAATCTCTAGTTTTGACCACCCAAACCAACGATTTTGGAAGAAAGCCCTTTCTTCTCTTCTTCTCCTCTTCTTGAACGTCCAAAACACACACACACACTAGATATAATATCTAGTTGTTTGACCCAAGTCAAACATTTATCCTCATATTCAAGTTTGGGGTTTTGGCAACTTTAGCCCCTCAAGCTTTTAAACTAGTTAACTTACTTAACCAACCTAATCAAGTTAGTTATTAGTTAACCCTAATACCCCCAAATGTTATTATATTAATATCTCAACATAATTTATATACATAATAACATTGATTTAATAAACATAAGTGACCGTTAAAACCGGTCGTTACAGTTATGTGGGTCGAGTTGACCGTGTTTGACCTAACGACCCGTTGGTGACGGTTTTGGATCAAGTTCTCGTGTAACGTGTGTTTTAGTGTCGTGTGGTGTGTGCGGATACCAAAATCACTTTCGTGAGGAAACTTACTATTTATAGTAAGTTTCTATTTTAGGAAAGTTTCCACATTAGGCAAGTCATGCATAAAATCACATTCTGGTTATTCTAACATGCGTGTTAATCCTAAATGAGCATGTTATCACATAGCACATAATTAAACATAGCCGGTTTATCATATTTAGCGCGTAAAAGTTACTATTTATGGAAAGTTGCACAATTAAGCACATTTCACCAAATTTAATAGCCAATATCATTTAAATATCACTATCCTAGTTCAAAGTAGTTATTTAATCATGCTAGTTACATTCACACATAATCATTTCACATCTTTGCAAAATTAAAGTTACTATTTATAGTAATATTCATAAAAGTCACTCCTTTGACAATTTTAACAACCCAAATGCTCCAAGAATCATCATATTAGTTTCCTATACTTCATTCTAAGTATAAATCATGGATTCAAACACGTGCATGTGACCATTAACACCTTCATTCACATACTTGCAAGAATAAAGTTTCTAAAATTAGCAATAAGCCCTAAATCAATTCTTTTGACTATAATCAACACTTCCAATCACTTAAATCATACCCAATATCATTAATAATCACATTTCAATTTCAAGAATCATGTAAAACATCATAGATCGTGCATGCATGTGGTTTAAAGTTATCATCTAGGCCAAAGAGTCCCAAATAACATTCAAAACCATATTTTAACCAACAATATGATAATCAAATCTTGCAATAACACTTATACGTTATCAAGAATCATCTCTACATCAACAAAATCATCTAGCATGTCCTAGATCATACATGCATGGCATCATCTCAACACTTTATGACCAAATCATGCATTCTACCCATACACAACATCATGGGTCATCATAAGATGCATTCTAATCATCCTAGATCATCATAAACACATTGAAATCAACAAACCCAGAAGTGAATCTCGTGCATGTGCATCAAGGGTGCTTGCATGTGGGTATTTCCCTTTGCATGTGTGGTTTCTAGTGTTTTTAAGCTAGACTAAGCATAGATACTACCTTACAAAGCCTTGGATCGACAAGGTGGAGCTTGAACAGGTATGAAACAACTCGAAATCTTCCTCGGAATGGCTCCTGGGTCGTTATAAGTGGTGGTGGTGTCGATGGTTGGCTCCAAGCTTCACCTCCTATCTTCCAATCTTCGATCTTGAGCTTTCAAAGCCTCAACAATGGCTTCCAGGGGTTTAATGGTGTAGTTGCAGGTGAAAAAGACGAGCAAGAGAGTCTAGAGCTCGAGAAAAGAGTTATAGAGTGGTTATGTAATGATTAGCCTTGGTTTAATCAAGGATTTTGCGTGTTGGAGTCGTCGCGTACCGCGACATAGGGTAAAAAGATTCCTCGCGTACCGCGGCGGATTTCGGGATTCAATTTTTCTCGAAACTCGTCGCGTACCGCGATAGCACTTCTTGGGGTCCATCGCGTACCGCGACGGGTCCACAGAGAGCCCAATAGGCCCAATTTCATGGTTTTGAGCGATTTTCGCGAATTTATCGACTACGGACATTGTTTCTCGACACATAAGCATTGTTCTAACTAAATTAGGTTCACCCGAACCTAAGTGCAGTGACATTGTGCTGTGGTTTGATCCGTTCACCAACGTTCGTCATTCAAGATACGTACGAGAGTTGTGCGATAGTTCCTCGAACTATCGGTGTGTTTGGTCTGTTGTGCCACGTGTCACACTAAATACAATTATTCTAGTGCCACGTATGAAATAATAACACACATTATTATTAAAATAACATAAACGCTGACCTGGAATTTGCGAGGTGTCACAGCTTATAACGAATACACTTTAGGATTTTTTCCGAAGTAACAACAGTCGTGGCGTGTTTTTATATTTGCAAATTGATCCACAAATGACGAAAATTTATTTTTTTGCTTAAAAATATTTGTTTCTAATATAACCAACACATTACTATTCATACATTTTTGAAATGTGATGACGAGTAAATAGTAAAAATATTTGTTTATTGAAACGACAAATTTTTAATATTCATATGATTTTAATACATATTTACATTATCGGATAATAATCATGATTATATTAATTTGATCGTAATTACATCATGAACGTTTCTATAAATTTCGAACCCAAATGGTCGCAAAAATTTCCGCGTTATTCACAGGAGTATAATGCGTCAGTACATTATCGTTTATTTGTATCATTTATATAATTTTAAAAGTTTTAATCGCGTTTTGTGATAATTTTTTAGTATTCTTAGCAAGATTTTAGCCACTATTAATTTGTGATGGTTTTTTGACACGGTTTTCGGATGCGACTTTTAGTCTCGGTTTTTGATAACTTCTAAGCGGTTTGAGCGTGATTTTTAGCCGTGGTAATTACGTGTTATGATATTCGTGATAAAATATATAATATGTATAATTAATTAAATGATTATAATAATAATAAAATGTACTTTTAAAAAAGAAACTTTTGTGATTGTTCGATTTATTGTTTTATGTTGGATTGATTGTCACCGCATTAAGGCAGCATGACTCAACTTTTTTTGTGAGACACAAGTTTTTGACTATTTGGAGCTGACCTTTTTATTTTTTACTTTTATTTTTAAACTTTTGTGTTTTACGATTTATGTTTTTACCACAGAGTGACGACTTTTATTTGATCTGAGTATTGATATTTGATGTTATGTTTTTATCCTATTAAACGTGAGGTTACCGCCGCAACGCGGCGGGTAAACCCCTAGTTACTATATATACAAATTTGAAATGTAATGATTAGTAAACAGTAAAAATATTTTTTTAGTTAACAAATTACCATTTATGCCCTTACTTTTATGCAAATATCATCTTTTGCCATCAAGCTGTCAAAAACGAATTTCTAGGGAATATTATAAGAATAGTAATATAATAGTAATAGTATAATAATAATATAATATTAATAAATATAATACTAATAATACTAATAATATAATATTAATAACTATATATACGTTTGTATGTTTTGTGATAAACTAATTATTTAATAATAATATTAATATAATATTATTATTAATATTATAATAATAATATTATAATATTAAATATATTATTATTATAATAGTAATAAAAATATTATAAAATTATAATATAGTAATGTTAAAAATACATAAGTATTATAATATAATCATAATATAAAATAATATTAATTTTACAGTGGTGTATTCATATTATTATAAATTGACGGTTATTTTTACAATAAAGTTCAATTTATTGTTTAATACAAATTGACAGCCGTTATACCTTATTATTTTTTATTTTAATATTCATGATGACACTGTTATGACTGAATTGTCATACAAACATAAGTTGACTTTTTTTTGCATGTTGTATGATATAAGATTTAGATAAATTTATTTTTAAAAAATTTTGTGTTAAAATTTTAGTATGCAATGAAATGTTTATATTATCTGAATTTTGATTTTTGAAATAATGTTTTTATCATGTTAAATAAGAGGTCCCGCCGCAACACGCGGGCGAGAACCTCTAGTTCCATATACAATTGAAAGAAGGATAAAGGCACTCACGGTCAACAGTCACAGTTTGATTTCAACTTTCAGTTTTTCACCTATATTTTGTTAGTTAGAACAGGATGTGGAGAAATTGGGTATTGACATGACATGGCATATCATAAGCAATATTGGAGACAGGGATTCAACTTTATTTTGACTGGATAATTGGTGTGGTAGCGGTGTTTTAAAGAATTTGTTCCCGGATCTATTCAGATTGGAGTTCAATAAAAGATGTTCCGTGAAGGATCAGTTGTATAACTCTTTGCATGTCACGTCAAATTGGCATTGGAAGTCGTCGCCATCCAGCGATAGAGAAAGAGATCAACTTAATGTATTATCTAACATACTGTTTAGAGTGCAGGTAAAGGAAGAAAAATATAAATGGTGGTGGGGAGATTGCAATGATCCATCTCCATTCTTGTCAGCTAATGCCAGAAAACTGATAGAGGTAAAGATGTTTGATCTTGATCAATTAAAATTTCCTTGGAATCGATGGGCTCTGCTCAAGATAAACGCCTTTGTATGGAGAGCTTCTCTTAATCGAATACCAACAAGAGACGCGCTACGATACAAGGGAATTATAGTGGACCCCAACTACCCGTTCTGCTCCTCTTTCACTGAATTGGTTGCACATATACTCTTTTGGTGTGACACAACGGTGGAATTATGGAATAAGGTGATGGCTTGGTGCAAAAACTCAAATTTCAATTTTTCATCAATTCTGGATTTGGTTTTATCTCTTGGTAAATGGGCTGGTGATAAATGCTATAAAAAGATCATGGGCGTTATAATTTTATCCACGATATGGTGTATATGGAAGGCAAGAAATGCCTGTATATTTAACAATATGGTCGGATCCTCGGAGGAAATTTTAGGAGACATAAAATCGTTATCTTATCTATGGATCAAGTATAGAGGAAAATGAGATAGTTTATCTTGGTCCAACAGGTGTAGTTTTATTTTTTAGCTCTTTGTACCAACTAGTGGCTTGCTAGTTTTGATCTAATAAAATGACGACAGTTAAAAAAAAAAAAGAAGTCAAAACAACACCATATCAAATTTTATAAACCTTCAAAATTTTCACACCCAACAAGCCGTTTTAATGGGGTAAAAGTAAAGGCTTAGTCGCTTAGGGTCCTTAAATAGACAAAACCTTTGGTTTTTAATTTTTTTATATGTAGGATTTTTTACCCGTAGACTTCTTTTTATTCTGTAGGGTATGTGAGAACAATAACATAAGAAAAAACTCAAATAAAAGTCATTGTTTTCTAATATTTATAGAAAATTTGTCGTTTATAAATTCATAAAAAAAGCTTTTAGTTTATAACTGTCGATAACAAACCCGGACAAAAGGATGAGAATTTTCAACGTAACAACTAGTGATTGACCATAAACTTTAATCTGCTTGAGGCTCGCAAAATACTTGAGCCAATGCTGACACACGCGGTAGCTAATTGGCAGCATTTTACATAAAATATGCAAAAAAAAAAACCCCATTTTACCCCAGACAAACCCTAAAAGGATTAAAACAATCTTGTAATCTTGTACCACGCTAATAAAACTCGAAAGTTATTCTTATATATTTGTCCTCGATAAATGACAAGTTAGCATATCGGCATATCCAAGTGACAAACACTTCTAATAACAAAATCTGTGATTTCAGAACTTCATAGGATAAACACGAGCATACGCATAATTTTTCCTCACACAAAACCGCAACCACACAAGCCTCCGATCAAGCCACCTCAGTCGCGTTAACCACCACCGAATCAGTAACGCTCCTGCATCTGGTTATCATCACCACCATCGAAGCACATCAGCACTGCCGTTGCCGACCCTTTAAAGGTGAAACAGAGGCGATTGTAATCTGCTTCGCAGTCTCCAAACTCCGATTCAAGTGGAATTCATGTTTCTCTGTTCAGGTACAAATCGACTATTTTTAGTTGAACTAATAGGGATTATTAGCGTGTCTGGTTTTGATCTGCCAATTTCATGTTGATTCATCATTCCGGCGACTAAATAAAATAAAAGGGTTGGATCATAAGAAGAGTTTTTTGAAACAAGAATCAACAGGAGTTTGATATCTGTAATACTAAAAATATAAAAACAAAAATTAACGCTATGTTCCTGAGTTTACTTAAGGGAGAAAAGAAGGAAATTTGAAGGAAAACAGAAACATGTTTGTGTTCCGAGTTTCATTTAACGAACGAAGGGAAATGAAAATAACAAATGTTGTATTCCCGAATTTCATTTAAGAAGGGAAAGTGACGGAAATGAAAGGAAAACTAGGCAAAATTATTTAAGTTTTATTTCCTTCCGATTTGGAAGGAAATGTAAACTTTTCATTTCATTTCCTCTCATTTCTTTTTCTTTCATTTTTCTCTCCTTTAACAAACTCGGGAAAACAACGTAGTACAAAAAACTAAATTCATTACAAAAAATCCCGTACACAAAAAAGGTGCAGTATAAAAAAATCCAGAACCAAAAAATTAAAATGCAGTACAATAACAATAATACAGTAAAAAACACAAAAATATATTACAAAAAAAAAATACAGAACAAAAAAAATAAAAATACAGTAAAAAAAATAATATGTCATACCTAAATTATCAAATCCTATCAATTTTTACTTTTATTCTTATTTTATTTTTTCCCTACAAAGATGGTTGTTGTTTTGATCTGGCTATTGGGATTTTATTAACTTAAACATTAACAAGAACCAAATGTACTCAATTATTTTCCAACAAATCAATGATACTAGAATACTAAGTTTGTGTTCTTCCTGTTTAAAGGAAACACACACTTTGATTTGTTTACATTTCAATCGACATTCAGAAACTTTTCTGGTCAAAAGATCAGATGATACAATGAAGAAGACGAACATTGAACCTAGAGTGCTAATTATTAACTTTGTAATTTTACAATACATACCAAATACATGCAACTATTAAGCCTAAAACATGATTCCAATTGGACAATTGAGATGCAGAATTTGTCTATGAACACTACTTTTTATAATATTAATTACTAATCAATTTTGAATGCACAACCGCTGCTCCTTTCTTTATATATGGAAATGTGAGATGTAGAAATAATTTACATTAATAACTTAGATTTTTGTTATTAATGGATCTAATACGCTTCATTAGCGGTGTACACATATATATGTATATTGATCTTCAAAAGACAAAAGTAAAATTGTAATAATTTTGTTAAAAGCGTTGGGATGATTAACTTCAAACGATAAGTTTGAGCTGCGGACTCTTTTGGAGCAGTCTCTATATCCTAATTGTAATAGGTGTAAGGCTTGTTTTCATCCTTCCCCCATAACCTACTAAAGAGTGAGAAATATACTGGATAAATTTGTTTGTTTGTTATGTGTTATTCCTAAAACAGTTTATTCTAAGTTTAGAGTATTTTAAATAAATGGAATCCACCCACAATTTATTTTTATTTTTTCTGTTATAAGATTGATACAATTATTCTATTATTAAGAATAAAGATTAACAATTTTCAAGGACCTGAAAGTTCTGTTGGTTGAAGATAGTTTAATGAGTCAGGTCCATAAATTGGTTGTAAATCTAATTTGAATCATAGCTGAAGTGAAGTGTAGGCTCTAGAATAACATGAGGATGTTAACGACTTTACTTGCTTTGCTAAACTAAGGTAAAAATTTTATGATTCTTTCATCGTAGCATAAACTTTTCATGTTATTATTTAGTGTACGGATCCTGAACCTATTCTTATTTTAGTGTTGTTATCTTTCTTATCTCGACCTCACTTATATTCGCTATAAATCTAGATACTTGAACCTATTGGTTAGTTGCTTAACAAGACTTAGTATACCTATACTGAAATGTTTTTGATTTGACCGTATCTTTTATTTGGCCGTAATACCTAAGCACGTCCACCTGTAGGTTAATAAGACGACGATTATGGCACTCTTGATGTTTTCTATCTGTGGCTGAGCGATAAGTTGACCATGTCTCTACACTGGTTATTAATGTGTTAAGTTGTTGCACTTATTGTTTATGTAAAGGCATATGAATCGATCCTCAGGTAACGACTGTTTAGTGTTACTGTTACTATTAGAAGAATAAAATAAGATTTGATAATAATAAAGAGCAAATGGTCAAGTTGTTTCATGCATTTTGTTTTTATTTCACTCTTAATTCATATGTTTTATAAATTACTATATTGTTTCAAACTTGGAATATTTTTCTGTAGATAACATTTCAAACAATTGCAATGATATTTCTTTTAGAATAATGACATTTTTTATTTCTTTCTTGTCACATCTTAGAGAACTGTGTATGTTACTAATATTTAAAGTTTGAGACAATATTAGTAATTTATAAAACGTATGGACAAATAATAAAATACCACAAACCTTATTGACTGTATCAGCAAGTTACTCATCAAATTTATACATATACAAACTTTTTGTTAGGAATAGTAATGGATCCATGATTTGCTCCATTTTAGACCCAGATCCCATCTTTTACCCGACACATGCTCCTTCCCATTATAAAAAAAGTTTATTATTTTGAACATTAATTCTATTAACAATTAATTACAAAATTTATCAATTAATGACAATTTTATTAATTTTTAAAATTAATAATATATAATTAAATTTATTAACAAACTAGGTTATTATCCTGTGTATTACACGGATTTAATATAAAATATATAATATTTAGTAATAAAAATTAAATATAAAAAGGCATTTTAAGATAAAATGAATAATTTACAATAAATACTTTAAGTGATAAAACAATAACTAAAAACTTTAATAACTTTACAAATAATATATGATCTTTTTGGTTTGTAAAATTATTATCTTTAAACTAATTAATAATAAAATTTTAGTTTAAATTATATCAAAATCTAATTTTTATAAATCAAGAAGTTTAATATAATTTACACAATTATTAAATTTAAACGATTGAATTTAAAAATAGTAAGTATAACGTTCTATATCATTTTTTATATTCTGGTTTTTAAATAAATTTAAAAAAACGTCATTTGTCTGTAAAAATCTTATTGTTTAAAACTTAGGTTTATAGTTTTTTTTTAATAAAAAAACTTTTTTAAAGAAAACTTGGTTTTTATGCAACAAGTGTGACAAAGTGGTGGTGGTGGTTGGGTTGAAGACGGTGATCGGATTTGACGGTGGTTAGGTTACAGACGGTGACCGGTATTTGGCAGCGACGGTTGGTGCCTAGGTGGTGGACTGGTGGGTGATGGAGATAGTTTTTTATTATTATATTTTATTTATTATTATTTGATTGATTTTTATATTTATTTATTTTTGATTTAAAATTTTCAATGAAAAAGTTTTTATGCTAATTTAAAAAGTATAGCTTCACTGCTTCAGAACCGTTCATGACGTAATTTTTCAAAGTTAGAAGGTATAACTGAACTCACACAACCGAATCTAAACCAAAATAATTGTTTCGTGAGATTCACGCAGATTTGAATTCCACACGACCAGGGAAAGGAAAGTAGAATTTGAATTATTTTAACAGGATTAGGGTTTTCAATTCCAACATCGCTACTTGTTCTGCTATTCGATTGCTTTCCACAGGTAACATCAAAAGTTTCGATCATTGCAATGTGTTTGTTTGTTTTTTTCGATTTTAATTTCTATTTGTCCGTTGCAACTGTGATTCAATCTGTTTTTCCTTTTCTTTTCCAGGTGTTCCAATCAAAATAGGTTTCCTCGATATCATAAACATAACGGAATCGGAACTCAGATAGCACCTCATCCATTCTTATTACCTACATCAGTACACACTTAAATCCCTCAAATGTGACTCCATGCTATTGGTTATGCTGTTTATTGTTTGTTTTATGTGTTTCTGCTTATTATATAAATGTTTAGATGGTTCAATTTCGACTTTGAAAGCTGAAAACGAGAATGCATTTACTGTTTACTGCAAAATAAAGTTTATACTTTAGATAACCTCTAGAAATCAACAAACAAATGTCAGAGATGTTATGCAAATCATGACGAAATTGCATTTGATGTTTATGCCAACCAAAATTCCACATGATCTCAAATACATGATCTTTACACCAACTTAAAAACAAGTCTTTTAACTGTAGATAGAAAGAAAAAACCCCACAGGAAGTTAGGAATTTGATATTTAGGTTTAATTGGGTTTTTGCATGTGTGTCTAATAGCAGTAATTTGATTGCTTGGTAAAATTTTTAAAATCACTTCTCGTTATCTAAGGTTGAAATAGTTAGATTTGAACACTGGTAGTTGATTACTGATTAAATGATTATCTAATTATCTGATTCAAATTCTGAAAGGTGCACTAATCAATTTATAAGTGTATGGATATTCTTGTGTCAGATACCAGGAAATAGAGATCAGATCAGACTTTGTGTAAATGGATACTGCTTTGCCACTTGACAAGTTAGTTTTAGAGTCTATGAACGAAGATGTCTCATCAGATTTTAACACAAAGTAAGTTTCACAGAGAGGCAAACTGCAGATACATAAATAATTAAACTCTAGTCAAATTTGCATACTGGATTGTGAAAATTTTCCTTACTTGAATAATGGCAGTGCCTCATCTTCTCTCACAATTTTGCAGGGGAAAAATGCATGTAGTATTGGTATCAACTGGAAGCTTCAATCCTCCTACATTCATGCATTTACGCCTTTTTGGTATGCGCTCCTGGCTGCTAGTTTCTTTCTATTTGTTATTTTGTTTGTTGTCATGTTTGAGAAATGATTCCAGGTAACATCCAAACAGCTGCACTGTTATTTCTTTTAGATCAAGGAAATTTTTTTATTTCTTTCTTGTCACATATGTTTTTATTTGGTTTTGGTTTTTACAATGCAAATGAATAAGCTTTGTGATCTAAAGTTTTAGGAATTTGGAATAATATGTTTATGGCTTTAGAAGTGCAAAAACCAAGTTACTAAACTTATAATTCTTTTTTATATGCTTAGAATTAGCAAGGGATGCACTAAACTCAAAGGGGTTTCATGTTGTTGGTGGTTATATGTCACCTGTAAATGATGCATACAACAAAAAGGTATTTGATTTCCCGTTGCATAATATCTGTTGCAACAGAAAAAGAAGTTTTAAAATAGAACAAAAAATATATGCTGCCTCTAAATGGAATTATCAGTCTCCGGATAAAATTATATTTAGTTTTTTGTCATTGTCATGATGACTCATTAGTACAAGTATCAATAGGGCTTACATGTGTTTGCATTGCAGTTGGGTTGTGGGTTTTTTATGTTATGGTTTCTTCTTGTTTTTATAGCATATTATCATCTGCAAAATCATAAATCTGCAGTATATTGCAATATAATCTATGAATCTGATTATCACTTATCTTGATGTACACATTTTCTATGTCATAACCTATAATTAACTATCTGCATAACTAATGAGTCTATAGCTCTCCCACAATCAGATTTTATATAATTGGAGTGCAAGAACCAATAATTTTTATTTGCACAGGGTCTGTTACCAGCTGGCCACCGTATCTCAATGTGCCAACTAGCTTGCAAAAGTTCTGAGTTCATAATGGTGGATACCTGGGAGGTCTCTTTCTCTCTCTCTCTCTCTCTCTCTCACACACACACACAAAAATTGATAAATAATTGAAAATTTTCTGAGTGGTTAAAATTTGATGCGGTGTCATGATCGCAATGATTTTAGTAAAGATGAAATGGTAAGTGGACAAACATGTCATTCTATAGTGTAGTCATTGTTATGTACTTGTAAGACCAAAAATAGAATGCATCCTCGTAAGATGTAGTTTTGATTTATGTTTCTTGATATGGACAACTTTGTTGTTAAAGCCTTCACTTAATTTTTTTCCCTATGTTTATTGATGCAGAATTTTTTTTTTCTTTTAGGCAAAACAAAGTTCGTTTCAACGAACACTGACCGTGTTATCAAGAATCCGAAGCTTCTTTTGTGATAGTGGGATGATACCTAATGGTAATGCTAGTTCTGTTTGTTCCTTAAGTTGCCAAAATAGTTTAATAATATGTTGTATGTGTTATCTAGAGTTACATTCGTGTTGTTTCTTGTATTACTTGAATAAATTTCTCTTCTTCATTCTATCTGGATCTTTACCTTGCAAATCTTTTCATAGTCCCCAAAAGGAGACATTTTTGTAAGAGATTAAGTTTTAAAGAGTAGAATGTTCATTTTAGGAGCAGGTTTAGTTAGATTAAAGGAGAGGTTGATGGCTGTTTATGTTGGTGGCATATTTGGGCAGGGGCCAGGGTGATTAATGGGTCAAAAGTAAAACATGTTAAATTTTAAGGCAGATCAAAATGGGTCAACTGACCATCACCACAGACTTTTTCCCTTTCAAATTTCTGTATCATTACTATAGCAAACGCAAATATGAAAATTATTATTGAAAGAATGATTCAGTGCCTTTAAATACTGAAGTTTAGGAGGTTGTAACAGTTAATTATGTCATGGGCAGCTTTTAATCTGTTTGACTATTTGACCTGTTTTTAACTACTTTTGCCATTTTGACTTGTTAGCAATGAATTGCATCCAAACCCATTTCCACAGATTGAAATGGAAGTTATATTTCTTGTAAAAAGGCAAACTGAGAACAGAAAAAGCCTCTCTCCTGTATTTTATTGAGTTATGGTCTTGACCACTAATTATTATTATTATTATTTATTTATTTTTCTTTAGATAATGAAGTATGGTCTCTTTCTAAAGCCCCTATAGTCTCAGTGTACTGACTCTGTTTTGACCATATAACCCTTTCCAAAAGTATTCCATCTTTTGTCTTAGTACCGATCAAGTGAAATTTGAGTATAAGGATTTTTAAATATTTATTGTTACAAACACTAACTTTGTTTATGTAATTGTAGCATTTTTAAAGGTTATGCTTGTTTGTGGCTCTGACCTACTAGAATCTTTTGGTACTCCTGGAGCTTGGATACCTGAACAGGTAAAATTGTTGTTTTTTACCTCTCTTTTGTGATGTAGACACAAACTATTAATCGGGTAATCATTAATCAATAAATAAAAATTGAGGATTGTTAGAAAATTTTGCGTTGATCTGAATAAACAGTTTTCTTACAGTTATAACTGTTTCCCAAAATCTTATTATCACGCCTCAAAACAATTAGAATATCATAACTATAATCATGATCACTTTTTGCCAAACACTGTTTCAATAACAAGACGTACTTTCAAACAAAACAGCAAAAAGATCACAAACTCATTTTTTTTACTACCCTCTTGTTTTAGGTCAGGACTATAATAAGAGATTACGGTGTGGTTTGTATCCGTAGAGAAGGTCAAGACATTGAAAAGATAATCTCAAATGATGAAATATTGAGAGAATACAAGGTAAAACCTAGTTGTTTAACTAACTTTTGTCTGAAAAATATTGTTCATAGTAAGATATAGAGATTGAGATCATATTTCAATAAATGATTGAGATCTCTCTCTCTCTTATGTCTCATTCCCTATATGAACAGACCGTGTCCTCTTTTATTCAACACCATGATCAAAGGCCCATAAGTGGTTCCTCTGGTTCAGTTTTTCTTTTTTAACTAGTGTTCATGTATGAATCTTGCAGAGTAATATCGAAGTGGTTAATGAAATAGTACCAAACCGCATCAGTTCCACTATAGTAAGGTAGCCATCAAATTGCTATTCTTTCTTTTGCATTCTCACTCTAACCAGATCCTTAAATTTTTTTATTCTAAACGTAATTACAGAGATTGCATTTCACGGGGTTTGTCGGTTAAATATTTGACATCAGACGAAGTTATCGAATATGTTAAACAAAACCAACTTTATATGAACACTGCAACTCGACCGGAATGAAGCTTGTTAGGTGGTTTGCCGGGCTAAATAAACAAGTCCCTAGTATTCCTGTATGTAGAGCGTTCTTAGACAAACATGGAACAAAGTGAACACCATCGTCATTAGGTAAGATAATGGCCTTATGCGTTTGAAACTTTTAGCTTGTAAAATTTAAAGCTTCAATGGGCGGAGAACATGTGATCTAATTGGTGACTTGGTGAGCCCAGGGTCGGGCCCGAGAATTGGCGTGCCCAGGATGAGCCGGGTAAAAAAGGCCCCCTAGCGAATTCATATATTAAAGTGAAGGTAGGGCTGTAAACGAACCAAACGAACACGAACGAGCCCTTGTTCGTGTTCGTTCGTTTAACTTTTAACTTGTTCACGAATGGTCCACGAACGCTAACCAAACGAAAATTCTTGTTCGTGTTCGTTCATTAAGGAATTTAGCTTGTTCACGAACGCTAATGAGCACATATTATTTAAAAAATAAAAAACAACATTTTTAATCTCAAGCATTGGATATAATCATTTATATATAGCGTTAACCCGTTAACCTTGGCAAAAAATGCCCGAATCTTTGAAAAAAAATTTTCATGGCCTTTATTATACATAAATAAGGGGTTTCTTTTTTGTGTTTTTGCTAATTCATCACCATTTAGAATTTAAATCAAGTGTAAGTTTGCGTTACACTGTTTACATCAGATAGTGTAACTCAAACTTACAATTGTTTTAAATTATAAACGGTGATGAATTAGCAAAAACACAAAAAAGAAACTCCCCCTATTTATGTATAATAAAGACCATGGATTAAAAAATTCAAAGATTCGGGCATTTTTTGCCAAGGTTAACGGGTTAACACTAGAAGGAAGGGTTAACATTTGATCCTCTCCCTATATATATGTGTATATATATATATATATTAAAATATTAATTATAGCATTAAACTAAAAATAACTTAAATATTATAGTATTAAACTAAAAACAAAAAATTAAAAATATATAACACATTTAATGAATAAATATACTAAATAAACTTAACCGAACATGTTATCGAACGTTCACAAACACAAATGAACGAACACAACCTCTGTTCATGTTCGTTCCTTTTTTTTATTAAACGAATGAACATTCGGTTCGTTTACAGCCCTAAGTAGAGGTGTTAAAAAAAAACAAAAAACCGTTTAGTACCGAAAACCGAAACGTATTCGTGACTGAAAAAATCGAACTGAATTCTGAATTCGGTTTTTGTTTTGGTTCTAGTTGTATCCATATTCCGAATTCGGTTTTTAATTCCAATTTTTTTTATAAATTTGGTTTGTTTGGTTAACCGAATTAACCGAATTCAAATTCAAATTTATTATGTTATTAATAATATATAAGATTGAATTCGGTTTATTCGGATTGTTTTATTCAGTTTATTTGATTGAATTCGGTTTATTTGGATTGGTTTATTCGGCTTTTAAGCGGTTTTTTTGGCTTTCAATCTTTTTATTTGGTTTTAACCGAAATTTGAACCGAACCACTTCTCGAATTCGGTTCGATTTTTTGATAGGGAAAAAAAATTGAAAATCAATTAAACCAGACCGAATAAGCCGTTAACCGAACCAATGAACATATTTAGTTTAAAGGGTATGAAAGTAACTTCCTATACTTAAAAAAATGATTTTTTGCACCCATTAAATAATGTGTTTATAAATGTTTTCTTTTTAGTTATCTACGCCTTATTAGTTCTTATTGAATGAATCTATATATATACACATACATAAAAATTTTTGTGCCCCCCTATAAAATGGGCCCAGGACGAGGGTCGGGTTTGCCCCTCCCCGGGCCGCCCATGGGTGAGCGGGCAAAGGTGTTCAAATCAGGTTTTTGTTTTGGACAAGCAGTTTGGTTGGTCAATTTTGGTTAAATCGGTTGGAGGTGAAAGTGATTTAGATTTCCTGTTCGTAGTAAAAAAATAATGGAACCCTATCCAAATTGGTTTAGGTCATAAACCGGTACTCGAAAACATGGTAGTACTTTCGAGATGAAGTAACAAGAAAACATCTGGTTGATACTCGTCTTCATTGTACCTTCGAGAAGAAGAAAGTAAGAAACAAGAGATAACCACGTGATACTTTATCTTACTCTCCAAAAGAACTCATCAGTATTATGTAAAGTGTAAAGCGTGAGACTGAATTGCTTAATTCAATTTAATAATTGAATCTAAACTAGTAAATGTCACCAGCGCTCCGCAGCGGGTCAACAACAAGTTATAACAATTTGACAATTTGCTAATACAATGGACATGTTGATCAACAAATAGTTACTACTTATGCTATCACATAATGTATTTAATTAAATTCAAGCACTTTAAAAGGAAGAATAAATATTAAGGTTCACCAAAAAAATCAGCTTGTTTATGTACCCGTAATCTCAAGGGCATTGTTGATTCGTTGCATGAGTAAACTGTTACGTTAAAACTTAAACGTACTGATGGATGGGCTGTTAGGTTGTGTATTCATGTCTAACATGTCAAGTGGATAAGGTAAAAAAAGTCAAACTGTCAAAATTCAGCCAATGCATATTTGTATTGCCAAAAAGATTCAAGCATTTGATGAAGATACAATGATATAAATTCTGGTACCTAAATACATTTATTTAAATCGTTAGCTTACTGTTTGAATGGGTTGAACAGGTCAAAATCGTTTGAAACTAAAAAAAACATATCTATATGTAAAACATCATCACATATCAGTCTAATTAAAAGTTGTTTACAATTCAATTGGAAATTCTATTAGAAATGTGAATGGGGATGTTTGCAGTGTCAATCTATCTTACTTAATGTTCAATCACCATAATATCCATAAAGTCATTATAATTAATAAACCATAGTGATTGGTAAAATTAATTACCAAAACTTCTAGGGATGATAAAGGATGATTATCACAACATCTATAATTCTTCGCTGCCTATTTTTAATACTTACAAAAAGTAATCAGAATTTCAAGTTGCTTATCAATTATTTCTAATTTACATAACATTTTTGAATAAATCCAAATCAAAGGCCTTAACAACGACAATAAATACTCACCTAAGCAAACAAACAACATGCAAAACAAAAAAAAAACATATGAAAAGAAGAAAACTGAAACATGAGTCCTGAATCTGGAATCAAAAATCAACTGGGTAAAAAAGTAATCAACACGTGACCAAATAGGCCTAATTTTCATCAAAGTATAGTTAATTGAAGGTAATTAGAAATGAAATTCCCAATGAAAACTGGTGAGAATGCAGGTTAGGGTTTTGATGTTTACTAATTTGCTCCAATCACCCAAAGCTCACATCTCAGGTCAAACAATTCAATCATTGTCGCTGGCAGAGCCAAGTAAACAACCGACGATGAATGTAGAAAGAAATAGGCTCGCGTTCACAGTCAACCAACAACCCTCCAACACCCTCACTCATGTGCCTCCGGCTAGCCACCGTCGCCATCGTGTGTCACAACCCTCACCGTCAATCGCTTTCTGCAAACAGAAGCTCTAGATCGGAGGGAGAAAAGTATAATACAGAGGTTGCGGTTTTCGAAGGACGGTGAAGGTCTGGCGGGGCTACGTCCACGAAACGGACGGATGGTGGAGGGGTGGGCGAACGGTGTGCTTGTCGGTGTGGCGTCTGGGAGAACACAAAGAGGCGCAGAGATGGGGTAATAGGCGGTGAAGAAAATAAGGTTATGGGTTGTACGACGTGCAATGGTGGTAGTAGGAAAGTTGCTTTTTCCCCAAACACATGTGATGGGAATCTGATGGGTGTAGATACATAACATGTATGTATAATGTATGTATTGTTCAATGCTGAAGTAAGTTGTACATGGTGCATTAGAAATAGTGAAGAAGGGAATAGTGTTTTTGTGAGGGGGAGTAAATCTACAAATTAATACATATAATAATGATAAAAATTAATTGAATGATAATAATTCGTAATTATTATAAAATATAAAAAATATTTATAATTAATTTTAGTTAAATATTTAAAAATATATTCTTTTATATCGTAATTATTTAGAAAAAGAGAGCGAGAAAATAATATAAATAAAATAATAACATGTCATTTGATTTAATATGATAGAGAAGTGTCACACCCCCAAATTCCCACTCGTGGTGTCAGTCCACGTGGGTGTGACGTGGCCAGGATCACAGCTCATGGTCATATAGAACGACTCTATATGAGTTACACAATCACACAGATTTGTAAAACAATACCAGTTTTCATTAATACGCAGCGGAAAATGTTTAATATCAAAAGCAGCAGAATTAAAGAGTAATACAGCGGAAAGTAAAGTGTTCAAGACACTACATAGTTCAAATTGTTTTTAAAACAAAGCAAATGCACACACAAGCCTAGGACATGAGTCTATATGTCATTCAGACTCCTTAATGCTTCCTTGCGTGCGTCATAGCGTGTGCTCCATTAATTACCTGAGAATACATACGAAAAGAGTCAACTAAAAAGTTGGTGAGTTCACAGGTTTAGACAGACTGAAAAGTAAACAGACATATACTGGGTATGTTAAGTTTTGTTGTTGGATACTACGATCCGCGGAGTGTGTCAGTTCATCTTACCGAAACTAGACTGTTCCCGTTTGCCTCCGCAGGTCATCGCTGAACCCGCATTCCCATCGAAATTACACTCGTTATGACCTCCAGTCAACATTGGTGCCGAGTGGGGTTTGTCAAACCCAGTAGTACTACGTAATTACGACCCGTTTGTGATACAATTAACGGTAAGGATAAGTGAGGAATTTAAGCGATAATAGTTACACTCGAATATGGTTTTCACAACATACCAGTCATATATCTAAAACAGTTGCATAGTATTCTCACCCCAAGGTTAGGTAAAACAGTATAAGAGTAAAAGTGGGGCCGTAAACTCACCTGAGTTTGAGAAGTGCGTGTTCTTACAAGAACGGTGTAGCTCGCCGGCTAGTAGTTACCTATATCACATAGGTGTTGTAAGTTTGTGTTTGCATATATGTGGGTCTCACAGGACCATGTTCGTGTCTAACAACTTCCAAGTTGTTATGTGGGTCGAGTTGACCGTGTTTGACCTAACGACCCGTTGGTGACGGTTTGGATCAAGTGCTCGTGTAACGTGCGGTTTAGTGTCGTGTGAAGTGTGCGGATACCAATAATCACTTTCGTGAGGAAACTTACTAGTTTTAGTAAGTTTCTATTTCAGGAAAGTTTCTAATTTAGTCAAGTCATGTAAGAAATTATAATCCGATTATTCTAGTCATGCATATTTATCCTAAGTGAGCATGTTATCACATAACACATAGTTACACTTATTTGGTTTAGCATGGTTTGCACATAAAAGTTACCATAATTAGAAAGTTACAAGATATGCATATATCACTAAGTCTAGATACAAATCTTATCATAATATCATCATATTAGTCTTAAATAAGTATTTAATCATAACCATTATGACTAGCATGCTCCTATTTTCCAAATTGTAAAATAAAGTTACTATATTTGATAATATTCCTAAATATCATACTATTAGCAATTTTAATCATTCCCATGCATCAAATAACCACCGTATTAACTTCTAAACATCATTTTAAACATAACTTATAGATCTAAACGTACAAATGTGACCATTTCATCAAAATACATAACTAGTAACATTAAAGTTACTAAAATTAGCAATATTCACCAAATGACCAAATATTGACAAATCAACCATTTCTAATCTTGCAAATCATCATCAATAACACTCATAACATTATTTCAATATCCACAATCGTGTAAAATCACCTAGATCATACATTCATGTTGCTAAAACCATCATTTTAGCTACTATAACCATCCTATCATAACAACATCATCATGGAATGTAAAGATACATCATTTAATCATCATAGATCATCAAATATCATGTAAACATCATCAAACCCAGAACTAAAATTCGTGCATGTGCATCTAGGGTGCTTACATGTGTGTTTAAAGTCATGCATGTGAGTGTAAAGGTGAAAAAAGTGTGTTTTGGGTATAGAACTACCTTCTAATGCTTCAAGAATACCAAGATAACGACAAGAACAGCCTCTAAACTCTCTGGACAGTAGGTTCTTGCAGAAATGAGATGGTTGTGATGGTGGTTTTGAGCTCCAATGGGTCTTCAAGCTTTCAACCTTCAAACCTTCAAGCTTGGAGCTTCAATGGAGGTCTCCCATGGCTTCCCAAGGGTCAAATCAGCTGGTTCAGAGAGGAATAGTCGAGAGTTGGTGTGTAGAACCGGAGAAATGATGAAGGGTGGAGTTAATAGGCATGGTGGTCTTGATTTTATAAAGATTTGTCGACTGGCACCTGTCGCGTACCGCGGTGAAGGTTTAAAAGAATCTTCGCGTACCGCGACGGATTTCGGGAGTCAAACCCCCGCGATGCCTGTCGCGTACCGCTATAATTCCTCTTGTTGGGCCATCGCGTACCGCGATGGATCCCAGAGAAGCCCAATAAGCTTAATTTTGTTGTTTCGATCCGATTTTCGCATATTTTTCGATTACGATTCTCGTCTCTCGACATTTGAACATTGTTCCCAATATCTTAGGTTTCCTAGAACCTAAGTGTAGTGAAAGTGTACTGGGTTTTCACCAACGATTGTTATTCAAGACACGTGCGTTGCGTTTTGCGATAATCCCATGAATTATCGGTGCGTTTGGTCTGTCGTGCCATGTGTCACACTAAATAGTAATTATTCTAGTGCCACGTATGCAACATTATATATATTATTAGTTCAAAATAAAGAAATTTCTCACCTGGAAATTCCGAGGTGTCACATCATCCCCCAGTTAATAGGAATTTCGTCCCGAAATTCAGTTCGTGTTGCTCGTGTCAGTTTGGTCGGGGAATAAGTGAGGGTATTTCTTCTTCATCTGGTCCTCCCGTTCCCAGGTATATTCCGGTCCACGGCGTGAGTTCCAACGAACTTTCACAATTGGTATTTTACTAAGTTTCAACTTCTTGATTTCCCTATCCATAATTTCCACCGGTTCCTCAACGAAGTGAAGTTGCTCATCAATTTGAATTTCCTCTAAGGGAACTGCGAGCGTTTCGTCAGATAAACATTTCTTGAGGTTCGATACGTGGAATACATTGTGTACGCTACTCAGTTCCTGTGGTAGCTGTAACTCGTAGGCCACGGGGCCTATTTGTTTAGTGATCTCGAACGGTCCGATGTAACGAGGATTTAACTTCCCCCGTTTCCCAAATCGGATCACTCCCTTCCAAGGCGAGACTTTAAGAAGTACTCGGTCTCCCACTTGGAATTCCAAAGGTTTGCGCCTCTTGTTAGCATAGCTCTTTTGTCGGTCTCGAGCTGTTGCCATTCTGTTACGTATTTGCACGATCTTTTCAGTTGTTTCGTGCACTAGTTCGGGTCCGGTCAATTGGTTTTCACCAATTTCCGCCCAACAGAGTGGTGATCTGCACTTACGTCCGTAAAGTGCTTCAAACGGTGCAGCTCCAATGCTGGTGTGATAGCTGTTATTATATGAGAACTCTACCAAAGGTAGGTGAGTCTCCCAGCTGTTACCGAAGTCAATCACGCATGCTCGAAGCATGTCCTCCAAGGTCTGGATGGTTCGTTCACTCTGACCATCTGTTTGTGGGTGATAGGCAGTGCTTATATCCAACCTTGTTCCGAGTGCCTTGTGTAAGGACTTCCAAAAATGTGCCGTGAAACGGCTGTCACAGTCAGATATTATTGAGATTGGGACTCCGTGTCTGGACACAATTTCCTTCAAGTATAGTCGGGTTAGCTTCTCCAATTTATCAGTTTCCTTAATCGGTAGGAAGTGTGCCGATTTAGTGAGTTGGTCTACGATAACCCAGATGGTATCGCAGCCACTTGATGTCATCTGCAACTTGGTGATAAAATCCATGGAAATCTGTTCCCATTTCCATACTGGGATTTCTGGTTGTTGAAGTAATCCTGAGGGTTTCTGGTATTCGACCTTGACTTTGGAGCAAGTCAGACATTTACTCACATAAGTCGCGATTTCCGACTTCATGTTAGGCCACCAGTAAGTGGTCTTCAAATCGTGGTACATCTTGTCAGAGCCTGGATGTACTGAGTATCGGATCTTGTGAGCTTCATCCATCACTACGTCTCTCAATCCTCCGTAGTGTGGAATCCAAATCCGATCCATCAGATAGGAAGCTCCATCGTCCTTCTGTTTCAATTGTTTATCCATACCCCGCATGTTTTCGAGAGCAAGGTTTTCCTTTCTCAAAGCTTCTTGTTGTGCAACTCGGATCTGATTGGGTAGCTCAGAGTGTATGGTAAGTTGTAGTGCACGTACGCGTTTGGTTGTTTCTTTCCGACTTAACGCGTCAGCCACTACGTTTGTCTTTCCGGGATGATATTTGATTGCACAATCATAATCGCCTATCAGCTCGACCCATCTGCGTTGTCTCATGTTTAGTTCCTTTTGGTCGAAGATGTGCTGCAGGCTCTTATGATCAGTGAATATAGTGCACTTGGTGCCATACAGATAATGTCGCCAGATTTTCAATGCGAACACTACGGCACCTAACTCCAGATCATGAGTTGTGTAATTCTTCTTGTGCACCTTTAGTTGTCGTGACGCATAAGCTATGACCTTCTCGCGTTGCATCAGCACACAACCGAGTCCTTGCTTTGATGCGTCACAGTAGACTACAAAGTCTTCACATCCGTCCGGTAGTGATAGGATCGGTGCGCTGCATAACTTTTGTTTCAATAAATCGAAAGCAGCTTCTTGTTTTTCTCCCCATTCGAACTTCTTATCTTTGTGCGTAAGGGAAGTCAATGATTGCGCGATCTTCGAGAACCCCTCGATAAATCGCCTGTAATACCCGGCCAATCCCAGAAACTGTCGCACCTCAGTCGGAGTCTTGGGTGCCGTCCAGTTCTTGATTGCCTCAATCTTGGCTGGGTCTACGTGTATCCCCTTCTCGTTCACTACGTGCCCAAGGAACTGAACTTCGCGAATCCAAAAATCACATTTCGAAAACTTCGCGTATAGTTGTTCCTTCTTCAGTAGTTCTAAGACACGTCTTAAGTGGTCGGTATGTTCTTCCTGAGTCTTGGAGTAAATCAGGATATCGTCTATGAATACAATTACGAATTTGTCCAGATACGGTTTACACACCTGATTCATGAGATCCATGAATACTGCCGGTGCGTTGGTCAGTCCGAAAGGCATGACCAGAAATTCGTAATGTCCGTATCGTGTCCTGAAGGCTGTCTTTGGTATATCTCCTTCTTGTACTCTGAGTTGATGGTAACCCGATCTTAAATCAATTTTCGAATAGTAGCTTGACCCTTGCAATTGATCAAACAGGTCGTCTATTCGAGGTAGAGGGTATCGATTCTTGATTGTCACCTTGTTCAGTTCTCGGTAGTCTATACACATACGGAATGAACCGTCCATCTTCTTCACAAACAAGACCGGTGCTCCCCAAGGTGAGAAACTCGGTCGGATGAATCCTTTATCTAACAACTCTTGTAGTTGGTTAGATAGTTCTTGCATTTCAGTAGGAGCCAATCGGTATGGTGCCTTGGCTATTGGTGCTGCTCCTGGTGTTAAATCTATCTGAAATTCCACTTGTCGTGCTGGTGGTAGTCCAGGTAGATCGTCAGGAAAAACTTCCGGATAATCGCGAACAATAGCGATGTCCTCGATCTTCTGTTCCTTCTTTGGTTGTTCGATGATAAGTGCCAGGATAGCCGTGTACCCTTTCTTCAAGTATTTGCTTGCCTTCATGCAAGACATGAGGTTTAACGGTATTCCGCGCCGTTCTCCTTGAATTGAGATCTGCTCCCCACTTGGCAATGTAATTCGCACGATCTTCTCATTGCACACGATCTCAGCGTGGTTTGCAGATAGCCAATCCATTCCAATCACCACGTCGAAGCTCCCGAGAGTTACCGGCATCAGGTTAATCACCAGTTGGTGGTCTGCTAACGTCAGGACACACCCTTTGATGATATGTTGTGTTTCGATCAGCTTGCCGTCTGCTAACTCTACGGTGTACTTATAGTTTAGTGGTGTTGGTGTCATATTAAGCAGTTTATTAAAGTCACTAGAGATAAAACTCCTATCGGCACCGGTATCAAATAATATACTAGCATAGACATTATTTAAAAGAAACGTACCGGTGACAACATTGGGGTCATCTTTTGCTTCTCCCGAGCCAATCACAAAGGCTCGTCCCTTCGCTGCTCCACCTCCACCCTTTTTCAGTTACGGGCAGTCCCTCCGCATGTGCCCCGGTTTGCCACATTCATAACACCCCTTGAGAGTGTTTTGGTTGTTGTTGTTGGGGTTGGGGTTGGATCAGCATTCCTTGGCCAGGTGCCCGTTTCTTCCACAGTTAGTGCATTTGACCCTTTTACATGGTCCGAAGTGATGGAAGTTACAAGTATTGCATTTTGGGCTGTTGCCCTGATATCCCACTTTGCCTTGAGTGTTCGGCTGGGTGGCAGTGAAGGCTTTAGCAGGTGATGGTCGGTGTTGGGTTTGTTGCTGAGGTGAAAAGGTTCGGTTATTGCTGGGCTCCCACTTCTTCTTGGGCTCTTGGGGTTTCAGATGTTCACCCCTCTTTGGCAGCTTCCCTTGGGCTACCGCCTGATCAGTTAATTTATGAGCCAAGCGAATCAGTGGTTGGATGGTGGAGAGATCAGAAGCAGTCACCATGCTTTGGATCTGCTCGGGCAACCCACTGATGAATTGTTCGATTTTCTTGTATTCCGGCGTCACCATTGCCGGGCACAGCTTGCACAGCTCATGAAATCGAGTACAGTACTTCTCGATTTCGGATCCTACCATTTTGTGTACCCAAAATTCTTCCTCAAGCTTTCTGATCTCATCACGAGGACAATATTCCTCGTGAAGCATTCGGGTGAACTTCTCCCATGGGATGGAGTTTGCCGTTTCCAGTCCAAGAGTCTGGACGTGTGTGTTCCACCAGGTGAGGGCTGGTCCCTCCAGAGTCCCGGTGGCATACTTTACTCGGTTTTCCTCCGAGCACTCAGACATGGCAAAGACCGATTCAAGCTTTTCAATCCAGCGGAGCAGTCCCACTTCTCCTTCTGTACCCTGGAACTTGTGAGGGTGGCAGCTCAGAAAGGCTTTAAACGGCATCCCTTTGCTGCGCTTCCTTGGGATCCTGTGCATCGGGGTTAAATTGTAACGTGTTAGTGTCAGCGTTGCCTATGCTAAGTTAGTCAGGTTAGGCAAGTGTTAGTACCGTTATTGGTGCCGCTAGTCTCGCTAGCAAGTCGGTTGGCTTCGTACTCAACGAGTACTTTGTTGACCTTACGTTCGACCATCATGTTGATCCTTGCCTTTTCGGCCTTACGTTTGAGATTGCGGGCGTTGGGTCCCCTTCCAGACATGATTCTATATGGAAAGGTTAGAGCGTTGGTTAGCATGAGTTAGAGTGTTAGCCGATTGTTATGTTAGAAGTCAAGTCAGGTGTTATGTTAACAAGCAATCATAATCAAGACATAATAAGTAAATCAAAGCATCATTTCATTAATAATAATAACTTGAAGTACAATGATTTTCAAAAGAGATGCTACAAAATTCGCACGAGCACATCCCGCTCGGCTAAGTAATACAAAAGTAGAATACTGAAATAGAAATCCTAACTAGACAATCGTGGAGTGTGAATCTCCACTATCGGCAGGACCATCATCGTCCTCCTAATCAGGATCCTCGTCTGGATCTTCATCAAAATCTCCCTCTTCGAGATTTTCAGCCTCGAATTGAGGTCCTTGATCCTGTTCCTCCTCTGGTTCCATGAGTAGCTGGTCAGCCCAGGCGTTTTGAAGCACTGCCTGGTTCTTTCCTGCAACGCCCTCTACTGCAACCAGTCGCTCCCCATGGCCCTAAACCACGGCGACGACCTCTTCATGTCGTTCCTCTAACTGTGTTGTCTGATTCCGGAGTGCCGCTATTTCTTCCACTACCTGCTCCCGCAGGTGATCTAGCTGCCCTTGGAGATGTTGGTTCTCCTTTCGGAGAGCCATGATCTCCTCATCACGCTCACGCGCCCTACTGGCCTCACGAGCAGTTCGAGCAACATGGGCTGCGAAAGCCCACTCGAGTGACACTTCAAGTGACGGTAGTCGGTGTGCTCGGTCATCATCGGTCCGTACTCGCTGGAGGGGCACTCTCTCCTCGACTATCCAGTCCCACACAGTACGTGGGTACCAAGTCCACGACCTGGCACGCTTGGCAATGCGTGCCCTTTCTGCCTCCTCAAAGTCCTCTGGGAACATGATATCCCTAACTCGCTGACGACTCTCTTCTGTCAGCTCATACTCGATAGGTCGCTTTCCCGGGTTATGCCCCGTGTCCTCATTGTCATCATCCATCCTGTAAGTTCTAAGTTAGTCAGTAATAGTTCACAGTGGTAATAATAATATAAGTGTGAAAGTTCTAAGAGTAGTGTCTAATGTAGAGCAGTGGCTATAGTCTAAGTTTACTACATGCAAACCTAGTTCCCTATAACCAAGGCTCTGATACCAGTCTGTCACACCCCCAAATTCCCACTCGTGGTATCAGTCCACGTGGGTGTGACGTGGCCAGGATCACAGCTCATGGTCATATAGAACGACTCTATATGAGTTACACAATCACACAGATTTGTAAAACAATACCAGTTTTCATTAATACGCAGCGGAATTAAAGACACTACATAGTTCAAATTGTTTTTAAAACAAAGCAAATGCACACACAAGCCTAGGACATGAGTCTATATGTCATTCAGACTCCTTAATGCTTCCTTGCGTGCGTCCTAGCGTGTGCTCCATTAATTACCTGAGAATACATACGAAAAGAGTCAACTAAAAAGTTGGTGAGTTCACAGGTTTAGACAGACTGAAAAGTAAACAGACATATACTGGGTATGTTAAGTTTTGTTGTTGGATACTACGATCCGCGGAGTGTGTCAGTTCATCTTACCGAAACTAGACTGTTCCCGTTTGCCTCCGCAGGTCATCGCTGAACCCGCATTCCCATCGAAATTACACTCGTTATGACCTCCAGTCAACATTGGTGCCGAGTGGGGTTTGTCAAACCCAGTAGTACTACGTAATTACGACCCGTTTGTGATACAATTAACGGTAAGGATAAGTGAGGAATTTAAGCGATAATAGTTACACTCGAATATGGTTTTCACAACATACCAGTCATATATCTAAAACAGTTGCATAGTATTCTCACCCCAAGGTTAGGTAAAACAGTATAAGAGTAAAAGTGGGGCCGTAAACTCACCTGAGTTTGAGAAGTGCGTGTTCTTACAAGAACGGTGTAGCTCGCCGGCTAGTAGTTACCTATATCACATAGGTGTTGTAAGTTTGTGTTTGCATATATGTGGGTCTCACAGGACCATGTTCGTGTCTAACAACTTCCAAGTTGTTATGTGGGTCGAGTTGACCGTGTTTGACCTAACGACCCGTTGGTGACGGTTTGGATCAAGTGCTCGTGTAACGTGCGGTTTAGTGTCGTGTGAAGTGTGCGGATACCAATAATCACTTTCGTGAGGAAACTTACTAGTTTTAGTAAGTTTCTATTTCAGGAAAGTTTCTAATTTAGTCAAGTCATGTAAGAAATTATAATCCGATTATTCTAGTCATGCATATTTATCCTAAGTGAGCATGTTATCACATAACACATAGTTACACTTATTTGGTTTAGCATGGTTTGCACATAAAAGTTACCATAATTAGAAAGTTACAAGATATGCATATATCACTAAGTCTAGATACAAATCTTATCATAATATCATCATATTAGTCTTAAATAAGTATTTAATCATAACCATTATGACTAGCATGCTCCTATTTTCCAAATTGTAAAATAAAGTTACTATATTTGATAATATTCCTAAATATCATACTATTAGCAATTTTAATCATTCCCATGCATCAAATAACCACCGTATTAACTTCTAAACATCATTTTAAACATAACTTATAGATCTAAACATACAAATGTGACCATTTCATCAAAATACATAACTAGTAACATTAAAGTTACTAAAATTAGCAATATTCACCAAATGACCAAATATTGACAAATCAACCATTTCTAATCTTGCAAATCATCATCAATAACACTCATAACATTATTTCAATATCCACAATCGTGTAAAATCACCTAGATCATACATTCATGTTGCTAAAACCATCATTTTAGCTACTATAACCATCCTATCATAACAACATCATCATGGAATGTAAAGATACATCATTTAATCATCATAGATCATCAAATATCATGTAAACATCATCAAACCCAGAACTAAAATTCGTGCATGTGCATCTAGGGTGCTTACATGTGTGTTTAAAGTCATGCATGTGAGTGTAAAGGTGAAAAAAGTGTGTTTTGGGTATAGAACTACCTTCTAATGCTTCAAGAATACCAAGATAACGACAAGAACAGCCTCTAAACTCTCTGGACAGTAGGTTCTTGCAGAAATGAGATGGTTGTGATGGTGGTTTTGAGCTCCAATGGGTCTTCAAGCTTTCAACCTTCAAACCTTCAAGCTTGGAGCTTCAATGGAGGTCTCCCATGGCTTCCCAAGGGTCAAATCAGCTGGTTCAGAGAGGAATAGTCGAGAGTTGGTGTGTAGAACCGGAGAAATGATGAAGGGTGGAGTTAATAGGCATGGTGGTCTTGATTTTATAAAGATTTGTCGACTGGCACCTGTCGCGTACCGCGGTGAAGGTTTAAAAGAATCTTCGCGTACCGCGACGGATTTCGGGAGTCAAACCCCCGCGATGCCTGTCGCGTACCGCTATAATTCCTCTTGTTGGGCCATCGCGTACCGCGATGGATCCCAGAGAAGCCCAATAAGCTTAATTTTGTTGTTTCGATCCGATTTTCGCATATTTTTCGATTACGATTCTCGTCTCTCGACATTTGAACATTGTTCCCAATATCTTAGGTTTCCTAGAACCTAAGTGTAGTGAAAGTGTACTGGGTTTTCACCAACGATTGTTATTCAAGACACGTGCGTTGCGTTTTGCGATAATCCCATGAATTATCGGTGCGTTTGGTCTGTCGTGCCATGTGTCACACTAAATAGTAATTATTCTAGTGCCACGTATGCAACAGTATATATATTATTAGTTTAAAATAAAGAAATTTCTCACCTGGAAATTCCGAGGTGTCACAAGAAGTGAGAACAAAATTAAAGATATGCAAATAGGGTTAAGTTAAACTAAATAAGCCTCTTAAAAATATGGTTCCTTTTATTAAAAATAGGTTTGGGATTCGAATCTGAGGGGCCTTTTTTTTAAAAAAAAAATTATGACCATGTTTAACTATGGAATTACTCAAAAATTCAACCCTAAGAACAATTAAACAATGTTATTCGAGATTACCTTAATTTGGAATGATTATTGCATTTATTATATTAAAAAGTAAGCTAACTATTAATTTTTCGATTGAACAAATGATAGAACGTTTACAAAATAAGAAAACTTATAGAAAACTATTTTTAAAGTATAAGTTTTTTATTTTTTATTTTTATTGACATTATGTTTTTGTTATTTGATTTTAAATAACAAGATATTTTAGCTATGTTATGTTATCTTATTTTATTATTTTGTTCGACTCGATCCATCAAACCGGACACAATATATAAATTGTAACATCGAGTTAGTACAAATAAGAGTACCAGAAAAAGTGACCCTATAATACAAAAATCTTGGGTCCGCCACTGCTACGACCCTTCGTAAGAAACACATGAAAGCCATGTGGGCGCAAATGTTTTGCTTTGTAAAATATACTAAATATTTAATAAATTTATTATTTAATTAGTATATGTACTTATCTTTTACATTATATTATACTGTAATAATATTTTAATAATAATAATATAATAATATTAAAATATATTATTATTATCATAATAATAAAATAATAATATAATATTATTATTATTATTATATTATAATAAAAATAAATATTTTATAATATTAGTATAATAATAATAATTATAATAATAATATATAATCTTATTTTTTAATTGTTCGGTTTCTTTAAAATATTACGGCCAAATGAGATGTATATATAACGTATATATAACTTTATGTTATATGTGTGACACCCCGTAATTTCCAGGTCAGCAATTTATTTATTTAAATGATTTTTTACACGTGGCACTAGAATTAGTTTAATTTAGTGTGACACGTGGCACGACAGTACAAACACTGATACACAACAGGATAATCCAAGGGATTATCAGAAACCGCACACACGTGTCAGAAGTCACGAACGTTGGTGAACGTCACAACAGTTAGGCATAGAAACACTTCACAAGTCAATTATGGTTAATGATTGGCAATTAGAGTCCAAACGATGCTCGAACGATGTTTTACAGTCGAGAAACGGGCGAAAATGGGCCTAGAACAACAAAATAGGCTTATTGGGCCTAACATATGGGCCAGGCGCTACGCCTGACCCAAAGCTTCGACCTCTAGCGGTCAGCGCGGAAGGAACAAGGGCGCCTCTTGGCCGGCTCACCTGCACGCAACGCCAGGCACCAAACCCACACGACAGGCGATACGCCTGGGAGCTCTGACAGCTTAAAATCTTCTTGAGCAACACAAAACCATCATACAACCTATCCTCATCATTTTAGTCGATACCAGACGCAAGTAGCACTGTTTTATCTTCCCAAAAACCTCTGTTATCTTCCTCTACACCTCCTAGAACACCATTGAAGCCATTGTTGAGATTATTGAAGCTTTGGAGGCTTAAAGAGGAGTTAGAGCTCAAATCACCACCAACATCTCCTTGTGGCTGCCAAACCTCACGACCCAGGAACATTAGGAGCTGGTTGGAGCATCATTGCAGAGATTTAAAGGCCTTTGAAGGTAGTTTCATCTCCCTAGTAGCTTAAAAACACCATGACACTCACATGCATGTCTTTAATCTCACATGCAAGCACATATAGTGCACATGCACGAAATTTGGTTCTGGGTTTGTTGATATTTCTCTGATTAATGATGATCTATGATGTTTAGATTAAGTTTTACGAAGATCTATGATGATGTGTTTGTGTAAATATCATGATTTGGTCATAACATGATGAAATAATGCCATGCATGTATGATCTAAAGCATTCTAGATGATTTTGTTGATGTTGGGATGATTCTTGATGATGTATAAGTGTTCTTGCAAGATTAGATCACGATATTAATGGTTAAAATGTGGTTATTTGCTAAACTTGCTATTTTTAGTAACTTTCTAGTTACAAGATGATGATTTGGAGATAGGAGTGAGCATGCATGTATGTAGATATGTTGTTTGAAGGATAATATGATGGTAATGATGTTTAGGATGTGATTTGGATGTTGAAAATGGTCATTTTTAGCAAAGTTACTAAATATAGTAACTTTTGTCGACCAAACATTGTTAAATGATAAGTTTGGCTATTTGAATATGTTTAAATGATGTTAAATGGATTATCATGATGATTTATGGTATAAAAATAGATTAGAATGATTTATGATAATCATTTGTATGCAAATTGCCATAGTTACTATTTATAGTAACTTTATTTTGCAAGCTATCGATTTATGAACATTTTGTACGATCTGAAAATGTTAAGTGATTTATTATGTTATAATATGTTGAATGAATGCTAAGTTAGATGGTTTCCGATATCACGTATGCTAGAAATGGAAACTTTCCATTTTAGAAAACTTTTAAGTGTAAACATGACAACAGTGACTTATGTGATTCCGTATGATAATGTGCTATGTGTTAACATGATCACGTAGGACAAACGAGCATGCCGGAACTCTAAAATCAATTATGCTTTGTGAACCTTGCTATAAATGGAAACTTACTATAAATAGTAAGTTGTCCATAGACGCGACTTGCGCGTTTTGCACACGATGAGCATTTACGCGATTGCTGCACAACCGACACACGGTTCACCAACGGGTCGTTGACTTGACAGTCAACTTTGGTCAAACACGGTTAAACATGGTCAATGTGGACCAACACGAGCAAACACGGTCATTAAGGACCGACACGGACAAACACCAAGGGTTGTTGAGCACAAACACGAGCACTAACACGAACACGAGCACGGTCACGTACAAAAACTCACGAACGGTATACGATATAGGTTGCCGGTGACCGACGCGCAGATTACACGAAAGCTTACGCTTACGATATTTTACTTGATCACTAAGGTGAGTTTACGGCCCCTCTTTACTCTTTTCAAACACTTTTAAATATGGGAGAATACTAGTTGCATCGAGTCAAACATTTATACTATGACAAACATTTTTGTGTATGTTGGTTTATTAGACAAACATTAAGTGTTGAACTCGTAACAAGCCCTCACAAAGTCTTACCGTTAATGTACGAACAACGTGGTAGATTTGAATAGATCCGTTTGGGTGTGACTAATCCCACGGGGCACAATATTGACCAAGTGTCATAACCCGTGAAATTCTGACCTAACTTACTGTGTGCACGAGACACAGTGGAGGCAAGGACAAACAAGTCTAGTTCGGTAGTGACGCACTGACACTTGGAGCCTAGGGCTCGGTACTAACATTATGATAAACAGCATGACACAAATTTTCTATTACTATATGTATCTATCAAGACCTGTGAACTCACCAACCATTGTGTTGACACTTTTTAAACTTGTATTCTCAGGTAACTGACAGGATGATGGACATCCAGGAATGCACACATAAGGAACCGAGCATTAGGACCTTCATGCATTTCTATTTTGTTTATCTTTTGAAAACAATTTCATTTGGTTTATGTATTAAACAATGTTTTGTCTGACAATTTAGTTTCTGCTGTCTAAACAAGTAGTTTCCGCTGCATGTATCAAACATATTTATTTCCGCTGCTATGATTACTTATTCCGCTGCAAACTATTTACTAAGTGTATGATAAACATTACAATTGTAAACGCATATAAAGGTGTTCTATATGACCTAGAGCTGTGATTCTGGCCATGTCACACCCACGTGGACTGACACCACGAGTGGGAATTTGGGGTGTGACAATATGAGTTTCAATTTTTAAGATCATGCTTTTATTTCAGTTAAATACGAGTTACCGCCGCAACGCGCGGAGTAACCCTTAGTTTGTATGCATATTGTGTATATATAGTAATATAACAAATTTTGGTTGGTCCACTGTTTTCGTGTCATTTATCATCAGAGCTGGCCCCGAGAATCAAAAAAAATTCCGGGGCCTGGGGTGAGAGAAAAAGATGGGCAATTTTAGGGGCGGTCCTGAGAATTGATATGCCCAGAACCGAACCGTATTTGTAACTGAAAAAATCGAACCAAATTCGGTTTGATTTCTAACTGTATCCGAATTCTGAATTCGGTTTTCGATTCAGTTCCTAACCGTATCTGAATTTCGGTTTTTTGGTTCAGTTGTCGTTACAATTTTTTTTTGAATTCGGTTTGTTTGATTAAACGATTAAACCGAATTCGGATTTAAATTTATTATTTTATTAATAATATATAAGGTTGAATTCAGTTTATTCGTTTTTAACCGGTTTATTCGTTTTTAACCAGTTTATTTGACTTAAATAAGTTTATTCAGATGTTTATTCAATTTTTAACCGGGTTATTTAGTTTTTAATTGGTTTATTCGGTTTGTTCATTTTTAACTGAAACCGAACTGAACCACTTCTTAAATTCGGTTTGGTTATTGGATAGAAAAAGAAATTGAAAACTAATTAAACTATACCGAATAAACTATTAACTGAACTGATGAACACCTATAGTTTAAAGAGAATGAAAGTAATTTCTTATACTTTAAAAAAAATTACTTTTGTACCTTTTAAATCATATGTTTTTAAATGGTTATTTATATATTTTTATACAAATTTTTTTATATAATATATAAAAAAAATTTAAAAATTTTGCCCCCTAAAATGTCTGGCCCGGGGCGGTCGCCCACCTCGTCCCTCCCAAGAGCTGGCCTTGTTTATCATCTATCACACAAAATGGTAAAAATTTTCATGTATGAAATGGCAAGTTTACCAAAGAAAACTATCATGTTCAAAATCGAATTTCGGTCGTGTAACATATTAAGCAAATTGTTTTAACTGCTAAATTTCAAATTCAAATTTAAAATAATTACATATAAACATACATTTAAAATTATGTTGAGCTATTTTTAGATTATATATAAAAAACGAGTTAAGATAAATACATCCTCACATCTTAAACAACATTTAAAAAAATAAAGTAACTGTTAAATGTTTAAAACCACGGTTAAGCCGGCCTTTCAATGGATGTTTGGACTGAGTTTAGTATTATGAGTCATGATTTAGGGTTTGAGGTTTATAGTTTAAGTCGATTCCAATGATTCGAAAATTGATTCAATCAAAATTTATTTAAATTGATTTTTGAGTTTCAAAAATCATTTTTACACGTTCCTATCCAGAATATAATTGCTAGAGAACCTCTCTCTCTCTCTCTATATATATATAAGTACGAGCATTTTCCATTAATTTCCAGAAGTGACAAGCGTCCACCCATGAGCGGCTGATTTTAGAAAATGAATATAGGGTAGGGTTTAAACTCTTGGAGCTGGATCCAAATCTGTCACGCAACGGAAGCACATGTTCAGCTTCTTCGAGGTTCTGGTAAGCTGCTCGATCTCACAATTTCATCTTCGACATCTGATTTCCTACAATTTCTTGTCATCATTTCATAATAATTCGTTTTGGAATACGATTCCTTAGCAAGACCTAGAAATTTAAGAATTGGGAATAATGGATCAAAATGGCGGTGGAGATCCAAACGAAAACGAAGCCATATCCGCTGTTGTAGATGAGGGTTTTTTAGGAGAAGATGATGACGACTATGAGGATCTTTATAACGATGTTAATGTTGGTGAGGGTTTTCTTCAGTCTCTTGGGAAAAGCGAAGATTTAGAGATTAAGAACGAGGAAGAAGCTGAGAAGTTGGAACCATCTCCTCAACTGGTGCATCGCTCACAAGATGCTGCTGCTGCAGGTGAAGGTGAGAGGAAGTATGAAAGCAATGATGGTGGTTCTAGTAGAGTAGAAGCAGATTTAAATCTTGGGTTGAGAGGAAATGAGATGGGAGATGGTCTTAGAGTTGAGTTAGGGCAGTCCTTGGCTAAAGTAGATAGTGGGCCTATGAATGGTATGGGTCAACAACAACCTCATAATGCTGGGACTGGAAATGCTGGTGGTGACGGTTTAGCTACACAAGGCGGTGGGAATGTTGATGGTTCTGGAGGTAGTGTTTTTGGTAACAGTGGTGGTGGTGGCATGAGCATGACTTCTGGTGGTGGGGGTGGTGGCGGCGGTGGGGGGACGATCCTTTTTGTGGGAGATTTGCATTGGTGGACAACTGATGCTGAGCTTGAGGCAGAACTCTGCAAGTATGGCCATGTAAAGGAGGTGAAGTTCTTTGATGAGAAAGCTAGCGGAAAATCAAAAGGGTATTGCCAAGTTGAGTTTTATGATCCTTCTGCCGCCACTGCTTGCAAGGAGGGAATGAATGGGCATGTGTTCAATGGCCGTCCGTGTGTTGTTGCATACGCTTCACCGTATAGTGTTAAAAGAATGGGAGAAGCACAGGTTAACAGAAACCATCAAATGGCTCAGCCCTCTGCAGTTCAAGCCAAGAGGGTCCCTGGGGATCCTCCAGCTAAACCAGGTGGTAACAATATGCCTGATGTTGGGAATTTTCAAGGTGGTGGTGGGAACTATCAAGGTGGTGGTGACAACAACAGAGGATATGGAAGAGGAAATTGGGGTAGAGGTAACGCTCAAGGGATGGGGGGCCGTGGTCTAGGAGGACGTGGTGGTGGAATGGGTGGGCGTGGCGGGCGTGGTATGATAGGAAATGGGTTTGGACCACTACCTATGTTGCATCCCCAAGCGATGATGGGTCAAGGATTTGATCCTTCTTTTGGTGGCCCAATTGGCCGAATGGGAAGTTACGGTGGGTTCCCTGGTGCACCAACACCTCCGTTTTCAGGTATGTTACCTTCCTTCCCACCTGTTGGTAATGTAGGATTACCTGGGTTGGCACCCCATGTTAACCCAGCATTCTTTGGGAGAGGAATGCCCATGAATGGAATGGGTATGATGCCAACAAGTGGTGCTGATGGGTCCAACATGGGAATGTGGTCAGACCCAAATATGTCTGGGTGGACTGGCGATGAACATGGTGGCAGAGTTGGTGAGTCTAGTTATGGTGAAGAAGCTGTTTCTGATCAACAACATGGTCAAGGTAGCCAAGATAGAGGAAATTGGTCCAATCCACCAAAAGAAAAGGATAGAGACTGGTCTGGTACTTCAGATAGAAGACCTAGAGATGATAGAGACCGTGACACTGGGTATGAAAGAGACTTACCAAGAGAAAAAGATGCCGTTCATGAAGATGAGTGGCCTGAAAGAAGGCACCGAGACGAGAGGGTCCGTGAACGTTCACGTGACCGGGAAAGGGACAGGGACCGTGAACGATCACGTGACCATGAACGTGGTAGGGACCGCCATAGGGATGAAAGGGACAGATATGCTGATCATCACAGGTACAAGGAGGTTGAAACAGAATACGAGGATGAGTGGGACCGTGGGCGGTCCTCTAGGGCCCATGTGAAATCAAGATTGGCTCACGAGGATGAACACAGGTCTAGATCTAGGGATGCTGACTATGGGAAGAGGCGGCGTGTAACAGCTGAATGATAGTGTTTGGCGTGCTTTATTTTACAAGGAATCACATCCAGAAATCTGTGGAAGTCAACCTTTCTTAATTGTGGTCTATTTGCACTCAGGTGGGATTTTTCTGAACATGATGACAATGATTCTTTTATCAAGTTGATGAATGTGGTCTTCTATTGAGATGTAAGTTACCAATTCTCTACTTTTTTTTTTTAATTTATGCTTCTACTAGTTTTTGGAAATTCACTGTTTATATCATACTTGCCTTACATAAAGTGAATATGATTTTTTTAAATACTTATCAAGTTGGCTTGTGGCTAGATGCTAGTATGTTCTCATGCTTTTTAGCTTTTAAAATCTAAATTCCTTGGCATGTTGAGTGTCCACAGCTATGTTGTCAAAGGTACCTAGGTGTACAGGTGAGGAGAGGCACAACACAAGAAAACCGCCTCGTGGCAGTCTGGGCTTAACGCAGGTGAGTTTTTGGTGAGAGTCTGGCTAGTTTCTGGTTGGAGTCCGGTGTACTACCAGTGCTTCGTAGTGCCACCCATTTCCCTTTCTGATATCAGCTTTAAAAGTTTTTCAATTGTCAGTAAACTGCTCTAGTGTTGACTAAAGTACAAACTGACACCTAGTGGAGAATAAAGGGGTAGAAGAGAAAGTCATTCTACTATAACATAGGCTGCTGGAGCAATTTCAACGCCGACCGGAGGCTGCCAGAGCGAAGGAAAAGAGCATTGTTTGATGTGTTTTCTTTTAAGAAAACCAGAGTTTTTAATTTTGAAATTAAAAGGCAGATAAAAAGTAAAAAGGTTTAGTTTGAGATTCTTGGAAAATGCATCTAGATTTTTGGATCTGCTTGCAGGAGTTAGGAACCTAAAGGCAAAGTTGATAAATACAAAACTTGAAGACTTAATTTATTTTATTTTATTTAATATTTAAGTAATTTTTGTTTTATAATTAAAGAGGAAAAAATGCAGAAAACAAAACTAATAACTCAAACTACTTAAACGACGTCACTAGTATTTTAGTAAATATAACAGTATTAGGGTTTAGGGTTCTAAAAACCTTGTCTAAAACAGTATAAACAACCTCTAAACACACCTAAAACATGCCTAGGTCACTAAAAATAGTAACCATACACGTGTCTTGCTTGAAAAAGCCCTCACTTGTAAAGCGTCTTGTGCCTAAGCCCAAGGCTCGCCCATTGCGCCTTGAGGGCACCTTGCGCCTTTGACAACATAGGTCCCTTAGTATCACCAAAGTGACTTGTATTGTTTTAACTGTGCTGAACTTGCACTTGCACACTCACCGGATTGAGCTTACTGCTGTTCTTAGAGAAACTAGTTATTACATATTTACGTACATAATAACTTACTTAATCCTTCCTACAATATACATTCATACTGATGTCCCAACCCCCAACTGCGAATTCCCAGAACAAACTAAGATGAAATACGAACAATGGAAAATCTCAACTTTTATTAATTAAATGAGTTGGTACAATTTAACCTAATAATCTACCTTATTTATAAAAAACAAAAACCAACAAAGTCAAACTTTAATCCCCAAATTTATGCCAAACAAAATTCAACCTAATCTAAAACTTAATCCAATTTTTAAACTTTAAAACTAAATTAAATGAATCTAAAACAATTAAAACTAAGCTTTCTAAAACTGAATTAAATAAATCTTGTAATATTCCGTCTTCTCTTCACAGCAATGCAGGTCCATCTTCATGAGCTTTAGCAAATCCCAATTCTTCCTCTTTTTCTTTCAAATCCGGACATTCATAAGCAAAATGTCCAACTCTTCCACATTCATAGCACCATAGGTTTCTTTTGTAGTTCCCTCGACCAACACCACGTCCATAACCTCTTCCCTTTTCTTGATCACGAGCTGATTCAAGGCCAGCTCCTTCATCGTCTTCCTGCTCATATCGATCAGCCCCTTTTCTATGATTTTTGAAGCTATTTTCACCCCTACCGCGGCCCTTGTTCCTGCCATTTGTTTCTTTCCCACGGTTGTTTATATTATTTGAGCTTGAAAACAGCAGCTTACCTTGATTTTCTTCTTCTTCATCTTGTCCTTTAATCCTCTCTTCATAAGCCTTTAATCGTCCAACAGCCTCCTCAAATGGCATTGAGTCAATCTCCGAGTATTGTTCTATGGCAGCCACTATTTGTAAATACTTCTTTGGGACTGAATTCAGCAGCTTTCGAACTATTTCTTCATCTTCTATGGTTGATCCAAGGTTTCTGAATTTTATCAACATGCCACTTAACTTTCCCGCGAACTCATCAATTGTCTCGTCCTTCATCTTCAATCTTTCTAGTTCATTCCGAAGAGTTTGTAACCTGGCCTTTTGTACTCGATCAGCTCCAAGGAATCTTACCCTAAGCGCCTCCCATAGATCCTTTGCAAATTCATATCTTGCTACTTGAAGCAAGATATCCTCAGGTAGAGACTGGAAGATGATTGCCTTCATGGTGTAGTTCTTTCGGGCATCTACTGTTGCTCCTGTCACTGGATCAATAACATCCCATAGGCCTTGTGCCTTCAAAATCGTCTCCACCATGATTGCTCATGGGGTGTAATTTGTGGTTGTCAGCCTAGGGCACTGCAGAGAAACATGATTCTGTTCTCTAGCAGGCACCATAACACCATCTCCTCCTCCCTGGTTTGCACCTGCCATACTCCTTCCTCGGTTTGATCCACACAGAACCTTCTTGATTCACCCAGAACTCTGTTGATCACACAAATTTCTTCCTGCTAGCTCACTCAGAACTTGTTTTGGTTCACCCAGAACCTGGTCACGCAGATCACCTTCCTTTTTCCTCCTCCTGCTCACACAGAGCCGTTCGAATCACACAGAATCTGGTTACCCGATCGTCTTCTGTCCTTTAATCACCAACTCACGCAAAGCTGTGTTCGGTTCACTCAGAACCTTCTTGATTTCACACAGAAATCGAGCTGTTACTTCCTCTTCGACTTCGATTTCAACCCCCAAGTAAAATCGCGACTCTGATTGCCTAGGTCGAGCCTTCGATTGTCGCCTGGAGTCGTTGATTGTTGCCTGGAGCCTTCGATTTTGTCGCTTGGTAACACTCTTACCTGGAGATGTTCACGTCGGAATCCTAGCTGCAACTTGTGGTTAGACATCTGGTTGGTGGACCCAAAACAAACACAAACTCTTACCTAGAGATGTTGTTCATGTCGGAGATTCTTAGACGCACGAAGGCCCAGGCCCCGACGGGTAACGCCACCAAAATGAGGCCGACGATGGTGGTGAGGAAGATCGGGAACAACCGGCATGCTTGCTTCGAGACCTCTGTGAGCTTGGGAAGATATGAAAGATATAGAAGATATGAAAATGGTGAGTGTTAAGATGTGAGAGAAGATGGTATTGAAATTGAAATAGGTGATGGTCTTGGTTTTAAAAAGCGCGAAGCGCACAAAAGCGGCGTGGTCTAAAACCGAAGCGCAAGGCGCAAAGTGCAAAAGCGACAAGCTTTACGTACGCGAGGCGCAAGGTGATTATATAATTTTTTTTATACATCCCATAGGTTTTTAGCATCCCCTACCCAAAATATAGCTATAAATAAGGTTTATATATGATTTAATGAATAAATTACGTAATTTGTCTATACGTGCATGCTAAAGAAGCACAAAATCCCTATAATATATTTAATGTACAACTATCCAAGCTATAGGTACCATACAGTAAACTTAAAAAATAAAGTTAAGAAAAAATAAACAATTTAGAAAAAGTTCAGGGGCATATGTGATAAAAATTTATAACATTATGAGTGAAAATGTAATTTAGCTAAAAGAAAATACAAAAGCTACAAAAGGAGGAAAACCCTAAAATCCTAAAAAGTCGTCACTTGTGTCTTCTCTGTTTAGCTGCAATTGCAATCCTCAATCCTCCCTGCCGCAACAAAATTCAATATACGTCTTTTACCGCAACAAAATTCAATTTTCTGTCTCTCTATCGCACCAGCCTCCCAGGTATGTTTTCATCTCCATTTTCATGATCGATGTTCTCTCTATTGTTTGTTCGGTATTCTGACAACAAAGCGCACGCTTAGATCTTCAAAAAAAACGACCGAAGCATGGAAAGCGAGCGCTTTCTGTACAGCTTGCGCCTTAGGTTGGTAGAAGCGACAGGTCCATCGCCTGAGGTCGCCTCGCGCCTAGGCGCGCCTCAAGCGCGCTTTTTAAAACCAAGGTGATGGTAGAAAAGTAAGAATCAGAAAAGTGATGGAGAATTGAAAATGGTGTGTGTGAGAAGATGGAAGATGGATTTGAAATTTGGTGAGCCAAAATGTTGATAGGATGTGTCTGGGATAAGTACCGGGTATGTGTGTGTTAGTGTGTGTGTGTGTATATATATAATAGAGTGATGGGGCATAAAGTAACTGACAATATCCCTCATTTAATGCAAATGTGAAAAGTCCATAATACCCTTTGAGTAAATAAAATAAGTTGTACATGTGGCAGTTTCTTATTGGCTGAAAAGAGTTAAGCGGTTAACGAGATAAGGGAAGGATAAGTTTTTATTCTTCCCCTATATATATATATGGAAATGTTCAATTGAAAACCCACTCTTATTGCGATAACCCGTATAACTCCGCATCAATCCAAATCTTTGTTATTTTTTTAATTATTACACATAAATAACAATTTCTTCTTTCATGTGTTGAGACACCCTGATCCCACACGGATCATAAAAGACTTGTTTTAAACATAAAACACGTTGCGGAATTTGGTCCCATAAAATTTTTTTTGCAAGGGTTTGTTTGAAAACTCAATAAACAACCCTTTATACCCTGTCACATTCAAAAACCGACACAAACTTGTTTAAAAGATTCACATATCAACAAAACATAATATATTTAAGTTACAACCACAAAAAAAACCAACATAACGAGTGATTCCGCATTTCCGCTCCAAAACGTGCCTGATCTGACCGCCGGATGCATATCTATTTTTGACCTGTAAACATCACATATAAATTCACAATTAGTTCATATGAACTAAGTAAGCAACCCCCAAAGTTCCCAAAACTCATTCTTACACATCCACATACATATCATATGGATGTTTATCATGTTTAGATCATAATATATCATATTCAAACATCTAATTGCACATAACTCACTATTGTGCATTAATTTCCCTTAACGGGTCATTTTCACAAATAGGATTATATGTTTTATTTCCAACTCCATTACTAGCACCTCTAGTTAATCATCAAATTATATTCACTATTTTGACTCATTCAATTACCCACACTCTAGTGAGTTTTTATCAATTTAACTCCCGGCTCATCCGGTTATCCACACTCTAGTGATTTATCACAATATCTACCGACTCATTCGGTTATCCACTCTCTAGTGGTTCAATTAATCAATTTTACCGGCTCATCCGACTATCCACACTCATGTGGTGTCATGACTCATCTACCGGCTCATTCGGCTAATTTTATGCCATTTATATTTACACATACAACTCAAGCATAACATTCATATTGAAACTAAAAATGCATTCTCATAGATCTTTTAACTCAATTAGTTTCATTAGTCAAGTTATGCACAATCAATATATAAACACCAACAATCAAGTAGACTCTTTCTACTACTTATATGTAATGTTATAGTAAGTTGGGTAACTTACCTTGTTCAAATAGATGGTCAGCTCCTACAACCTCTTTTCCACTTCTATGGCTTGTCCCTTGACTTCCACCACCAACACCTAGTTGCAATTCACATATATATACAACTAGTTTCAATACACACAACACATATGCATATTGATTCAAACTAATTTGAATCTCAATTATTACTATATAGTGTTTAGAAGTCAAGATACTACTTATAATCACATGTTTATGTTAAAAATATTGACTTTCAAATCTCATTTTTGTGCAGCAACTTTCTGAGTTGCTGCTGTAATCAGCATTTTTTCGTGACACATTTACAATATGTTTTAGCTCTTCATGTTCAAAGATGGTTTGGAGTAAACTCTTAGACCTTTCCAGGCATATAAAATACGCCTCAAACGGATACACGATTGATTTTATACACAATTTACAAAATCAGACCAGCACCTTCATTTTTTTTCAATTCTGGTTGCTGAATTTTTGATGTTGCTGCTGTAATTGCCATTTTAATCCATCTTAAGTTTGTTTTCAGCTTTTCATGTCAAAAGATGGATTGTAGCCCTTTCAAATAGCTTTTCAACCATATAAGGCTCATTTTCTCATGATTTTTCTATGATTTTATACAAATTTTACAATAACAGTGCAGCAACATAATTTCTTTCTATTCAGCATATAATCTCTTTTATCAATTCCAGCCATCTTAAAACCTCCCATGAACAACCATGTTCATAATCATTGACATCTAATCAAATTAGATGTTTAGTTACTTGATCACCCATCTACTCATGGTTTCTAACTCATTTAAACAACCAATTTCAAGATTTGAGCTTAACCCCCAAACTTGTTCATCACAAGAACTCACAATTACATCAAGATAGGATCTAAAATCACTTACTAGATGTTAGGCAACACTTATGGATGGATTTAGAAGCTTCAATCTTGAATTTTGACCACAAATTCAACGAACTTAGAACTAGGGCTTGAAGCTCCTCTTTTCTTCTTTCTCTGGCTTCTTCACGTAAGAACACACACATACACTTGAAATTTCTGGATTTTTGACTAAGTCAATGGTTATATCCATCTTCTAATTCAACTTTGCCCATTTGGCAAATTTGGCCCCTCAAGCTTTAAACTAGTTAACTCATTTAACAAACCTAATCAAGTTAGTTACTAGTTAACTATAATACCCCAAGTGTTATTATATTATTACCACAACATAATTTAAAATATAATAAAGTTTATTTATTAAACACACGTGACCGTTAAAACCGGTCGTTACATGTGTATTTGTAAATTTATTACTGTCTAAGATTTAAAAGCAGTGTAAGTTTTGGTTACATTAACATTATTTATAATGTTCGTTACAATGTATGTTAAACTTACATTGCTTTTAAATCTTAAACGATAATAAATTTACACATACACATAAAAGAAGAAAGTGTTGTTTATGTGTAATAATGATATTTAAAAAAAGAAAATAAAGATTCGGATTGATCTTGGTGGAGTTATACGGGTTATTGCAATATAACCTTCCCCTATATATATATAGGGGACGGTTAACGTACATATTAGTGTTAACGTGCTAAACGTAGGAAGCCACAGGAACGCGACATGTGTCATTAGGGTAAAGGGTATTATCGTCCATATAAAATTACAGACCGTGATTTACAAAATTATAGACTGACATGTAACACACATAATCACGGGCCATCGGATAATCACAGACCAATAATTACGGACCACATTATATAACAACCACAGACTGTATTTTAACACACATAATCAAGGGCAAAATGTATAATCACGGACCAATAATCACGGACCACGTTATATGAAAATCACAGACCGTCATTTAACATGCATGATCAAAGGATCAACTGAATAATCACGTACCAATAATTACGTACCAAGCGTAAAAATCACGGACCACGTAAAAAAAACTTAAAAAAACTATAACAATACTATACTTAAATTAAAGATAATAAAATTCTCAATTTTATGGTGTAATTTTTTTAAAAAAATAATAAAGCATGTAAAAGTTATTTAATTTTTAAAAAACGAGTGGAACTTGTTGTAACATTATAAAATGTGGTTGTTTTCTCTTTTGCCCTTCCAGTTATATTTTACACTTATTTTGTGGAAAAAGTTGTATAAAGTGGGGACCACTAATCTTTACCATTGATTAGTCTGATCAAAGGGTCCAGAATCCATCCTACGTTTAGTACGTTAAGAAGCATATGTATTTGATCCGGCTCCTATATATATATATATATATATATATATATGAAAGTTTTCTTAAGCTTGCATAGTTTTCTCTCTTATCTATGTGTGGTGTGTGCAAGAAACACAGAAATAAGTTTTGCATGTTCAGATATAAGAAAATATCTCTAAATCCTGTAATAACATATATGATAATATCAATTCTTTTTAGAGCGCTAGTTGGAATTTGGAAAGCATTTGTTTGAATTTATTTTTTATGGATTATCTTTCTATTACTTTCTTTTTTATTATTTATGCGCGCACGAACACACTAATATATAGGCCAAAAAATATAAATTTGTTATTCTAATTGTGTTCGAGTGATTTAAAGATATTATCACATGATAATTAAACCTACTTATGATGCTGCTTTTGATCATTTTTTAGCATTGGCAGGCTTGATAAGGAACTGAAGCTGTTCAGAGTTGTCTTTGCTGTTGAGACGCAAAAGTGCCCTAGGGTTTGACTTTCAGATTTACATGATGATGATAATCCAACCTACCTGATATACAAGTGGAACATTGTTTCATCTTATTTAGAGTTTGTTTGAAATTATCATGTACTTGAAATCATGTTGTGGCTTATGTTTCTTTGTCAATTAACATAGACGTTACTTGTGTTTAAGTGTGAGATGTATTAGGATTTTTGCAGCTTTGCTTTGTGGGGTTAGCCTCCCTTTTTTGGTTGTATTTTTATGTATATTTTTGTTGTATTTCTCATTCTTTTGCTGTATTTGTATGTACATATGCAGCCGGCTGTGGCTCCTAGGTGGGTAGAGAGTGGTGACTAGGTTAAACTAACCACTTAAATCTATAGATACATTTAGTCAACAACACTGTATGTATTCTTGATGTAGATGATGAATATGACTGCTGGATTGTGCTGCTTTTAAGTTTTAACATGTTTCCTATTGTTGAACCAAGTTTGTTTATTGTTATACTAAATTTTTTTGGTAGTGTTATCAACTTTAAAGCAGCCTAAATTTCAACCTTGTGAAATAATGAAAAGTTTTAAACTGATTGACCTGAATGAAACAATTAATATTTGATGACTACTCATCGTCTTCTTTGTTTCACATTTACCAGCTACATTAAAAAGTAATTACTAGATATTAGAACTTGATTATTATTTGATGTTTTTTGCCTTTATATATTATCGTAATGTTTAGGATAAATGAGCACAACCCTTTTTCTGTCAACTTGGTTAGGTTATTTAAGTAACAATAACCTTCTTGTGTCAAGTTGGATGTCAATATGGAGTAAAAGATACAAAAGTAAGTTAACATAACTTTTATGACGAGATGGTTATCAACATGGAGTAGAAGATTGGTAGATGAAAACGATTTCTTCGTGTGGTCACACCAATCCCTTGAGTTTGGATGAATGTAGATTAGGATCTCATATTCTCATGGATTTAGTTGGCCAAATGTCAGAATCCACTTCTATAAAAGTTTAGCAGCCAACCAAGAAAAACAAAAACCAATTTCATAATATCATCATCATTAGCAAAGCTAAAGTAGTATCCAAAAAGATAAGGCGTGAACAACAACACTTCTACCCATAGGAATAAAGATGCTGCTTCCAATGAGACTTTCAGCTCATAGATGTCTAATTAACCGACCAACTCAATGATTTTAATGATATTTAAAAAGTAGGTAAAATAACATTAAAAGTATATCGAACGCTGACACATAAAGTTCGTAATAGCTCACTGATCGAGCGCTCTTATATACATTATATGCATGCATCGCATATATCCATCTCTATGAAGTTTAGCAACCAAACAAGAACGAAAAAAATCATAATATAAAGGTAGGTTTGACCTTATAGTATCCTTCCCAAACCTTCTCCTAACTACGCTATAACAAGTATAAAAACTCTGATGTAAGTAAAATTATAGGAAGTACGTTCATTTTTATAGAGTTGGTACAATACTAAAAAGATGGCATCCAAGCACAAGCCCTCCAGCACACCATCCTGTCTTAATAACCTGCAACTTTTAACAAATTATACAAAAAGCGTGATGTGCAATCATCATTTACAAAGCCCTCCATGAAAAGTTTCATTTTCCACAAGTTGTAACCAGCTGCAAAAGATTAATATCATCAACACAGCCCTACATGAAATATAAGCCTTGGGGCTTGTTGGACATGAAACAGATTACACAAGAACCTGGAGTCTAACCATAGAAACCATCAATGGATCAAATTACAAGAACAGAGACAAACATTCCTATAATTTACTCTTTAATGTCATATAACAAGCAGTATTAGTGCTGCACTTCTGTTCTACTCTACAGTGAAAACCCTAACAAAATAACTAACATTAAGTTACATGTTTGTACCAGAAGCAACAACAAAGACAAAAACCTAATGAGATGAAAAAGGTTATTTGTTCCAATCATAAAGTGAGGCACTCAGGCCTTGACCCCTTGCCCAGATGCTTGTTTTCCAGTTTTCTCAGATTCTTCTTCATCCTCCTCATCAAGTTCATCTGCTAGCTTAGTCAGCTCTTCCTGGATCATTAACTTTATGGATGCCTTTCTAGATGTCAGATCTGTATTATATCGCTTAGCTGAAACAAAAAGAGAAGGAAATGAATGTCATACACGAGTTCAGGACAAAATGTGTAAAATACTGTGCTCATCAGAATTTGGAAATTGAGAGAGAGAGAGAGAGAGAGAGAGAGAGAGAATAAATATAAAGTTTTGAAATGATAATATAACTTTTTTTTTTAAATTGATAAAAAATTTTGATGAGAGCGGTTCTTGGAGCAATCGGTAAGGTTGTTTTGTGACTTCGAGGTCATGGTTCTAAGTTGTGGGAAACCACCTCTTACACTAATATGTAAGGTAAGGCTGCATGCATCTGACCGCAAAGCGATCTGGCCCAGCCCCGAGTACGTCTTTTTTATAATTAAATTGATATCGAAGGTTTCATATATTACTTTGCGTATCTTTTGACATGTTTCCTTTACAGCTATTTCTTTTTTAAAAACTTAACCTATTTGACCCATTGAAAATCAAACCAAAACCTGTATTGACCTATATTTGTAAGTAGATGGATCCAAACTGCAGCCTCTACCAATAATTAATGAGGAATGGAGGATGCTTACCAAGCTGCTTGAGAATATCAGTAAATGTTGCCTGCAAAACACAAATAACGTAACACTTTTTAGATAGAAATGCCAGATTTTATGTATATTGCATCAAACGCAAACCATAATGAAATGCAGGGATGGAACAACCATGCGTTAGTTCCCAGAAAAAGGGGGTATAGTTGATAAAATAGCAACCACAAATTCTTATATGTCATGGGAAAGATTATTATATTATACAATATCAAAGAACTTAACGAATAGTACCACCCTGCTTGCCGCATGGCAGGCAGTATGGGAGTCTTTTTCGTAAGGTCAAATGGCCTCCCTTGTGTTTATATTGGATGTGTTTGGCTTTGATAAGGAGAGGCCGGAGCAGCCCAGCTGGTTAGATCGCCTACACATACAGTATTGCCTAGGTTCCATTCCAATTTCCAAAGAGATTTTTTTTTTTAATTTTATTTTAAAACTTCATAGATGGATGTATATGCGTGTGATAGTGGTGAGTCACAAATAAAGAAACGTAGCCTGTAGCTACTTACTTTCTTTCATGACTCGTCAAGTCATCTTTAGACATTAGGCAACTTTGGCCCCTCCACCTTTTTTATGCTCATACATGCCACAAAATTTGATTTATACTAATAACTTATACTTATGTTTAGAACCATTCGAATTTGAACATGCTTTGCTACCAGAGTTAGAATGCCAAATCATAAATAAGGTGATCCTAAAGATAGAGACACTTCGGTTGCACCATGGAACCTCTCTGGTTTAATAAATTATGTTTCCTTGCAATAACTAGAAATTTAATGGTAACAGGCTCTCACCGTATTGAAGTCAACTTCCTTGAGGATCTCACATATTGCAATTCTTAGGTCATCATCACTTATCTTCTGCTTCTCTGATTTGGGCTTTCCTTTCTCTTTCACCGTCTTTTTCCCTTTGTTAAAACAGTAACTATCAGGATTTAATGAATATCAAACAGATCGAGTGTTTCTCAAAGTGTATTCAAAGTGTTTCAGTTACCAACCTGACCGGACCTTTTGGTTGGACCAAGAACTGGGTGCCTAAATAAACCATTTTCATTTGAACCAGCCGGTTAAACCAGATTTCCCTTATTTTATATATATATTTTATATTTATTTCTTTCAAAATTTCATTTACTGATGAACTAAATGCTAGAGTCCATATTATATTTATTCAAGTCTCTAAAATTGCAAATCTTTACCAGAACATAATGTCTTTGTCTAAAATTAGATATATATATTTAAAATGTTTATAATAAGTATGATAAAATCTGGTTCTTAAATTGGTTCTGACCTGTAGACCATTAAGGCAACCAGTTTGAGGTACTGTCCGTTATGCAAACATTGATAGCAACTTCTCATAACCATTGTTAGATGGTTGTTTGTTATTGATCCATTTAATTGTTAGATGATTGGTGATTGAAAGCAACAGTGAATTGGTTAAATGAAGTATTATTCTCACAATAAGAACCATATTATGGTTGTAAATTATAGCTGTAAGCGTGTAAGGGTGACAATTAGCATTTCCCAGTTTTTAAGAGACACAAGAAAGTGCTCTGTGGGTCAGCCAAGGTTCACATTTGACCCACCCATTATTCCAAAAGCCCATTTTGCCACCTCTAATACTTATGGTTGGTATAACTAGAGATATAAGTCTTACCACTTTTCTCTTTTGGAGCAGATTTCTTTGGTGTTTCAGGCTTCTCTTCAACTGCCTCTTTCTTCTTGTTCTTCCTTGTGAGAGTCTTTGGACCAGAATCACTTTTTTCCGCAACTTTAGAACCACTTGTAGATGATTTAACTGGTGTTTTCTTTTGAGACGAGCTGCTAGTCTTTTTAGGTGTAGTAACTCCCTTCTTCCCTTTAGGTTTTACATCTGATTCATTTTTAGTAGCTTTAGATTTGGTTGAAGCTCTTTTGTGTTTCTTACTACCTTCTTCAGATTCAGGATCAGACACATGTTCTTCACTTGCAATATCCTTTGATTTTTCAGGCGCACCGTTCACATTGTCATGTTCTTCATTGTCTTTTTCCTCTTCATCACTATGTTCTTCTGAATCATTAGTTTCAGCAGCCTTCTTATCCTCGTCAGAAGTACTTTTAGTTTTCTGCTTCTATACAAACAAATTACGATGTAAGACATGCAACCTATTTCTGACAAATTCAAAACATGGTTATAACTATAGTTGGCAAGATGAGGAAGTGCGTAAGGGGCCAGGAAATTGAATGACGAGAAAACACTTTTATCTAAATTAATAGATGATTAATGCAGTAATTTCTATTACAAAAATGTTACTACAACAGTAATCTTATTCTTTGGAATTGAGCAAATGATTCATAACCTGTTTGACTCATTTGACCCTTTACATTTTTTAGGTATATTTAACTAGCATATATTTATAAGAGTTACCTTAGATGAGCTTTTTGAAGGTGTAACCTCAGAGGTAGATGTGCTTTTCTTGCTTGTCCTCTTACGCTTTTTATCTTTGGTCGACTGAATGACATTTAATATTATAACATGGAAGTCATAACAGTAAAAATACACACACACACACACACACATAATAGTAAAGATTAGAGCTAAAATGCAAACCTGCTCTTTTTCTGCAAGCAGTTCACTAGTTGTGGCATGAGGAGTCAACATAAAATCTATCAGTTTTACCACAATATCTTCCTGTTTTAGCAAAACACGACTAAATGTCATACTATGTTCACATTTAACAAGAAATAAGAATTATTTATCAATCTAAGTTAGAAATATATTCACGTTAAGACAAAATCTTTTTTGAGCCTCAATTGGTAATTGCAACTTGCAGAACCAAAGAAACTGGGTTTGTGTATTCAAGAAAGAGGAGGCCAATGACTATAAGAATTTTAAGTCAGGATAAGAGTAAAAGCCCCAAAATTGAAAGTACTGTTTTTTTTAATAATGGGATTACAACTTCTCTAAATCGCATCAGCATCTATTTGATGAATAACCCGCATTAAATTATAGAAGTATCATCCAGTAACTAAACAGACCTTTTTTGCATTAGCTCTGCTGATTGTCATGTCAAACATATCACAGAACTCCAAGAGCTTCTCTTTATTGAGCTTGTCAAGCTTTTCTTTAACTTTTAGTTTATGCTTGTCCTGAAAGAATAATAATCATTTACTACTCAAATTTACAGCAAAACGATAACATATCACAGCCAAGACATCTGCATTTGAAGAGATGAATTATGCATATTTTTTAATGGGATAACATAGTATGCATTACATATGCTAATATAACTGAAATACTATGAGTTTTAATATCAATCAATCTAGCTGTTTAATTTTCTCGTTCTGCTTTTTTTCTCTCTCTACATATGCATGGCTGCATGCTTGTCATACCTTGTGATATTCTTTCAGACATTTAGTAAGTCAGGAAATAACATCAACATCCTACCATGGATGAAATGATTATTACCTCGTTCTCAGGCCATACAAAGCCAGAAAACTGCAAGATATTACTCTTGACCTGGAAAGCCTGAAATTTGAATCCGAAGCTTAATATCAGGAATCAACACATTTATGATAGCTCATTCAAAAATAGTACCAATGATCAAAACATAGAAGGATTTGGTGTAAGCCTAGAAAGGACACAAGAAAATTAAAGAAAATGATAGGGATGAGCATGATTCGGTTTGGTGCAGTTATGACCATTTCTATAACCAAAACTACTTCGGTTAATTCTAAATCCATATTCATAATTGTAACCAATTGATCAGTTAACCATTAATCGGTTAACCACCGGTTATGGTTCAGTTTCGGTTAAATTCGGTTAATAATTAAATTCTTGAAAAACTAAGAAAAGTTTATAAATAAGATTGTGGATTAGAAATATATTTTCATCCAGCATAAAACTATACAACAACAACAACCTTACCCAGTATATTCCCACTTTTCAGTAGGGTCTGGGGGGGAAAGATAGACACAAACCTTACCCCTATCCCAATCGGGATAGAGAGGCTGCTCCGAAAGAGTCCCCGGCTCAAAGTTATCGTTTGAAGTTGGTCATCCCAATGATTTTAACGTTATTTTCACAAAATAATTGAAATAACGTTAAAGTTAGTGCACTTTTACTTTTGCCCCTTAAGGGCCCACACATATATACATTATATGCGTGCACCACAAATGGGGCGTAAAGCATAAAACTATACCTCAGCTTCTATACTTGACTTGCATCATAACTTCTTGAAACAAATATACAATAATCGGTTCAGTTAGGTTAAATTCGATTAATGGCTAGGCTAAATCATAACCATAACCAAATGGTTGGTTAGTGGCTTAGTTTAACCATAAACGTCTATAATAGGTTATGGTTCTTGGTGGTTATCGGTTATTTTCAGTAATGATTATGTTATGCTCATCCTTAGAAAATGAGGTGTGGTATATAGACAAAACTATACAAGAAGCTGTCGAAGTCTCTACATACAAAAACTCCTTTATGTATACATATCAGTATATGATAGAGATTAGAATTATATTAGTATGTTAGTAATAGTAGTATATAGATAAGGGTAGTTTAGTAATAGTCATTTCTAGTTATGGGATTAGTATGTTATAAATAGAGGGAAGGGTGATGAGTAGAGGGTGTGAAGAAAATTATTCAGAATTGTAATTGGCTCCTGCTTAGGCTTGGAGAAGGGTGTAACCCTGGGTCATCTTCTGATGATGTAATCGTTTGTTCATTGTCATTTGGATGTAATTTGGATTTGAGTAATATCATCATATCTATCTTCCTCCTATCATTTTCAATTGTAATTCCTATTTCTATTGTGTGTTTGATTTGGATCTTCATCATTGGTCCGACCTGCCATCTTCAAAATCGTCCTCTGCCAATTTCCAATTCCATCGCCGTTTCACTTCAACCTTCAAAATTCGTTCACAAACTCTCTATCAATTTCAAATCCGATCTCCGTTTAGATCCCAATTTCATCATTCCTGGTCCTCATCGTCGCCGCTGATCCTTAATTTCTAACGATTTGCGATTGATTTTTCAGATACATCGCCAATGCGCCACTGATTTAAGATCACGATCATCTTCTGTCGTCGACCTGCCATCTACTCCTTCAATTCGATCCTAATTTCATCGTTACTAGTTCTAATCGCCGCCGTAGTTACTCAATTTCAGCCGATTGTCAGTGGAGTCGTTCAATTATCCGCCGATTGCAGTGAGTCGCCATGGCAACACGCGATACAAATTCGCGACTGGATGTTCATGAACAGGAGATCAAACAATTGCAATCAGATGTGACGGAAATCAAACAATTAATTTCTGACGCTCACACAGACTCAGTTGAATTTCGTAAGTTGATGCTCAATTGGATGAAACAATTCGAGAAGGAATCGGTTGCTTCTTCATCATCAGGTACAGGTCCGTCCTTCAACGATCCTTTTAAAACTCCGATCCATTTTTTCTCGCATGATTCCTCTTCATCTCAGTTTCCATGGACTGTTACGAAGGTAAACCTACCTGACTTTTCTGGGTTTGACCCTAAGGGGTGGATTCAAAAAGCGAATCTATATTTTGATATCAATGATACTCCCGATGAACTGAGATTGAAATTGGCACAAATTAGTATGCAAGGAGTGGCCCAACATTGGTTTACAGTTGTTACTCAAGTGTATGAATCTCTTTCCTGGTTTGAATTTCAATCGGAAATGATGCAACGATTTAGTGGTTTAGAGATTAACCATCCTTATGAGCAAATAGCTACTATCCAACAGTCAGATTCGATTCATGATGATATTGCTGATTTTGTAGCGGGCAAGGACCAAGAGGGTACGTTGCACCATGATTCCGTCGTCAGTAAAGGATCTCTCTCTCGTGTTCGTTATTCAAATGAGTCTGGGCTTGTGTATAAGAATGGGCTGTCGGGTGTGGGCCAACCTCAACCCAACTCATCTTTTTCCCTTCCATTTGATAATGGGGATGATGAACTTTTGTTGTGGAAAGCTGATAATTCTCCTGACCAGGCTGATTCAATGATGAAATTCAACCACGAAGAGCATTCGGTTACTATGCAAAGCCTTTCAAAAACTCATTCACCCAAGATTGCTCTTACCCTATGGTTACTCGGTGAGGAAGCAGATTATCAGTTGGTTGATGTGAAACAGTACCAGATTTTTTCAAATTCAGTGGTTTTGACATTGGCACAACAATCTTTCCTTTCACATTTACATTCCTCTACCTTTGAGTTGGGACACGTTTTGCATCGTGATCGAGGAGTTCAACAAATTCTGCAATTGGGATGGAAAAGGCATAGGAAAAAAGGGAAGTGTTTGCGTTGGGGTAATCGTTATGGGCCAGCTCATAAATTCATTAAAGTGAGGCCGGATCAGTGATTAACTCCCAAGTCTTGTGGACAAGACTTTTAAATAGGGGGGAGTAATGATAGAGATTAGAATTATATTAATATGTTAGTAATAGTAGTATATAGATAAGGGTAGTTTAGTAATAGTCATTTCTAGTTATGGGATTAGTATGTTATAAATAGAGGGAAGGGTGATGAGTAGAGGGTGTGAAGAAAATTATTCAGAATTGTAATTGGCTCCTGCTTAGGCTTGGAGAAGGGTGTAACCCTGGGTCATCTTCTGATGATGTAATCGTTTGTTCATTGTCATTTGGATGTAATTTGGATTTCAGTAATATCATCATATCTATCTTCCTCCTATCATTTTCAATTGTAATTCCTATTTCTATTGTGTGTTTGATTTGGATCTTCATCAGTATATCACCAACTGTAAGATAAATTGGTCAATACCACTTTAAACATCAACAAAACATACATCAAAGAGGGTAGGATAAATAATACCACTAGAAAGACCAAATAGATTCATAGATATCCTACCTTTCCTCTCCTCCCAAATAGAATATTGTGGAGGAGTTTGAGTGTGTCATCATTCATCTTCCTCTTTGATAACTTGTATGCAACTGAAAATTAACGCAGGGATTTTAGACACAAACACAAGAGATGCATGTCCTGGAAGTAGGGATTGGTAAATGAAAATCAAGACTCATGCGAATGAACAAAACAGTTACAATATCTACCACAATAGAACTCCTAGAAAACAACACAAGAATTTCAGAAAAAGCAGATGCATCATGCATGCCAACTGATGTGCAGTGAGTACATGTTTATGTTCTGACATATCAAGAAAACAAATAAGAATTCTAGACTGTCAAAGCTGAAACCAGAATCAAATTTATATATTCACCAAGGTTCAGTTAATGTTTCTCGAAAGAAAATACCTACGGAATTGCAATCACGAATTTCCATTTTCTCTCAATAATATGCATTCAACAAACTTGCTACACGTGTAAACAAATATAATCTCTACAAACAAAAAGCTTTCAAAGACAAAAATGGCCTAAACAGAAACTTTGTTACGATCAACAAATATTTGGCAAGAATGATTGTACAACTTTTCAAGACCATTAAGACCCTAAGAGTCACAGCAAGACAATTTTACAGGGCTTCTGAATATCAACCTTATTAGTTATTACATATAAGTATAGGTTTTGTTCACATTGTTGTCCATTTTCTTATGTTCTACTTAATCAATCCCCCAAAAAAATGCAACATTTGACTCAGCGCAAGGCTCAAACAATATTTTGAACACTAATCAATTGCAAAAATGCACTCAAATGTGGACAAAATACACAAAACATGTGGAACACAATCAAATTTACAAATTCAAAGTAATGATTACCGTAGAGAAAAAAGTTATGGTATGCTGAAACCAAATTTAGCAGGCATGGGAAAAATACACACACACACACATAGATATGTATTTAAAAGTACACACATACGATAATATGATGTAGATGTAGTTAAATATTACAGAAGGTTAGTAGCTTTGAGCATGTCTAATACATGATATTGTTATTTATTATGTTTATCTACATTTAATTAAACTCACTATCCATAGCATGATAACTTGAAATTACATATATATTAGTTAACTAGGTTAAAAACCTGAGTAATACATGGGTTGAATAAGGAAAAAAATAAAGTACTAATTATTTAAGGATATAATAAATATCCACACAATTGGAGAGGAAAATGGAAAATTAATGCGAGAAAACTCAAGAGAGTGACAAATGTCCTATCATTTAACAAGAGAGAGAGAGAGAGAGGCGGGAAAATATGGTTACTTAAAATATTAGTATAGATAAGCCTAATACTTCAGAGTCACAAGTTCAAAAGTTCGCATAAGTAGATAATAAGCTAAAGAAAAACAAAGTCAGCAGGTTTCTTCTCACCATAACAGGTGTGATTGGAGCCTTGACAAGTGATAAATCACTTCAAATTCACTTCATTAAGTGATTTGTTAATCTATGAAACAGTATACATTAAGGTAAAAATGAAATATATCTTTTGCATTATATATAACTTCTAAATTAAAAAACTCTTTGATGGAAAATCAATGGATGCTTGATGCAAGAAAACAATGTAGAGAGAAAGAGAGAGATAGAAAAGACTTTACCATTTGGAAGATCTTTCAGCGCTGTCCCATGGCCCTGCACATTATCATAACAATAGCATATCAACAAAAGTAGGAAAACTTAGTTGTCATTCAAAGACAAAAACAACAAGAACAGTCTTACGATTCTAAATGAAGAAAACAACCTTTGCAATATGGAATTCTTTGGAAGTGTCTCTGTCAATGACAGCAACCAATCGTTCTACAGATTTTCGTTCCCGTACAGGCCGGTCAATTGTGGGAGCAGCAGGAGTTGTAGGTTCCTTTTCATTTTTCTCTCGTGATGTTTTTGTTTTGCTATTGCTTTTATCTTCACCGCCCTTCTTTTTTGCACCTTTTTTGGGTCCCTTCTCCTCTGGAATCTCTTCCTGATTCCCTCCTTGATTCTCTTCTTTTTTAACATCTTCTTCCTCTTTTGAATAAGCAGCTTCTGCATTATTATTCTCAGTCTCCTTGTCTGAAGTATTCTTGTCATCAACTTCCATTGGCTCACTCTTTGGTTCTTCATCTCCTTCTTTGTTATCTTTTACCTCTGCTTCTTCTACTTCAGCATTTTTTCTTACCTCAGGAACCTCCTTATCAACTTCAACTTCTTTAGTTTTATCATCATTCTTAACATCTTCCTCCATCTCTTCAACTGCCTCTTTTTTCTCCTCTTTTTCCTCACTCACATCCTTGGCTGCTTTATCTAGAGTGACGGTCCCGTTTCCCACCGTCTCCACAGCTTCAGATGTTGCACCTTCCTCCCCCATAACTGGATAGATTACGAACAATTAATAGATTACGAACAATTAAGTAAAACTTCATTATTAGTCAACACACTCAACTAACAAGTTCAGTAAAATCCTATAAGACGCCAGCTTTAATTAATTCAAAAGGTCACCGGCATACAACCAGCTACCAAGTGGGAAAGAGTTGCCCACCAGATGAAAATCTAAGCATACAAAAAGTCACCGGCAACTGTAGTGAAATATGACACAAGTTACAGAAACCCTAACCATCATAAACCGAACGAAAATGTGCACTTCATCTGAATTACGCATGCATCGAACTTTAGCAAGATCTATATACACATACACACAGTTACAGGTGACAAACACAATGATTTCAGCTCAAAAGATGCACAAAATAGTGAAATAAACAAATTCGTTGACCTTGTTGGCACGGAAAACAAAACCCTAGCCAGAATAACACAACTTGCACGTATCAAAATCAAAGCAAATCACGTACCGTCGCAAATCAATCATCTAAAACAAGTAAAATTGAGAAAACTTACATGAATTGAGCTCAATTGAATCCGATACGAAAGGGGCTAACTTTTTTTTTTTTTTTTTTAATTTTTGGGTTGGAACGCTATTCGGACTTGAAACACGGGTTTTAAAATCAGTTAATTTGGCATGTCATGCATAACACTGGGCGGACTAAGAATGGCGTAAGGGTCCTAAGGGAGTCCAATGGACGGCTGAGATGTCAGCACCGAGCTGTGATGAAAACTGACCGTGGATCTTTGCGTCATCCGGATCTAACCGGCAACCTGAAGATCTTCCTTCTCCCTGTTGTTGACTGTATAACTTCTTGTTCTGGGGTCCATATAACTGCAATCACGTGTTCTATTATATTATATTATCACAGAGACACAGAGGGGAAAAAACACACACACGAAAACATTTAATGATATTAAATGTACTAAACTTATGTTTTTTATCGCATTTAATCTACTCTTAAATTCATTTTTTTTAACAGTGAATGTCTCAATTGTGTGAGTCGACTGTTTTCAGCTCATGTCATCAAGGTTTAGTTACCTTGATCTCCTATGAGCCATCACAACCACTCCGGGAGGAAACCCCACTAGAAAAACCCCCTGACCCCCTTCAGATCCACTTTTCGCTGCGGAAAGGATTTGAATCCAAGACCTCCCATCTAAACTTGTGTAATTATGTTACTTCTTTTTCTGCTTTTTATTACTAAACATTAATATAATAAACCAGTGAGAAGATGCTACCTTGCATCATTAGACATGGAAAAGCACTTGAATTCACATATTGCTTTCAATGATGGTGTGATGTGTGTACAAGAGGGAACAAGCACCCAATTTCTCGACGTAACGAGTAAGCTTAATCTGTCAAATGAAAAAAAAATGTCACGTGTTATAAGAATGAATAAAGTTGTTAGTTCACTTGCAACATCTCATTTAACTTGTGGTTTTTCTTTCTCAATGAAAATATGTCACTTGTTCACGAGAGTAAACGAAGTCATTTAATCACCGAACCTGAAATGTGCGAAAATTTAAGATATTCGAAAATTCAAATTTGGTTACCTATTTTGAAATTTTTTGGATAGTTCAAATATTTGATATCCGTAATAGTTTTTTTTTTGTTTTTTGGATAATTTTTGGATATTTTAGATAGTTTTTCGGATATTTTGGTTAATTTTCGTATATTTCTAATAAGTTTCGTATAATTTTTCGGATATTTTGGATCTCTAAAATATATATTTTTTAAAAAATTTTTAGCTGTTTTTCTAATTTCGGATATCTGTTTGGATATCCAAAATTTCGGATACGGATTCGGATATTGAAATTTGTTATCCAAATCATCGGATATCTAAAAATAAACACGTTATATTTGTTTTTATTTAAGCAAAAATAAACACACCTGGTTATATTTGTTTTTTATTTAAGCTGAAGTAAACATTAGATGTTATGCATGTGTCTTCAAATATATTTATGATAAGTTAAACAAATAAAAATATGTTAAATTTACAATATAATACTTATTTTTAAGAATTAGATGCTACATAAGTGCATAGAGGTGTTTTCAAACAAATTTATAATTGGTTGCTTTAAATGGTAAAAAATACAATTCAATTGCATCAATGAGTTTTTAAATTTGATTGCAATAACTTTTAAAACTTTACTTCCAACAGAAAATGAAAATCGTTTTTTTTTAACAGCAAACACTCGTCACTCATGATTACCCTGTCAAATAGAACACTCTTTCACCTGAAGAACATAGTGTAGTGACCTGACCCACCTACCTAGGAGGAAATGCATAACTAGGAAAACCTTTGGCTCAACATATCGTGGTGACCTGACTTGACCCACCCACCAAGGTTACACCCATAAACTTGGTTCGAACGTCCATAAAGTATGTTCGGCCGCCCGGTTCTTTACGCCCGTAAAATTGTTTTAAAAAAATGTTAAGGGGCACGGCGCCCGTAACAGGAATGTCAATGTGGGCCCGACGCCCATGACCGAATTCAAATACATGGGTGCATGTCTAAATTTATGGGCGCCGGCGCCCGTGGTGGACACATGTCACGTTTTTATTAGGTTAGACTACGGGCAACACCTGTTATTATATGGGCGGCAACGCTTGTAAAAAGGGTGGTCATGTTCGGGATTGCTTGGTCAAATGAACATTTGGTGGAAGAAAATGGGTCAACGGGACAATTTGGGAATTTTCCCTAATATTTTTTAGTGAATGTGAGCATATGAACATAGGAATTATTCCAACACCAATGTTTTTAATAATAAACAAAAAACCAAACTTACACAAAATTAGCACAAAATCATAGCATGCTCATCTCATTCCATTTCCTTCATTAATACCCCTCATCAACAACTAACTTAACCAAGTGTTTAAATGTTAGTTAAGTTGTTTAGTTGAATTTACAAGATCAGTCCTTGTACTATTAAGTTTTGCTACTCCAATCTAAACTACTTCTATTACATGAAGAGAGCCACCACTCGGTTTAAAGGCGCTCATTGAGTCTTGAGAACAGAAGAGTGCGAGGCTGTAACTTGTTCAACTATGGATTTTAAAACCAATTAAAATCACACACATAATCTAATACTTTTATTAGGTACTCTAGGGTTTTAAATGCTGGAATTCGATCTCATACTATACTCAGCAACAAGTTTGGCAAATGAAGACGAGTTATCTTCTAGCAACTTTGTTGGAGAGTCATATTCATCCACTAGACCTGCATACAGAACAAAACACACTTATATAAAGATTTTTACCCGACAGACACGAGCTATTGTCGACAACTAAGTGTAACTAATGAAGTGACTAACCTTGTTCTAGAACCAAAACCATGTCACTATCAAGCACAGAGGTGATACGATGTGCAATCATTATCACAGTAGAATCCGTAAAGTGTTTTACAAGCGTTTGTTGAATCATGCCATCAGTTGCAGCGTCTACGGACGCAGTAGCTTCATCGAGCACTAAGACTTTGGTTTTCTTGAGTAGCACGCGCCCAAGGCACACTAGTTGCCTTTGACCCACACTCCAATTCTCTCCATTCTCGCTAACTGTAAAATTGTATTTTATAACTAATAAGAAAATATTGCATATAACATGTATCAGATGACATTGTAACGTGTCATATTGGGCGGGGTATTTTAATACAAGTTAAAACAAATGAGTATGTTGGCTTGATCGATAAACATTATTTATTTATTTTTAGATAACACCTAGCCAAAGCTGAATCATTTTAAAACAAACAACATTGAACAAAATAACATTGTAACGTCTCAAAATGACATTGTAACATCTCAACATAAGTGTTTAATGCTAGATGTAAAGACTATGAACAAGACCTGGTGAATCAAGCTTCCACTTCTTACTCCTCACCTCGTCTCCAAGATGGCATTTATCGAGAGCCTAAAGTCACAAATCTTGTTAAGATTATACCACCTTACAGAATTGAATTTGATGCATAACTTAAATAAAAATTATGTAATTTAGTTACCTCCCAAATCTTATCATCTGTATACTCTTCAAGGGGATCCATGTTGCTTCGAATAGTTCCTTCAAACATGGTAGGATCTTGTGGAATTATGCTCAATCTTGAACGAAGATCATGAAGCCCGATTGTTGATATGTTTATTCCATCTATCAGAATCTGTCCAGCCATGGGCTCCACAAGACGAAAGAGTGCTTGTATTAGAGTCGATTTCCCGCTGCCAGTTCTTCCTACAATCCCAGTTTTCTTCCCCCCATTGAAAGTGCAGGTAAGGCCTCTCAAGACAAGTGGCATATGTGGAGCATACCGAACCTTTTAAAAAACATTAGATTTGATCACATAAACAAACTAAATTGGTTTAATATTCAGACATATATGGTCTGGTGCAATCCATATAAACATGTGTTACTCTATCATTTGAAAGAATTTATCTAACTTAATTCTGTTATGCAAGAAAATAATATGGTTTATGTACCTCTAGATGACGTATGTCAACTTCTCCGTGGGATGGCCATCGATCATCAGGCCTACTTGATTCTATAACAAGAGGAGGCTCACTCAAGATAGAAGAGTATTGAAATATCCTTTCAACCGATATAATTTTGTTTTCAAGGTTGGTAAGATTCCATGCTATCCATCCTTGTAAATTACTAAGAGTAAGCCCATAAGTAGCGGCCACACCAGCAATATCTTGAGAGTATAAAACCATAAGCTCTTGTCAATCAAATATACTTTATATATTGTAGATCAATACAATATGCATGAAGAAAAAAAAAACTTACTTGGATCAATAGTTCCTTTTGGGATAAAAACCAAGAACGTTAAAAATGCAGCAAACATGAAGCAAGACAACATATCCAAACGTAATCCTAACCATTCCATAGTTGCTGCAACATGAAACTTTGGCCTTGAATACTCATCATTTAATTTCATATTTGTGTTTTGAAATCTGGTTTGCTGATCAAAACTCCTAATGGTTGTTGATCCCGATATTGTTTCAGCAAAGTTCTGTATCACTGGACCTTTACAAACTCCAACTAGTCGTGCTATTTCTCGCGCTGATGGCAAGTAATATTGTTGTAACCAGATGCATATTCCTGCAACTGGAATAAATATAAGTATCACCTGCCAAACAACCTGTGACATTACTGCAATGATGCCAAGAAGTTGAATGACAATGAATACAAACGATCCAACTTGGTAAGGAACTTCCAAGTCCACCAAACTTTGGTCTGTAGATGCCTATAGAACCTCATTAAATATTGAACAACATTAGCATAATTGAAAGATCTGAACTTTATTTCATGTCTATGCTTTACATCATGAAGAATTATAGTTTAGGTTAAAAAAATTTATGCAGATTGCATATTTGTTAGGGGTGATCTTTCCCACATCGTCACCTTTCTAATATTACTTGAACGACCGTTTAACAAATTCGAAGTTTGAAAAAGTTAAAAGTTGAAAAGTCATTTAAACAAGTATCTTGATATGGTGTGAGATTAAAAAGGTGATTATGGGTGATATATGAATATTGATACTCATTTATAGCAAAAATGCATTTGCTTACTCTATTTAGGATTCGTCCGCTTGGAGTAGAGTCGAAGAAAGACATGGGTGACCTGAAAATGGCTAAGTGCATTCTATGGAAGAGAAGGGTGGCTGATTTATATGCAAATGTTGCAAGAAGCAAGCTTCTTACAAGTATGCATAATGCACATCCAACTGCTAAAGTTGAATAAACAATGATCAGTGTTGAGCCTGTAACCAGGGCTGTGTCTGGATCACTAGGTGACCCTGAAGATGCCCAAGCCATCCAGTAATTGCTTCCAATTTCTAGTGTCTGGAAAAGAACTTGTGCCAATATTATAAATGGTGCTAGTCCCCCACTGTAAGCCATTGTTATATATTTCCAGTAGACTGAGAAACCAACTCTTCCTTTTTCTCGTTCTTCTTCTTGAACAAGTTGTGCTTTTGATCCCAACATACCATTTGCTTCATCCTTTTGGCTTTTGTTTGTGTTCTTGGGACTAGTTTTTTGTTCTTGAACACTTGTTCTTATGGAATCAATAGCTGATAATGCTTCTTTGTGTGCTCCCACAAGATCTATGAAATCACTTCCTGAATTGAGAATATCGTTGTACTTTCCGGCTTGTGTGATTATTCCATCTTTTAAAACCTAATTGTGATGTTATATCAAGTGAGATTAATGAAATGGAAATGCTAATGACAGTTGATTGAATTATTGGCATTTTGACAGAGTACACACAAAGACACAATTGTATATGCTGTAAAACATTTGATTTATATCGAATGACACATTTACAACATTATTAATATATAACGGTGGTTATAAACGAACCAACAAAAAGATGGTTGAATAACTTAGATGTATGGTTGTTCACGAGTCGAGTCGAAATGAGCATACATTTGCTCTTGCTTGGTTCGTTTACAAATTGAATTGAACTGATCTGAGCGTTTTTCAACCGAGCCAAAATCGAACGAGCGTATTTCTGATCCGAACATTTTTCAGATGAGCGTCGAAGAACAAAACGGAAATTGGTGATGGAAGTGTTTAGCTTTTTTTTAAAACTTTTTGTTTAATAGCTGAGAAACATTAATATTGTTTTTACTTTTTTTTTACAAAACGACCAAAATGTTTTTTTATGGTGATATGACATTTATAACATCATGTTTCATCTATTTAAATCTATATTAATCACATCAATTCATGAAGAAAATAGTTTCAAGATTCACTCATAGCAAATAAAATGCAATTAAAATATTATTTTAATTTTTCATATCACTCCAGCTTTAGTTACAATTTTTTTTTTTGTATTTAATTGGACTTTATCAGATTAGGCAATACTAGTATGGAAATATTGCCTACTGTATTGAAAATTATATATAATTATATTTATGTGTGTGTATATCTATGTTATATAAAATATATTAATAAATTAAATCGAGCCAGTCGAACGAGCAACAAGCGAGGGTACCATATCATGCTCGGTTTGTTTGCAAACGAATCGAGCGCTTTTCAACTGAGCGTAAATCGAACATGCATATTTTCGAGCATTTTCAAGCGTGTCAAACGAGTTTCGAGTGTCAAGTAATTTGGATAACCCTACTTAGACGTACAACCAGTAACTAGAGATAACCGACTATTTAACAACAACTAACTAATTTTTTAAGTAGATAACTTATAATAACTAAACTTATTATTGAACTGTGGATCAGTATTAACTATTGATTACGATGTCAAAGTTTTATTTCAACACCAGTAACACAATTGACCTTTACATATATGAAACACTTCAGATTTTGGGATACATATTTACTTCACAACAATCAGAATCTTTTCATCCAAATGACCATTTTGGCCCTTATGCATTATGTGCATAATGTATGAACTAAATGAAGACCTGTATTAGACTAACTCATTTGGTTGAGACATTCTCTTTTAAAAAGAAAGTATTGCGTTCAAATCCAGCCAATAGGAGAATACTTGATAGTTGTTTAGGAGTTGGATAATATTATTGTTCAGAAAAAAAAAACAAAAGTTTTAGATAGCTAACCAGGATTAGATCTGCAGCAGGTAAAAACTCTACTTGATGTGTGATGTAAATCACTGTCTTCTTGTCCAGAAATTGCAAGATGCATTCCTGTTATTAAAAAAACACAAATGCATTTTCAAATTATGTAATTATGCCTTTATATATGTTCAAACTTCAAACAACAAAAACTTCTTGGAACCAAAATCACTTACCTTGAAAATATGACTTCCTGTATGAGCATCAACAGCACTAAATGGATCATCAAAGAGATAAACATCGGCATCTTGATAAAGAGCTCGCGCAATTTGAACTCTTTGCTTCTGACCACCACTCAAATTTACCCCCCTCTCACCGATAATCGTTTGATCACCAAACGAAAGAATTTTAAGGTCTTTCTTCAAATCACAGGCTTCTAAAACCTTCTCATACCTTTTTCTATCCATCTTCTTACCAAACAAGATGTTATCTTCAATATTCCCACTTTGTATCCAAGGAGATTGAGCTACATATGCCTTTGATCCTTCAACTTTCACACTTCCTGATATCTTTGACACCTCCCCTAAAATACAAGACAACAAGCTTGACTTCCCTGAACCAACAGTCCCACAAATAGCGACTCGCATCCCTTGATTCACTCTAAGATTTATATCTTTCAAAGTTGGGTTAGAAGATGCAAATAAATCCCATGAAAAACTACCATTTATGATCTCAACCGCTATGTTGGAACTACCTTGTGGAACCTTATCTACAACACTAGAATCTATGTCCTTGACACAAAGGAATGTGGCAATGCGATCAAGTGACACTTTCGTTTGGAAAAACACTGAAATCGTGTCTGGAAGATTGTAGATTGGCTCCTGAAGTACTTTAAACGTTGCGAGCGTAGAAAGTACCTTTCCTGATTCAAGTGGGATACCAACTAACAAACATGTAGTGAAAGTGACTCCAGCTACAAGAGTTGGAGCACCCCATAAGATAAAAGAAGTCATGGATAAAGTATACATGTACTTCTTCAATGCACCTTCTTCTTCATCTCTAAGTTTGATGATTTTTGACAGAAACTTCATTTCCCAACCTTGAAGTTTAAGAATCCTCATGTTTCTCAATATTTCAGATGTTGATTTCATCCTTTTATCTTTGGATTTCATCAAGTCATCTTGAAGTTTTTCTTGTAAATTCCCAAGTGGAAGATTGACTAACAACACAAGAATTGTAGCAATTAATGAAGCAACCGCGGCTAGTCCTAAGTTTTTATACAACAGTGCTAAGCCAATAGCTACTTGCACGAGTACTAGCCAAAAATTATGCATATACCAACCGAAGTCACCTATCCTTTCAGCATCAACCGCCATCAAGTTTATGATTTCACCGCTCGAATTCCCTTGCTTTAATTGACCAGAAAAGGTCAAGCCCTTTTGGTAAATCATGGCAACGATGGCGGACCTGGCCCTAATTCCGGCCTGTTGGAGCTTGAACCACCAATGTCGTTGTGCTAAACAACCTATAGTTTTTGAAACAAAGAATAAAGCCACCAAAACAAAACCTTGGTTTTCATAATCTTGGTGTCCATTCAGATATTGAACCAACGAGTCTATGAGGTAAGGACCAACAAAACTGGACAACACAGATGCTAAAGCAAGCAATCCTGTGATCACAACGTCTTTCCACACGATGTACAATAAGGCTTTGGTGAGACCGAATGAAGTGATTTGAGTATACTCATTGCTTAAAGACTCTACTTTGTTTAACAAAACAGGATAAACTCCTCTCACACTATCAACACTCGCGAGTTGAGGGACATCCTCGAGGTCTAACGTTTTTTTGTTGCCTTTGGCAATCAGAGGATTTATCCAAGAAAATGTCAACAAGCTAAAGAAACTAGCATTTTCATAAGTTGATCTAACTTCACCCTTGGAAACACTAGAATTCAAAAGTGGTTCTTCAAGATTATGATTTTGATACTCTTCTGTTTTGTGGGACAACCCCACAAAACAAAGAAACGCACCCATGAAACTAGACACACAATCAGACAAAAACAACATAGAAATTGAATCACGGGTTCTTTTGTAGTAAACATAGTCTACCGCAAGGGAATAACAAGAAACTACAAAGAAAAACACCCACCAAACCCTTAAAACTAAGGGGTATTTTCTGGATTCTGTCGATGAATTTGAAACATGTGTGAGTAAATATATGGAATTGAAAAACCAGAAAAGTGTTCCAAGAACAACATGCATGATGATTACAATCTTTTCATCAGTCCAACCGTTTTTATACCAATAATAACTGTTCAAGAAACACAAAACAAGATTAAAAAGTGAAAGAACAAGAGAGCATAATAGGGCTTGTTTGTAAAACACACGTCCAAAATTTTGTTTTGGAACAAAAGCTCGATCAATCTTAAATCTTTTCCAAACACAAGAGACTAACATGAAAACCAAGAATAAAAACTGTACTAAATCAACACACCCATGTAAGAATACTGGGTTTAACATGAAATTAGTAGCAGAATTCATCTTGGGATCAAAAAACATACACAATCTTGAAAAACTGTGAATGGCCTTTGTTTATCAATCGATCAAAAGAGTATCAAGGATACCACTTACTCACTCACACACTCAAACAGTCACTCATGTCCTAAGTAATAAATCAAGAGCAGTGATGGGGTATGAGCTAGGACTATGCGGTGCTCTTTATATAGATGCTTTTATTTGAAGAAAGAGAGGGTGTATAATAAGTTAAAGATTTATTAATTAATTTATACGAATATGGCTATATGGTGCTCTTTTTATGTTATAATTAATTTGAAAACTAGTGAGTATAAATAGCAAAGACGTTTAAAAACATTAATAAACTCATTCATTAATTAAGTAAAGTTTTTATGTTTTTTTTTTTCTCTCATCGATATCTCACTTTCGTGTCTTGTAATTAAGCAATGTCTATTACTCACCCTCTATGAGAATCCACGACGATACCCGCTGCACATAAACCCTGTGTAATGGGTAAACCTTCGGCCTTCATTGGGATTGAACTTGAGATAAACCTCAAACTGATTATTTACCTTGTGTTTTTCAAACTTGTCACCAGATGGATTCGAACACTCGACCTCCATTATGGAAGGTGAGAGCCTTCACCATTAGGCTGAATTTTCAATACTATTGATGTTGTAACTTGTAAATAACAGTCATTTTAGTTTAATGACCGGTGAACATTAAATAATTAACGGCTTTAATGGTTGATTGTCCTTCAATGATTTTAATGTTGTTATCCAAGTTCTATAGAAATGATGTTAACAGTGTATGGTCCTCACATAGTGGGCATATTGCGTGTATGTTTTTATTCGTCTCATTTTGCATGTGTTTTTCTTCAAAGATGATTAATATATATATTTAATATATAAAACATTCGCCATTTTTGGACAGGCTCGCATTAGTTTAATACTGTTTAGGGACCAATGACAAGCTGCCAAATGATAGTTTTTGTCTTTCTTTCTATCTTGAACAGGTAAATGATTTACCAATTTCAAATTGAGACGCTAGCTAACTTCACGTTAAATAAGATAAAAACAGATCGAATTACAAATATTTAAACATAAATACAACCTCAAACCGTAAAACCCTAAAGTGTATCTGACTTTAAACCAGGGCCGACCATAAGGGGTGTCGGAGGTGTGACCATGCCGGGCACGATTTTGTTAGGGGCCCGAAATTTGAATTTTTTATATTTATTTATATATATACAATTATTTTTGAACAATTTATATTTTTATTACGTAAAAGACATGATTTTTCTATAATAATTTTATTTTATTATATATATATTGTCTTATATTTGTATCAATTTTCATCGATTTATGATTTTTTTATATGTATAGCAACTCATTTTAAACAATTTATTTTTCTTTTTTTTTTTTTTGCTTTTTATTTCTTTTTATTATAATGTTAAAAATGTAAACAAAAAGGAAAAAAATCTACGTGATTCATCTTATTACATATATTTCGTTTGTACGCCACATATGAGTTACGTATATGTAATTTTATATTAGATACGTAACTTTGTGATTTAAAATATCTTTATTAAAAAAATATTTTACTTGAAACATTTCTAGCCTTATAATAAATAATCATAAAAAATAAAAATAGATTGTTTAGTAGGAATTTTCTTTAGTTTTCTTCAAAATAAGGAGTATTATTTTAAACCCTTCTTTTATAATATATATACATATATAGGGAAATGTTCTAATGCTAACCCTCTCTTAGAGCGATAACCCATTAACTTTGTCAAAACGAAGCCGAATCTTGAAATTTTCTTTTAACATCATTGTAACACAATTTGAACACCATGTTCTTTTATGAGTTTGGGCTAATTCATCACCGTTTGGGCTCTTACAATACTGTAGGTGTTTAAATATTTAAAACTTACAGTACTGTAACACAAAACTTACAACGATGATATTTTTTAAACGGTGATAAATTAGCCCAAACTCATAAAAGAACATAGTGTTCTAATTGTGTTACAATGATGTTAAAAAAAAATTCAAGATTCGGCTTCGTTTTGGCAAAGTTAATGGGTTATCGCTCTAAGAGAGGGTTAGCATTTGATCCCAATCCTAGGGGAGGGATATTCTAAGAAGGCAAAAAACCATGAGAAGTGTGAGAAGCCACGAGAATGTGACACGTGTATTTTAGGGTAAAGGGTATAAACGTCAACACATAAATGGAGGCTGCACATGCAAGTCACATGTTAATTCCACCAAATTTTTTAAACGTATGTAACTATTTTATACGTTAAATTTTTAAAAAAAAAATTACACCATAAAATCACAAATTTCTTTACCTTTCTAACGAGTATAATATTGTTATATTTAACAATAGAAAAAGAACAAACCTGTATGTTCTTGAAACTTGTGCCTTTTTATGGTGTTTTCATATTGTTTGTGAAACTAGACGTTTTATGGTGTTTTGAACATAAACAAAACACAACGTTTTTTAATTGCGTCATTTACACATGATGTTTTATGGTGTTTCTGTACTGTGTAATTTTCACAAACATTTTATGGTGTTTTTGAATTGTAATTTTATTTATGGTGTTTTTGAACTGTAATTTTATTTATGGTGTTTTTGGACTGTAATTTTATTTATGGTGTTTTTGAACTGTAATTTTATTTATGGTGTTTTTGAACTGTAATTTTATTCATGGTGTTTTTGGACTGTATAATTTTACACATTGTGTTTTATGGCGTTTTTGAAAACTAAAAAACATGTCGTTCTAAACTTTGTGTTTTCACACATTTAAGTTTAAAACGTCATGTATAAAATGTTTATGAACCAGGTGTTTTTGTTATGGTGTTTTTCAAATGTTTATGAAATATAGCGATTTATGGTATTTTTAGTATTCAAAAACACCATAAAAATGCCTGGTCTTAGTTCATGAATATCCGAACACAAAAACACCATAAAATGTTAACACCATAAACACAATAACATATCTTGAAAAAACGCCATAAACAATAAAATATCTCGAAAAAACATCATAAACTAAGTTAAAAACACCACGTACAAACTTAGGTGTTTATGGTGTTTTTCGTTTTCAAAAACACTAAAAAATGCCCTCTTTTAGTTTTATTAATACGCAAACACCAAAAAATAACATAAAATGTTAACATCATAAACACCATAAAATATCTTTGAAAACACCATAAAACATACATATGGGTAAAAAACACCATAATAGATCTGTTTCGTATATATTGGAAAAACACCATAAACATATGGTTCGTGAAACTCATTTTAGGTTGTTATTTTAATTTTAAAAAATATACTAATATTATACTCATTAGAAAGATAAAAAAATGCTCGATTTTATGGTGTAATTTTTTTAAAAAAATACTAACGTATAAAAAAGTTATGAACGTTTAAAAAAGATGGAGGAAAATGCATGTGACTTGCATGTGCATGTTTTTGGCTAGATCTTCCCATTTTACCCCTACTGATGGTTTTAACTTATAACTATTTACGAAAATACCACTAAATTAATCTCAACCACAAAACCAATTGATCTAATGGTTGAGATCTCTTCTCACACTTCTTATAGTTTTAAAACTTTTTAGCCAAACCTTATACCCCAATCCTATATATATATATATATATATATATATATATATATATATATATAGGGCATGGAATTTTTGATAACCCTCGTCTTTTGTTACAACCCATTAACCATCATCCAATGGTTGCTTGAAAAAGGAAAGTGTGTAGGATCGTGACACGTGTCAGATTCCTTTTTTTTCTTTTTTTTTAATATAAAGGGTATTTAAGACATTTGTTATTTAAGTAAAGTTTACCCCCTTTTTTTTTAAACATTCATAACTTTTTAATACTATATTATTTTTAAAAAAAAATTGCACCATTATACTCGTCTCATTTTTCTCTTTAATTTCGTTATAATCTCGACTAGTTTTTTTTTTTTTATGTCATGTATTTACATCATTGTAACGAACTTAAAGATAGCAAATTAATTAAAAAAAATTATAGCAATGGTATATTACAGTAATGTAACAAAAAATGAAGTAATGTAACACAAAATGAAGTAATTTACAATGACATAATTAACGGTGACGTAACACATTATTTAATTTTTTTCTCTAACAATGATAATTACAATGATAAATTACAGTGATGAAATAGAACACATTATTTTGATTTTTTTCTCTCACAATGATAATTATAGTGATGTAATTTTTCATTATTCGAAAAAAATTTAAACTAATTTGTTGTCAATGTAAATTACATCACTGTAATTTAAACCAAATTCACCGAAAAAAAAACCGAAACCGAATTTTACGTCAATGTAAATTACATCACGATAAATTACGTCAATGTAACTTACATCACTGTAATTTATCATTTTTAAAAAATTTCAAATAAATTTGTTATATTTAAGCTCGTTACAATGATGTAAATATATGGCATCTAAAAAAGGTAAAAAAAATTAGTCGAGACTATAACGGAATTAAAGAGAAAAATGAGACGAATATAATGGTGCAATTTTTTAAAAAAAATAATATATTATAAAAAAGTTATTAATGTTTAAATTACATCACTGTAATTTAAACCAAATTCACCGAAAAAAAACCGAAACCGAATTTTACGTCAATGTAAATTACATCACGATAAATTAATTCAATGTAACTTACATCACTGTAATTTATCATTTTTAAAAAAATTTCAAATAAATTTGTTATATTTAAGCTCGTTACAATGATGTAAATATATGGCATCTAAAAAAGGTAAAAAAAAATTAGTCGAGACTATAACGGAATTAAAGAGAAAAATGAGACGATATAATGGTGCAATTTTTTTAAAAAAATAATATATTATAAAAAAGTTATTAATGTTTAAAAAAGAGTGGGGGGAAACTTATAAGGGGTAAAATGACTATGATGCCCTTTTTAATATTTTAATGAAATGCATATGTGTAAGCTTATGATTGGTTGAAATGGGTTATGTAGTTGTAGCAAAAAAAAGAGGGTTATTTTTTATACCCTTCCCTATATATATATATATATATATATATATATATATATATATATATATATATATATATATATATATATATAGTATAAGGTTTGGCTAAAAAGTTTTAAAACCATGAGAAGTGTGAGAAGAGATCTCAACCATTAGATCAATTGGTTTTGTGGTTGAGATTAATTTAGTGGTATTTTCGTAAATAGTTATAAGTTAAAACCATCAGTAGGGGTAGAATGGGAAGATCTAGCCAAAAACCTGCACATGCAAGTCACATGCATTTTTCTCCATCTTTTTTAAACGTTCATAACTTTTTTATACGTTAGTATTTTTTTAAAAAAATTACACCATAAAATCGAGCATTTTTTTATCTTTCTAATGAGTATAATATTAGTATATTTTTTAAAATTAAAATAATAACCTAAAATGAGTTTCACGAACCATATGTTTATGGTGTTTTTCCAATATATACGAAACTGATCTATTATGGTGTTTTTTACCCGTATGTATGTTTTATGGTGTTTTCAAAGATATTTTATGGTGTTTATGATGTTAACATTTTATGTTATTTTTTGGTGTTTGCGTATTAATAAAACTAAAAGAGGGCATTTTTTGGTGTTTTTGAAAACGAAAAACACCATAAACACCTAAGTTTGTACGTGGTGTTTTTAAATTAGTTTATGATGTTTTTTCGAGATATTTTATTGTTTATGGCGTTTTTTCAAGATATGTTATTGTGTTTATGGTGTTAACATTTTATGGTGTTTTTGTGTTCGGATATTTATGAAACTAAGACCAGGCATTTTTATGGTGTTTTTGAATACTAAAAACACCATAACAAAAACACCTGGTTCATAAACATTTTATACATGACGTTTTAAACTTAAATGTGTACAAACACAAAGTTTAGAACCACATGTTTTTTGGTTTTCAAAAACGCCATAAAACACAATGTGTAAAATTATACAGTCCAAAAACACCATGAATAAAATTACAGTTCAAAAACACCATAAATAAAATTACAGTTCAAAAACACCATAAATAAAATTACAGTCCAAAAACACCATAAATAAAATTACAGTTCAAAAACACCATAAATAAAATTACAATTCAAAAACACCATAAAATGTTTGTGAAAATTACACAGTACAGAAACACCATAAAACATCATGTGTAAATGACGCAATTAAAAAACGTTGTGTTTTGTTTATGTTCAAAACACCATAAAACGTCTAGTTTCACAAAGAATATGAAAACACCACAAAAACGCACAAGTTTCAAGAACATACAGGTTTGTTCTTTTTCTATTGTTAAATATAACAATATTATACTCGTTAGAAAGGTAAAGAAATTTGTGATTTTATGGTGTAATTTTTTTTTAAAAAAATTTAACGTATAAAATAGTTACATACGTTTAAAAAATTTGGTGGAATTAACATGTGACTTGCATGTGCAGCCTCCATTTATGTGTTGACGTTTATACCCTTTACCCTAAAATACACGTGTCACATTCTCGTGGCTTCTCACACTTCTCATGGTTTTTTGCCTTCTTAGAATATCCCTCCCCTATATATATATATATATATATATATATATATATATATATATATATATATAGGGGAGAGCTCCTAAGAAAACTTTTGTTTTCAAGAAAACTAAGAAAACTCATTTACAACCATTGATCAAATTGATCAATGGATAAATTAAACAATGATATTGATGTAATTAATTAAGATTCTTATGATTTATTGTTGGAAATAAAGGGTAGTATATGAACATAACATATTTTATCTCTCCTATTTATTTATTTTCTCTCCTATTTATTTTTATAATTATTTTTCTCTCTCTTCTTTTATAAATTACATTTAAAAAATCCAATTTATTTTATTTTCAAAATACTAGTAAATATATTTTTTACAACTGCTATAAAAGTAATCGTGTTTGTACATATAATCTGATTACATATAAGTAATCGCCTGAACTAGCAAAATGTAAGCACATATGTAACATGATTACCTGTATGTAATCATAATTGGTGTATAAAGACAATCAACATCATTCATAATCATTGAGTAAAACTGCTTACATATATGTTATCAACAAAAAAAGAACAAATGTAACACATATGATCTGATTATATATATGTAATCAACCATACAAACACAAATGTAAGCATATATCTTCTGATTACATGTATGTAATCAACCAAGTATAACAAATATAAGCACATATCATATGATTACATATATGTAATCAACCAAAAAGAACAAATGAAAGCACATATCATCGGATTTGTTGTCCAAACTCTCAATCCTCATTTGTAACATGACTTTTAAGTAACAAAAGTCATCAATTGACTCTTAGATTCAAATATCATTTGTTTATCGTTTGAATCCAGTGTCAAAACGTATTTGTTTATCAACCTCACATAAAATAAAAAATAGAGTCCAATTGACTAACAGAACACCATTCCTTTTACTAATTAATTAATACTAATATAACATTGTTACTGGCAACAAAAGTTAAATAAACAAAACGTAAATACACATCTTCGTAAAAAAACTCAAATTCAACATATAATCTTAGACCTTTTGTTCAAACTCTCAACTTCTTCATCGATAATATGTCCTCCAAACACGACCTTACTGATTCCATCTGACGGCTGCTTTTAATTTAATAAAATAGGTCACATTTTTACACTAAATCAATGTAGCCATGAAACGGTTTATCATACTTTTTATCTTTGTTTCTAAAAAGGAAGATCGAATAACTGGTCCAACGAATTGAACGCAAAACTACAAAGCTCCGGTGACATCCCTGCAATATATATCTGCTCAGAAGAAACCATATTTATTGAGAGCTTCATGAACTTGTGTTTTGATTGAATTCCAATCTTCGGGCATTGACTACTTCATATAAAATCTTTGAGAAATCGATGAGAGGAAGCTTGAATGTTGTTTCAGATCCCATTTTTGTCTATGGATCCACTGTATTTTTTTTCAATCGGAACACTCATTTTTGGTTTCAAAGAAAACAAGACTATGATTCCATTAATTGTAAAAATGACAAATTCAATTTCAATTTGAAAAGTCAAATACAGCTAATTATTTGGATTAAAGAAAGGAAACACATTTAATAAAAATAAATACTATAAATAATTGGTTGTAACAATTACTATAATGTCCTTTTTATTTAAATTAAAATAATATTAATGAAATTATCTCATTGGTTAATATGAGTTTTCTAAGTTTTCTTGAATTTTGGGAGTTTTCTTATGATCCCTCCCCTATATATATATATATATATAACCTCGATCATCCTTATTGCGTTAACCGAATAACTACATATTATTACTTTAGAGCCCGCACTAAAGTAAATTTAAATGTATACGTTTTTTCTTTTTTCTTTTAATTAATGTAGAGGCTACTTACATTAATTAAAATAATTAAAAAAATCTACACCTTTAGATTTACTTTAATGTGGGCCCCAAAATAATAATATGTAATTATTCGGTTAACGCAATAAGGAAGGGTTAACAATTGAACAATCCCCTATATATATATAATATAGAGTTAGGCTAAAAATGAGAAAAACTATAAAAGGTGTATGAACAAATCTGAGCCATTGATATTTAAGATGAATTGTTGTAATAATGTCATGTCATTAGACTATCCACAGCGGTCACCCCACTGAAAACCTTCCCCACTGAAATTTCATGCCACGTCATCACCCCACTGAAAACCTTTAAACACCCACAATGGTCACCCCACTGAAAACCCTTCCCCACTATTCCACATCACCCCACTGAAAACCATTTTTGGGCCAATCAAATTGCACCATGCTCGACGGGGAGCGGGAGCCGTTGGAGGCTTTTCAGCGGGGGCCGCGATCAAGGGGGGCGGTGTTCCCGTGTGTTACCGCCGCGGGGAGGATGCCCGCTGGCCGGGCGGGACGACCGCTGCGGTCGGTCTTAGAGAGAATTAAGGAGGAATTTAAGTGGTTGGAGGGGTATAATGGTTATTGTAGCCATTGTTGACTTTTTAACAACTTCCTCCTAATCCCCTATTTTTTAAAAACGTTTATAACTTTTTCCCAAAAATAAAAATACATGTATTTTGTACTAGTTTTTATTTTTTTTGTAACTACACAAAATTATGTTTTTAGTAAATCATTCGCTATATATAATTATTTTATTTTCTCAGTCTTGTATCTTATTTTATTGAAAGATGTGTCATTTTTTAATTGATCATAAATGTACTGGCAAAACAAACCCACCTCTTAAATGTCCTGCAAATCTAGCCTAATGGTTAGGTCTTCACCTTGTGACCGAGAGGTTATGGGTTCGAGTCCTGGCAGAGGCAATTTAAAGGACATCCAGGTGAGGGAAATAATCTTGAGCTTAATCTCGGGTTCTGGACCAATGGGGGGCGAGAGTTTACCTATTCCACGGGGTTCCCGCGCATCTAGTGTGGCCGCATCTTACCTCTTCCCGGTAGGCCCTGTTAAGACAACATACGTGGTATGTAGGATCGTCGCCGTTCAAAAAAAAAAAAAGAAAAACTAGATGGCTAGCTACTATGGGCACTAGGTTTAAGTATTTTGTTGTTGAATGTTAATGGGTTGAAGTAAACAACCCAAAATATAATGCATGTCGCAATGGGTGAAATCAAAAGACCAAATGAGTTAATTAAGATAGACAAGTGATCTAAATAAGCTTCTCCACGAAATCTTAACACATACTACAAAAATAATTATGAAATTTTGAAGTTTTCTATTTTTTTAAATTTTCGTTATATACTTTCTGAGCTGTTAAGTTCTTGCAATTTATGATGACATGATATATTTGCAATCCAGTTGTTAAAATCCACCGGCATTTTTAGATGTTTTAAATGGAATAGATTTACAATTCTAATTTTTTATTTCATTAACGCGGTTGTTTTCTAAATAGAAACCTATTTTGACACAAACCGAAATAGTTATTTTTCTAGAATGATCCGTCTTGACTCGAACATATTCTGACTCAAACTTATTCTGACTTATCACTCAACCTGACCCACGCATCTTGCGAGCTCTAATTATAACGATGATGATGATAACGCATGTTATATTAAAAATTCAAAATATATGCAATCACAGAAATAGGTACCACGTAACATAATTATTGTGGTCTCCACATTGGTACTATATATACGATGTTAAATTAGATAAGATTTCCTAACTTGGTATCCATGCATAAATGCATAATTACAAACGTACACTGATAAAAATAAATCCCATATTCTCAGTTGATACAATTTAATTATTTTATTGTATGATTTTATAACTCTATTGATATTTGTACACTAGTTAGCACTACAGTTTTTACTTTTTAATATTAAAAAATATGTATTAGTAAAAGTTGTATTAGTATTTTGTGATTAATTTAACTTAGGTATGATGTATAGATAACAGGAGTAGTGTATAATATTAGGATCCTTTCATAAATAAGGCAATGAAAAGCATATTTACCAAATACAGTATAGCCTAACAATATCTTGGTTATGAGATAAGACTAAAAACCAAATGGTCCTAGGTTAGAATCTCACAAAGGGGGCAATTCTCAAAGTATTGAGTTCTCTCATGAATTGGTAACTTGGTGGTATATATGATTCGGTGGTACTACTCGTGTGTCTAATGATCCATCAGTGATCCAAAAATTAGCCGTTCAGAAAAAAGAAAAAAAAAAGTACAAGTGTATTCACCGGTAATAACGTGTAAAACCCTACATCTAAGAAATAATGAATATTCATAAAAGCAATAGTTTTTAACAATGTTTTCAAACCGGACCAGACCGGTCGGTTGGACCGGGTTTGCCACTTAGGTGGTCCTGTTATGTGCTCAGACCCGTTTTTTGGTGAACCGGTTGGCTCGACTGGCGGACGGCTATCTGAACGGAAAACCGCCATGTTGAATTGCTTTTATAGCTATATAATATTGGGATTTTTTTATCTTTTCATTATTTTCTATGTATATATAAATAATACTTATAACATCAACCGTTTCATAAATCCAGTCAAACCTGTTCAACCAGTGACCTAGTAAAAACCGGTTCAACATACGATCTGGTTATAAAAACATTGGTTTTTGTTAATAGATTGACCAGAACACACAGGAGAAGAATTTTAAGGTGAATTTTAAGGAAGGGGGACTGATGCTCTAAGCCCCTCAAATAAGGAGTTAAGTTTATGAGGTGGTTGTCAAATGAAGGGGTGTTAACATAGGAGAAACATATATATGAGAGGATACAGTCGTTATGTTCTGAACCTTCTGTCAGAATCATCGACAACCAGCTGTAAATTGTCGTATGGTTTTTTATGCAAGGTTTTAGGTATAAATCGTAAATCAAACTGTTTAATATGGTTTTAAACTTTTAAAACTTGGCAACTTAATATTTAGAGAAAAATCAACTGGAAAACCCAACAAATAATTAGTTTGAACAGTTTCACGGTTTTTTAAATGAACCGTAAGCACGCATATTCGTAACACATGGTTATAACCTACGAGTTAAGAATTAAGCTTGTGGATTACTTTTGCTTTAGCATTTATTAGATGAAAGCAATCTTACTATTATAATAAACAAAAATCATTATTTGTCACTTGTTACATTTTAAGATCATTTTGCTACTTGTCAATTTATTATGCACTCATTATCTCTCTCTTATTAAATAATAATAATTATAACTAATGATATTGTTTATTTTCTACAAATTAAACAATAGTTTGTAATAAATTGAAAATCAAATCATTTTATTAAAAACATACTTCAAAAATGTTTATATATTATTTTTTTTAAATCAAAATTAAAAAAAACTATTTAAAATATTTTTTTAGAAAAAAGCTGTATAAAAATACATTTTCTTTATTTTTTTTTCGTAAAAATCAGAATGCACTAAAAGTTATAATAATGATAATACAAGTTACATTTTTTTAACTTTAATAATCACAAAAATATTACCTTACTTTAGTAATTTAAAATAGTTAGTACTTAAATTTTTTAAAGTTAATTTGTTCAAAGATCTCGATTAGTATAAATAGAGTTAGATGTTATACCTATCATTATTAAAAATTTTAGTTATTGTTTTTTACTTGAAGTAGTTATTAATACGTACTTTAATCATTTTGTATCAAAAAATCGTATCAAAAATTTTAATTATGTATTACTAAATATTTAATATTTTATATCTAATCCGTGTAACACACGGGTAATAGCCTAGTAAGTATAATAAAAGAGTAATAAGTAATCTAGGAGATACCGTTTCACGACGATTGAGAAATCGACCTTGGTACAAATTCGATTTCTAATGACTAGCATGCCGATATACTCTAACATTTAGGTTATCTATAGTGGCGCGTGACCCTCACCAAGTGATGACCCTTAAGCCCGGTGACGCCCTTCTCACCACTACAGCTCTGACGTGAAGACGTACATGAGCCGGATCATGACGTGAGAGGAAAAGAGAAAAGGAAAATAAAGAGAGGTAATAATTACACACATGTATATAAAAAAAGATCATATATTTATTTGTTTACGTAACGCATACGATAACGTATCAACCTTAATAAGAAGAAGGATTACTGCAAGAAAAGAATATTATATTAATTATGCCATGCATGGGTGGGGGTCCTGGACACGTGGCAACATGAAATTGACTGGAGGAATGGTTAAAATGGACGTGGCCGGTCGAATCCGAGATTTTTTTTATTTTTATTTTTTCATGCGTCCAAATTCCGGATAAGCCCAAAACACATTGGCCGGGTGGTAGGTGGTCCACTGGTCCCCCTCCCTCACAACCACTCGGTTAACAAATTTTTTTATTCTCGTACATAAAGTAACAAAAATAACAATATAGTACAAATAAACTAAAATACGGTACAAAAAATACAAAAATTTTGATGCAAAAAAAACAAAACAAAAAAAGAATATAGTACCCAAAAAAATCTAATACAAAAAATAAGACGTTATATCTAAATTATCATAGCACGTGTCAAACTTATATTAATTCTACTCTTTTTAGACAACAATATCTTTTTATTTGATTATTCTATATAAATTATAATTGTTATTTTGATATTTCAATATCTTTTCAAGTTATCATTTGAATATATATACACACAACTCATGAAATGAATCAAATGAAAATCATTCTTTTATGTGAAAATTAAAAAACCAAATCTACACCACACATTAACTTCAGTGTATTTTAACTTTTTTTTTCTTTTTTGAACGGCCAACAAACTAAATTTTATAAAAAAACCGGAACCAACAAAATGTTAGAACCGAACCAAATTTACATGACCACCAACCATTATACATCTAATAAAAGAGACTGCTTGTTTGACATTTTTGGATAAAAAGATTGATAAATCATATTTAATCTGAATCTTTTTAATTAAAATATGTTGATATTAATTTTTTTTTGTTTTAAATGAGAAAGAGTTATTATTTTATCCATTTATGTATATGTAAATTATAATGCTAATTTTGTTTTTCATACAAAGTTTAGGAAATATAAGTGAAATTATCACAAGATGTATTGACAATTGGGTAATAAAAAAGTATTAACAATTGGGTAATAATTATTGATAGATTTATTGCATAGATGCATGTGGATTATGAATAATAATTTTATCTTTTTGTGTGATTAATATTATATAAGTGCTAATTATTATTACACGATTATTTCACTCTTACATTGTCATGTTTGTACAAAAAGTACACTTTATATAGTGACATTTTCACACACACAAACACACTATTAGTAAACTCACGTGATGCGGTGGCGGTGGCAATGACAATATATAAGACGGTATTGGTTTTTTGTCAATTTATCAATGTTTTTATGGTATATATAGTACTCTCGTTAGTTTTCTTTTTCATAACATCGGTGTGATCTAACTATGGAATGAGTTTTACAAATCTTTGTTAAAATTAATACTTACAAATAAGGAAAAAACCAGTTATAAACACAATAAACTTGAAAAATAAAAAACTAACCACACAAATAAGAAAAATTGATCAGAAAAATAGATGTTAAAGTAAGAAAAAAAAATCAATGTGTAAACTGCATGGTTTCAACAAATATCTTCAAAATAATCAAAACCTTTCAACTTTTTCTTCATTCCACTCAAAACATATTCCTAATTTATATAAGAGAGAAATTAATGAGTCAATACGTTATAAATGAATAATATGAGACAATTAACTTACATTATTAAACTAGGTTAGGTACCCGTGTAACATACGTGTTAATATAAAATTAAGATACAATTCTCAAAAAAAAATTAATAAAATGATATAATTATAATCGATATAAAACATTATGAATTCAATAAGTTTGCCTAATTTTTTCCATAATCGCTATCATATATTTATGGTTTTGCATGACATGGTAAATTAAAAGACAAATGACAATCAATGATGATAAATTCAAGAAAATAACCATTATTTTTATATTATTTCTTTATTTACGTATATATCATTGTATTTTTTTATATGTATCTTAAAAGATTGTGAAATCAGTGGATAAATTTAAGTAAATGAGAATGTTGAATATTTTACATTAAAACAGTAGAATTTATTAATTTATCAAATAATTTCTCTTATATTTTAAGTAAAGAATATTTAAAGAATATTGGTGTAATCATATTTTAATGCAAATTCTTATCCATTTTAATTGTTCTAATCATTTCTATTAACATGTTAATTTAAAATATTAATTTATTACAAAATAATTGACGCTATTTGAATAGTTTTGTTTTACTTTATTAAATTATTAAATAAAAAACAAGTTGGCTCATGTTATTTTTACATATGATTATTTTTTTAACATTTTGTATTATTTAAATTATTTATAACACATTTTAGCAATTTAAGAAAACTAACATGCACAATAAATTAAAAAACTTTTAAAATTCTTAAAATTTAAATATGAAAAACTATAATAAGCAAAAACTTTTATTCAATAATTTACATTAACACAAAACTTAATTTAATTAGCCTTCCTTATCTAATAATTACTGTTATATTAATTTTAAAAATTAAACAATAACATATTATTGATTTATCAAAGTAAATAAATAAAATAAAATAAAATAAATGATTGAATGTTTTATTAAACAATTTTTCTTCAAATTTATACCAGTTAAAATATAAAACAAAGCTTGTTAATAAATCCAACTGTTATGTTTTATGTTTTTTATAATAATTAAATAATGGTTGATGTATAATTTTGATAAAATGTCCTCATATTTGCAATTATTATATTTAAATTTAATTGTTACATAATTGAAACTAATATTTTACACTTCATAAAATTACATATTATATCAAATGTACATAGAATATTATATTTACATATAATTATTTTTAACATCTTTTGTATTAAAAACTACATTTTAGCAATTTAAAAAACCAACAAACATAATAAGTTTTTTAGATTTAAAATTTATTAAAATTTTAATACAATATGTAGACTTAATATTATATGTAATTTTATTATTTGCAAATATCATGTCATTTTACTAAAAATAAAATACATAATTTTTTTAGGTTATTATAAAAAACATAAAACATATGAATTTATTGTCACAACCCCAAATTCTCACTCGTGGTGTCAGTCCACGTGGGTGTGACGTGGTTAGGATCACAGCTCATGGTCATATCGAACGACTCTATATGAGTTTACACAATCACACAGATTTGTAAAACAATGAAAGTTTCAATAATATGCAGCGGAAAATGTTGAGTAACTAAAGCAGCGGAAAATAGTTAAATGTTTAACAGTAGAAAAGTAAATTGTAGCAGCGGAAAAGTAAATTGTTAACATACTTTAAATATTTTAAAATGTTTCAAAAGAAATCAATGTACACAAGCCTAGAACAAGAGTCTAACGCATGCGACTCTTCCAGTATTCCTCCTGTGTGCCTTAGCGTGTGCTCCATCAGTTACCTGAAAATACACGCGAAAAGTGTCAACTAAAAAGTTGGTGAGTTTACAGGTTTAGACAGACAGAAATAATAAACAGACATATACTGGGTATGTTAAGTTTAGTAGTTGGAGCTACGATCCGTGGAGTGTGTCAGTTCATCTTACCGAAACTAGACTGTTTTCGTTTGCCTCCGCGGGTCATCGCTGAACCCGCCATCACATCGAAATTATACTCGTTATGACCTCCAGTCAACATTGTGCAGAGTGGGGTTAGTCAAACCCATTAGTACTACGTAATTACGACTCGTTTGTTACACAACTAACGGTAAGGATAGGTGAGGACTTTATGCGATAAAAGTTACACTAGAAAATAGTTTTACAACATACCAATCATATATCTAAAACAGTTGCATAATAATCTCACCCCAATAGTTTAGCAAACAGTTAAAGAGTAAAAGTAGGGCTGTAAACTCACCTGAGTTTGAGTAGAGTGTTCGTTCGTGAACGAAGTAGCTCACCGGCTAGTAGTTACATAAATCACATAGGTGTTGTAAGTTTGTGTTACATACACGTGGGCCTCACAGGACCGAGTTAGTGTTTTAACAACTCTAAGTTGTCGTGTGGTTCGTGTTGACCGTGTTTGACCTAACGACCAGTTGGTGACGGTTTTGGATCAAGTGTTTGTGTAACGTGCGGTTTAGTGTCGTGTGATGTGTACGGATACCAAAGTCACTTTCGTGAGGGAACTTACTATTTATAGTAAGTTTCTATTTCAAGAAAATTTCCAAATTTGGCAAGTCATGCAATAAATCATAATCTGCTTATTCTAATATACATTTTTATCCTAAGTGAACATGTTATCACATAGCACATAGTTACACATAGCCGGTTTAGCATGTTTTGAGCGTAAAAGTTTCTATATTTAGAAAGTTGCTAAAATAAGCATATGTCACAAAGTCTAGATACCAATTTCCTCATAATATCATCAAACAATTTCTAAATAGTCATTAGATAATATCTGTTGCAACAAGCATGTTACAAATCATTGACTTTTGCAAAATAAAGTTACTATATTTAGTAACTTATGAAAAATACACAAAATCCATTCTTTCAACAACATAAATCCTTTAATATCATCATATTAACATCAAAGAAGCATGTTAGACACACAACATTATCAAACTCATCATCCTAGAACAACCTAGTGTCAAAAAGTTACTATATTTAGTAACATTCATAAATATCATACTCTTAGAGGGTGTTTGTTTTTTTAAAAAAGGTCTTCGTGGCCTCTTATGTCTGCACCAAGCAGACCACGGGAAGAGGTTTAGTCCTACAGTGTGTTTGTTTTTTGGAAGACATTTCATTTAAAAACGTCTTCCCGGCCTCGTTTTGAGGCAGACATGGACCAAAGTCTTCTTGCCTCTTCTCAACCTCTTCTTCTTCTCATATTAGGTTTAGAAAAAATCAAGCTGCTTATCATCCCCCGATGCCACCGCAGCTCCACAGCTTCGTTCTTGATCCTCCACCCCGTCGCTCTCCACGTTCCGCCCTCCACGTCCCGTCGCCACCCTCCCTTGCCCTCCTACCGGCGCGACGGCTTAGATCTGGTTCCCTCCACCGCTGGTTCCATCCACCGGTTCCCTCCACCGCTGGTTCCATTTTCGAAGGAGAAGGCAACAACATTTTTTTGATTGGTGTTTATTTTGGTGTTTGATTTTTTGTCGAATCTGAACCTAATAATTTGTTCCATTTTGGTGTTCATCTTGGCTGAGTGTCAAGTTTGTTCGATTGGTTTTTATTTTGGTTTTCAACGTGATTGAATTTTTTGTGTGATTCATCATATTAGCTTTTGTCCAACTGTAATAACATTTTTATCAAGCAGCTTCACCCAATTTATACATCTATCTGTTTTCGAATGTGTGTGATAAAATTAGAACAAGATGTTTATGTAGATGGTAGCATGAAGACGTTAAAAAACAAACAGTCTTCTTTTAACAGTCTCCAGATGTTTTGTCCAACTCTTTTGCTACAAAGGTTTGCAGATGTGGTCCGCAGACCGCATACATTTTACCTCTGAAAAAACAAACAGCACCTTAGAAATTCTAATCATTCCAATGCATCAAATAACCATCATATTAACTTCTAAACATCATTTTAAACATAACTTATAGATCTAAACATACAAATGTGGCCATTTTATCAAAAATACATACTTTGTAACATTAAAGTTACTATATTTAGCAATAATCCCCAAATGACCACTTATCGACATAATCAATCATTCAAACCTTGCAAATCGTCACCAATAACACTTATAACGACATTTCAATATCCAAAATCGTGTAAAACCACTTAGATCATGCATGCATGCTATTGAAAGTACCCATTTCATAGCAAAATCAACAAATAATCTCATAACCATGACAATATCACCATAGATCATCATCAAACTATTAAATCGGTAATAAAATCAACAAATAGTAGATATAACCATCAAAATTTCGTGGTTTTAAGTGGTGATGGTGATGAATGTGGGTATTTCTACTTGCATGTGTGTGTACAAGTGTTAAAACCCAAAATGGTGTTAGAAAACTACCTTAGAGGGTGCAAGAAGGTCGAGATGGGGCTGGAGCAGGTGTGTGTGTCACACCCCCAAATTCCCACTCGTGGTGTCAGTCCACGTGGGTGTGACGTGGCCAGGATCACAACTCATGGTCATATAGAACGAATCTATATGAGTTACACAATCACACAAATATGTAAAATAACGTAGGTTCATTCAATATGCAGCGGAAATGTTAAGTATCAAAAGTACATAAGTTGCAGCGGAAAGTAATTTGTATCAGACACTACAAGTTAAATTGTCTTTCAAGACATAACAAATGCACACAAGCCTAGGACATGAGTCTATATGTAAGCTTGACTCCTTAGTATGTCCAAGTGCACATCCTAGCGTATGCTCCATCAGTTACCTGAGAATACATGCGAAAAAGTGTCAAGTATAAAGTTGGTGAGTTCACAGGTTTAGACAGACACAAATAGTAAACAGACATATACTGGGTATGTTAAGTTGTTTGTTGGATACTACGATCCATGGAGTGTGTCAGTTCATCTTACCGAAACTAGATTGTTTCCGTTTGCCTCCGCAGGTCATCGCTGAACCCGCCGTTACATCGAAATTACACTCGTTATGACCTTCAGTCAACATTGGTGCCGAGTGGGGCTAGTCAAACCAGTAGTACTACGTAATTACGACTCGTTTGTTACACAACTAACGGTAAGGATAAGTGAGGACTTTATGCGATAATAGTTACACTCGAAAATGGTTTTCACAACATACCAGTCATATATCTAAAACAGTTGCATTGTATTCTCACCCCAATAGTTCAGCAAAAGCAGTTAAAGAGTAAAAGTGGGGCCGTAAACTCACCTGAGTTTAGCAGAGTGTTCGTACAAGAACCGTGTAGCTCGCCGGCTAGTAGTTACCTATATCATATAGGTGTTATAAGTTTGTGTTCACATATGTGGGTCTCACAGGACCGTGTTCGGGTTCAACAACTACGTGTTGTTTTGTGGATCGCGTTGATCGTGTTGACCGTGTTTGACCTAACGACCCGTTGGTGACGGTTTTGGATCAAGTGTTCGTGTAATGTGCGGTTTTATGTCGTGTGATGTGCACGGATACCAATAGTCACTTTTGTGAGGAAACTTATTTTATAGTAAGTTTCTATTTCAGAAATGTTTCCACGTTAGACAGCTCATACAAGAATTCATATTCCGATTATTCTAACATGCGTATTTATCCTACACGAGCATGTTATCACATAGCACATAGTTACACATAACCAGTTTAGCACAGTTTGCGCGTAAAAGTTTCTATAATTAGAAAGTTACAAAATAAGCATGTGTCACCAAGTCTAGCTAACCATCTCATCTTAATATTATCATCCTAGTTCAAAATAACCATTAACTCGTATTGATTACAACAAAAATGTCATCATTTATAGACTTCGTGAAATAAAGTTACTATTTGTAGTACTATTCATAAAAATCATATGTTTGGTGATTTTAACAATTTTTATCACATCAATAACCATCATTTTAGTTTCTAAACATCACTTTGAACATAACTTATAGATCTAAACACATGCATCAAGCCATTTCATCATAAATCAACATTTCATGATATTAAAGTTACCACAATTTGTAAAAATCACATTTTGACATATCTTGCTATTCATAACACTTCTAGATCTCATAAATCATATCCAATAACATTTTAATATCAAACATCATGAATCTCCACCTATATCATACATACATGTTGCTAGAATCATCATTTTGATTAATATGACCATTATATCATAACAACGTCCTCATGAAATGTAAAAATACATCATACTAACATCATAGATCATCAATATTCATACTCAAATCAACAAACCCAGATTCAAAGTGATAGAAATTCGTGTATGTGAAGCTCATGCATTTGTATGTGTGTGTGTGTGAGCTTGCATGTGTGTGTAATGGTGTTTTTAGACTACAAAGGTGCTAGAACTACCTTCTAATGCTTCAAAATGTGACTAAGCTAGCTTCAATCACGAGAGAGAATGGAGTGTGGTGTTCTTGGAGCTCCTTTGTGCATCAAACCTTCAAGATCTTCAAGAATAAGCTTCCCAAGATGCAACCATGGCTTCCAAGGGTTCCTTGAGGGTAATTATGGTGTTGTGGGACTAGAATCAGACGTTATGGGGGTTTAAATAGAAGGGTTTACGTATAGGGTTGGGTAAAATGAGTATGGTATGGTAATCATGAGATTTACAAGATTTTTAGCTGTCAGACACCTCAGGCGTATCGCCTGACGAGAGCCATCGAAGTCAGGCGTACCGCGCGAGGCAGCCGGATGAGAGGCGTTCTTCCTCATCCGCGCGCATCGCCAGAGTGTGGAGCTTCGGGTCAGGCGTACCGCCTGGACCCTAGATCCGGCCCAATCTGGCTCATTTTCATGTTTTGGCCCATTTTTCGTGTATTTCTCGATTACGAACATCGTTTCGAGACATATAAACATTATTTCACCTATTTTAGGTTCCCTAGAACCTAAGTGTAGCATATATGGACTGTGGTTTGATCCATTCACCAACGTTCGTCATTCAAAACACGTGCGAGCATTGTGCGATAATTCCTCGAATTATCGGTGTGTTTGGTTTGTTGTGCCGCGTGTCACACTAAATACTAAATATGCTAGTGCCACGTATGAAATAATGATACACATTATTATTAAAATAGTATAAATGCTGACCTGGAAATTGTGAGGTGTCACAGTGTGGCTTCAAGATGTCCAGGAACGACTTCCACAGCAGCTCAACTTGTGCAAAGTGATGGTGGGTGTCTTCTAGCTCACTCCAAGCTTCCAAAGGTCTCTAATGGAGTCTCCAAGGCCTCAAAATGGCTTCCCAGAGGTTAGAGGAGGGTTTGCAGACGAGAATGGTGGAGTCTAGTCGCCTGGAACTTGAGAAAATGCGTAAGAGGTCGACATAAATGATTAAGTCTTGGTTAAATAAAGATTTGGCGTGTTGGGGTCGTCGCGTACCGCGACATCTGTCCAAAAAGTAGCTCCGTGTAGCGCGGCGATTAAAATATTCATTCGGTTCCCGAAACACGCCGCTTATCGCGATGGTGGAAGATGATCGGTCGTCGCGTACCGCAATAGATTTCGGAGAATTCAAATTTCTCTCGCCTAGGCTTCGCGTACCGCGAAGGCCGATTTGTGTGCCCATCGCGTACCGCGATGGGTCTCGGCTAAGCCCAATAAGCCCAATTTCATTGTTTTGAATCGATTCTCGCGAATTTCCCTCTTACGGTCTTCGTTTCTCGACATATGAACATTTTTCTACTAACTTAGGTTCCCCGGAACCTAATGTGCAGTGAAAGTGTACTGTGGTTTGATCCGTCCACCAACGTTCGTCATTCAAGACACATGCGAGTGTTGTGCGATAATTGCTCGAATTATCGGTGTGTTTGGTCTGTCGTGCCACGTGTCACACTAAATACTATTTATCCTAGTGCCACGTATGAAACAAAAATACACATCATTATTTAAATAAAGAAATGATGACCTGAAAATTGCGAAGTGTCACATTTATTATCAAGGTTTGTTTTATGTTTTAAATAATGAAAAATTTAAAATCGTGTAACAATAATTAATACAACTTTGAATAATTTAGTTGTATTTTTTTTTAATAAACCAACAATATGTTATTGTTTAATTTTTAAATTTAAAACAAAAATAAATAAGGAGACAATTATTGCTAATAAATTTGTGTTTGATGACAATGGAAATGTTCGATCTTTTTTTGTGGTGATGGCATATTGGCATGTGTACAATAGTCATATGTGACAATAGTTTTAAAGTGACACGTGTCATGTAAATAAGTTGTATATGCTAGTAAAAGGACATGTGGTATTGAATTTTTTTATTAGTAGTTGAAGATTACCCAAATTTAATTATATGTTCATAAAAAGTGCACAAAAAAGTGAACTAAAGAATCAAATGTAAATGCACACAACTGCATACATACAGATAAAACTACATAAAAAGTGAACTAAAGAACCAGAAATCCAGTATACACATAAAAATGAGGGAAAAACCATACCTCACTGAGCAAGTTCTTCGAGTTCAAGCTTATCTCGGCTCTATTTGTTTAATATTTATTTATTTAATTAGTTTACATTTATTATTTAGATTTTATATATAATTATAACTATACTTATCAGATATCTTCCTATCCTAATAAATAATTCCAAAAAATGTCACACGTCATTTTCTTATTATTTCAAAAAAAATTGTTTATTTTTTAATATAAAAACTTACAATTAATGTCGTTTAAATAAATACACTAAATTAATACTATAATTAATAATAATAAAAATTTTCTCATTTACTATGCATTATCTTAATTTAATTAACAGTTAGTTACAAATTTATTAACTTATAACAACTTTCTTAATTCTTTAAATTAATAGGATAAAATTAAATGCATTAAATCTTAAAATATGCAATAAAATTATTTTAATTATGTACATTTATGAAGACATTATAGAATCACATAATTTTTATTTATAAAGTATGTAATACACATGTATATAACCTAGTAACTTATATACATCATTTTATTATATATTATATACAAAAATAGTTATATATATATATATCATTTATTAAATTAAATAAATATAATATAAAATAAATGACTTGTGAGTCAGTTTAATTATATGAATCCACAATATGCAACCTTTGACATAGGAATAAACACCGAAATTGTATTTTATTAAGGGTGATGTTAAATAAATCAATGGGTTAACTTTAACTTCTTCTTTTTTCAATCGCCGGAATAAAAATCAAATAAAATCATTATTTTCTTTTAATGACCAACAGTCCCTCTATATTTTTAGCTTTTGTTTATTAGATAAACCGGCAAATTACAACAATCATCTGCTCAAGTGGTTGAGCAGATGTATCATAAGATGTATCATATGACTTTAATATTAAGGAGTTAACAGGTTCAAGTCATAGTATGAAGAAAATAAGGGTTTTATGTCAGATTAGGAGGTTTTCTCTCACATATGGTACGATGTGTGGATATAATTGGGTGATCTATGATCCGTTAGTGATCCAAATTGCTGTTAAAAAAGAAATTAAGACAAACCGCCAAATACACACTATAATACGTGGTCACTTTGAAACATTAGTGCAATTACTAATCAACTCTTATAGGTAAGTGTTGTGCATTTTAAATCAATTAAAATTAAGATTATATATATATATTAGTGCGAATATTTTCTTGCATAAATTTCATAAACTATATGTACATATAGCATAAAATTAATTTACATATATACCCTACACACATCTAATATATTAAACATATTATTTTGATTTATTTTTTTGGAAATAAATTAGAGAAAAACTATTTTACACATTTCTAATCTATACTCTCTAATAAAAGAGTAAATATTATGCCACATGTCAATTTATTAGCCTATCATTGTCACATATCATTTTTTAAAATAATTATTGTCACATGTCATTTTTTAATATTTACATTCATTCTCTCTTATATTAAATGATGATTATAATTATATTCTTTAAATTAATAAATAATTTTAAATCTAATGACTAATGACTTTATATACATTTTTTTCATATTAAAAATAGTTCTAAGAAATAAAAAAATGAGATCTTTTATAATAAAAAGCACACTTAAACAACTTTACAAAATATGAAAATTTTTTAAACATAAATTTTCTTAAACAAAATAAGAATTATTTTAAATTTGTAGTTTTAGAAAAAAAAAAGTTCTGTAAAAATATTTTTTTTAAAAAAAAAACAAGTTTTTTTAAAACAAGTTTCCTTACAAATTATATAGCATTTCAGTTTTCAACCCGTGTAATATACGAGATTTTACCTAGTTAAAATCTAAATAGCCAATGATGTATTGCCTCAATAGTACCCCAAGATTCTTCCAACTATGAGCTCTTGAGTTCAAATCCTTCCCGCAACGAAAAAGGAGTCTGAGGGGGTCAGGAGGCTTTCCCAGTGGGGTTTCCTTCTGGGTGGTTATGGTGGCTCATGGAAGGTTCAGATAACTAGACTTAAGTGACATGGTCTGGAAACAGTAGACTCACACGATTGATACCTTCGCCGTTCAATAAAAAATAAAACCTAAAAAATTTAAATTTGTTTATTTTTAACTGCTTTTTATGCTCTTTTTTTTTCTTCTTTTTTAAGGTTTTTTTGGCTTTGCTTTTTCTTTTTTGTTGGTAGGAAACGACAAAAAAAAATAACGCAAGGTCACTTCTAGTAAAAAGCTAGAAGTAAAGCATCGGCATAAACTAGAATAAAAAAAACGATATATATCCTGAAAAACCAAAAATAAAGCTATTTGATTTAGGGGTGTTTAAAAACCAAAAATTGTTAAAAACCAAACAATATTTGTAACTGAACAACGAAAAAAAGAATTTTGTTTTTGATTCGGTTCCTAACCGTACACGATATCTAAATTCTATCTTCAGTTCAGTCATGAGTTCCGTTTTCTTTTGAATTTGATTTGTTCGACTTATTCGGCTAGCCGATTAATTAAGAATTCAAATTTAAATTACTTATTTTTATTAATAATATGTGAGGTTGAATTCGGTTTACTAGGTCGAATTAAGTTTATTCGTTTTTTAACCAGTTTATTTGGTTTATAATCGGTTGAATTCAATTTGTTTGATTTTAACCAAAACCAAAGCAAATTTAATTAGGTACGAAATTCGGATAACCATTTCACGAATTCGGTTCGGTTTTCAGAAATATAAAACAATTTGACAATTGATTAAACTAACACGAAAAACCGAAAACTGAACCGACAAACACCCCTAATTCAATTTGGGGTCTAATCCACCCTAGGCAACCAGCTAATCAATGCACTCTAGTCATCCTCCAAGCTCATGACTTCAAATCGTAAAAATAGTCTCTTGTATAAGTGCGTAGGTAACCTACAGTAGGTTTAGTCTCTCTCCAAACCTACACAAAACAAATGATAGTTAAGTACCGATTCCCGTAATTTATTTTTTAAAAAGAAAAAAACTAGCGCTCTGAACTTGACTGCTTATGCAACTACAGTGCTGTAAAAAAGAAAAATGACAGGAGTCCACATACCAAGAAAAAGCTAGGGATGAGCTGCTTACTAGCTTAGACATTTGTGTTTCAATATCAACGATTAGAAGAGGTACGAAGTGAGCCACAAACCATAATTATGATTATGCTCATTCCATTTGACTGCAGTGCCACGTTTTTTTTTCTAATAACCAAGAGGAACAAGTAAAGCATGGTCGCAAGCAACCGGGTCAGTAACATTCAAACATTTTTAAGACATTTAGGTTATCTCTCCTCCACTATAACTATTAGTTCACTGATGGAGGGTGAATGGAATGAACCTAATAAGCTTTAAGCGGTTGATTTTGATTATATTTATATGCTTATATTCCTTGAATTAGATAATGTTGCGTTTCGGTTGCGTTTCAGGTTAAAAAGCTAAGATTCGGAGCATATGACGATAAATGAAGTCAAGGAAAGATGGATTGGTGATTATAGGATGATAGAGAATGAAAAAACGAAGATTTTGGTCCAAACGGGAGGTTAAACGGAGTCCGGATAAAGAAATGAGAGCCAAAACAAGTTTAACGCGAAAACGGATAAGGGGCGTACCTCTATGACTCAGCAGTACCCCCTACTGTGCTGAAATATGAAGTTAACAGAATTATGGTGCAGTACCCCTACGGCTTAGGCGTAGGGGGTACTGCAACCTGCAAATTTGTTTTTTTTATTATTTCGATCTAGGGTTTTGGGGCATCTATCATTCAGCCTCCAAGGACCTACCTAGTGCGAAAAAGATTTCCAAAAGTCGTTCTTCATCCATAGCCATAGATCGGGGTCATTTCTAAGGCGAATCGAGATGAAATCTTCAACCGAATCATTTGAGATCACCCTCGTAATGAGTGGCTAATTCCTCTTGTGTGTTCCTCTAGGTGAAAGATTCTTGTAATTGGATGATTAACTTTGGTTTTCATGATTGTTTGGACTTGTAATCTAATCATTCGATGATTTTTACTTGTTAATTAATTGAATGGTTGTAAACAATTGATTTTTGTCATAAACTTGATTCATTACTTATCAGTTTCTAAGAGTTCTAGTAATTAGGATTTATTAAGTTATGTTTTGGGTTAATAATTATTAATTGATGTTCATATGATAATCTTCCGTTAAATAACCGAAGCAAGTAGTCTCTGAATGTCACAGCCTTTGAATCAACCGAATCATGTCTATGTGATTTTACAAATTGAAAACCAGGTTAGGAATCTAATTTGAATTGGGATCTTAGGGGAACCACTTTGCTGTTATTTGAACATTTTTCATTATTGTTTGAAACCATTTTAGTTAATTGCAATTGATTTTCAAGTTTAACAAACAACTTCTTTAATTTAAGTTTACATTTTCCGTTTTAGTTAAGTTTAGGTCATAAATCAAGTAACAACTACACCATCCACATAAACTCCTCGTGGATCGACATCCGACTTACCCATACTAAGGTAATTAGAATTGGAGCTTTTGCTCTTATTTTTGACTGACCCTTCGACATCGGTCATTCACTTACTTGAAGGTTATGTTTTTTTGTTATAGCATAGCAAATTGGCAATGCATAAATTATGTGACAAGAATGATTGAATAACACACGTTTGGAAATATATTTACATGCATTTGATAGATATAATGTAGATATGTGGCGTGAATGTACTATAATATTATTTAATTTGCAGGTGATTTTTGACTTTTTTATTCTTTATGTTATTTATACTTGCGTTTCTAGCTTTAGACCAATTTTTCTTTTAGTTGTTAAGCTTTTTTTTGTATTATTTGTTTGCCCCAGGATAATGCAATTAATTGAATTTTTTTAGTACTTTTTTTTTATTATCTTTTCATTTTTCATTTTTCTACTTTAATATTTTATCTATTTTTTTTGTTTATCTTGTTTTTTTTCCTTTTAAATAACCTCAGCCTCTTATTTTGTGTATATAATTAAAATACAAGAAAAAAGAATGGTAATAATAATATTATTATATAATTAGTGGCCCCTATTTTATTTAATATACATATACATATATTATATTATTTAAGTGTCCGATTCATGTAATGACGTTTTGAAAATTTAGACTTGGACCATCAGATATTTTTTAACTTTGAGAATTAGTAAACATATATAAGGGTATTAAATTTGAGAGATTTACTTAGAGATTTGGGTTTTTCTTTTAGTTCAAACGATTGATTGCCGATGAGACGAATTTTGTAAGTAATTGTTATTTTTATAATATATTTGTGAGAATTTTGTATGATTTAATGTTTTTATGAACAATTTTGTATAGAATTCGTGATAAGAGATTTGATTTTGCTATGTAGCTTATGATTCTGCAAATGATATATAATACCCATTTCGAGAGGTACCGTGACAACCCGCCGCAATGCACGGGGAGAATAAACCCAATTTTAAGTATTTATAATCCCTTATCTATTTAGTGGTATTCTTCCTTTGTGGTTTTATAAAGGGATAACTCTAGACAAATATAACCAACTTTTCAAATTGTTTCAATCAAGTCACTGAAACTTTTTTTTGTCTCAATTAGGTCATTTAACTTAGTATTAGTGTTATAATCCTATATAAATAAACTGAATAACATGTTATTGTTAATTTTCTACTTATTTAACTTATTTAATATGTTAAGTGATGATATAATTATTTTATAAAGCAAATAATAAATTAAAAATTATTTAAAATAATCCACATTTACGCAATATATTTGAAAAAAATAAGTTTTTCAAACATTGTGTGTCAGTATTTAACGTTTGAAACTTAATTTTTTCCAAATATCATGCGTAAATGTGGATGTTTTTTAAATAATTTTTAATTTATTATTTACTTTATAAAATGATTATATCATCACTTAACATATTAAATAAGTTAAATATGTAGAAAACTAGCAATAACCTGTTATTCAGGTTATTTATATAGGATTAGAAGACCCATACTAAGTTGAATAACCTAATTGAGTCAAAAAAAAGTTTCAACGACTAAATTAGGACAATATGAAAAGTTGGTGACATTGTGTAGAGTTATCCCATTTTAATACCAATTTTGGTGTTCTTCATTTAATTCTTTGCTATTTTTAAACGATGAACGAATTAGGTTTTCATGATCCATTAATGGCATTGAAGAATGAAGATGCATCAGTTGCCTTTAATTCGTCAACAAAGTGTCGTTTTAGCTTAAATTGCCCTTAATTTTATCTACATTATCAGATTTAAATGAGATGATGAATTTGAAAGCTAGGAAGTTAAGTTGTTTCTTATTTGGTTTATTGTGAATCGTGGTAAATTATTTGAATATTCTAGACCTTTTTCTTCATAAGTTGGTTCATTTGTATAATTTACACTTCTAAATTAATTTATTGATTTTAATAAATATAGATTTGTGAATTTGTGCCTACATGCCCTGCTAATCTGGATAATTTTTGAGGTTCAAAAGATTTGAGGAGATGAGAAGGGGTACTCTTATCCTCGTAATATTTTAAGACTACTTTCATTCACAACCAACTAACCAAAATTATTCATTAAAAAATTATTTTTCTCTATTTCACTTGTATAACCAACTAAATTTAATTTTTTTCACTTTTATTTACAACCAAATCCAACCTAATAACCAAACCAATAGCATAATTACATGTGTTATAAACATTAAAATAAAAAATACACAATCATTGGTTGGTGGAGAGACTTGATATCTCATTTATCCCTATTATTTATTTATTTTAATAAACATTCACCAACCAACCAAAACTTTTGTTCAAGGATGGGAATTTATTAAGTATCAAACTTTTAGATAATTGCATATAGTTTAGACATGAGATGAATTTCATGAAGATGGAGCATTATAACATCATCAGTAAAACAACAGAAAATTTAACAAAAATATTTCCAACTAAATCGCATTTCTTAGAGACCTGATAGCTATGCCTGGCAAAATAGGCGGGTTGGGTATCGGGTCAGAACGGGTTTTAAGCAAAATAAGTTCGGGTCTAAATGGATTGTTGTTAAAAAACATCAATTTAATTTAACTTTAGATGTGTTATAAGTAAACAAATAGTCCATTTGGATAATTTTTAGTGATTTTCTCATCAAATATGTATTTAATCATTCGTAAATGTTTGAATCCATTGCATTTACATACTTTATTGGTTACCCGTCTTGACCCGCATTGTGTTCAAGTTCTACCCATCTCAACTCATCCAATATTATGATGTTACCAATTTCAACCCATTATATTACAATTGTTTACCCAAACCAACCAATTTTCTTTAACATGGGTAACAATTGTCACTCCTACTGATAGCTAAAGATTGACTATTGCTTCAAAATAGGTGGCCTTTATTTTTTTTATTTGTATGTTGTCCACACAGTTGCTTGCGGTCAAACTGATCGTGCTTTACTGTTAATTAGAGTTAGTCGGGTATTGAAAGGGGACCTTGGAGTTTACCACTAAAATGGGTTTCCATGATTAACTAAAAAAAGGTAAGATGAAACAAAAATACGTAAAACAACGTCATAATATAAAACAGTACAAAAAATATAACAAAATGCCGAAAAAAACCAACACAATAAAAATAATGTTAGCTATAAATACAATGTTCAAAATAAAAATTTTAAATACAATAACATCGAATTAGGAGACTGGAATTGATGAATATAAAGCCACGTGGAATGCTAAACTCTTTTTGATTTTTTTCCCAAGGCATTTTAAATATTTTAGCAGGTCTATTTTTTTAAGTTTTTTATTGTTACATCGGGGTGTTTTACTTTTAGTAAGTTAATAGCATTATATTTATCGTGATATATGCTATTGCCTTTCGGTTTTTGTCTTAGTATATTTTATATTTTTTCTGCTATTTCAAGACATGTTCATTGTCGTGGATTGATTGTATGGAGTTTTCTAGGGTTCTGCTTCTAGTAAAATAATTTTAATTGTTCTGTTAATGATGACGTAGGATAGAGTATCCTGGCTATCCTGTCAAAACCATGAACACTACGGAAAATGGAACGTCCGGGCTGACTTACCAAGACGGCAAAGACAAGTGAAATATCCTGACTAACTTGCTAAACAATCCAACGACACAAGGCAAGACAACCAGACGGCCAGGCGCCCAAACAGTCGTCCGGACAGCCGGACGACCAGACAGCCGAATGGCCAGACAGCCGGACACACATGCGTCGGATAAATCTGATCGTACATATAAAGGTGTAAAAGGATGCCATCTTGTGTCTAGAGGATAAAGATGGTATTTCACGAAATGGTAGAGCTGACAGAAAGCAACAATACAATTCTTACACCAAAAAGGAACTAATCACGGTAATCAAGGAAAATGCCTGGATACCAAGAAGATATGACACCCAAAGAGGAACGGAGTAAATCTGGGAGGGCACAGGCTCCCAGGACTCCCAACACTATATATAGAGGAGCAAGGCATTCAGCAAAAGGGGGCTCACATATTCAATCTTAGCTCTCACCTCTACTCTCACTTTCATTTATATATCATCTCCGATTTACCGGTGACTGATCCCGATGTTGGAGCATGGTCGCAGGAGGTCTCCTCCCGAAGTATAGCAAGGCGTCGTTCCTGCCGTCGCCGGATAGCCGGGAACGGTAGCTCCTGGTCTCCTACCAAGATCCAGCAAGTAAATACCTCAACGTGAGTTATACAAACGAGTTGGTCTTGCCAACTTGCCAACTATAACCAGGCGTTTCATCTTCCAGCCGTACTTCTTACATATATTGCTTACCATGTTTAAAGTAAGGTCTTGGTTCCTGATAAGACCAAGACAGCCCTTTCTTACAGCTCTCCTAGCCTTCCTGGCACCCACACTTCTCATATCTCTTATCTTTTATGATTACTTGTCTATATAATTATATATTCTTCATAAAGATACTGACTTGAGCGTCGGAGTGCCCTCGGGGGAAATCCTCTCGGGCCCTCTAATGTAGATCTTCTATGTTGTTGCAGATAGGTTCCATACCCGGGATAGCAAGGTGTAACCTGATTCAAGATAGCAAGACATCATGCCCGCCTGGACCTGGACCCTTCAACATTGGCGCCCACCGTGGGACCCGAGATTTTCAACATTCGTGAATTCCTCGCGCCCTTTGTTGTGGATATGAAGAGAGATCTGTGGTTTGCCCATCCCAGGAACCGCACTCCAGTTACCTGGATAGCAGGTTTGCTGTACTAAACTTGTCACAAAAACATATTTGTAGTAGTAGATTAAAATATCTGATGATCTATTTAAATGCTAATATTCATTTGTTTACATGACTATATGTTACACACATATACGTGTACATACATACAAATAAAGCCTTACTCTATAGATTTGATATTGTTTTCTTAATTTTAGATATTTTTAAAAGAAAGGGATAACAAATAAATAGTAGCCATGCATTAGACAAAAACTTAATATTGGCCTGGGAACAATGCAAAGTTTTAGTTAGGAACCCTACATAAAGTTTTTACACACTATTGTTATGAATCTTTCTAATTTCATACAACTTCTTGTCTCAGCTTGGCTTTTTTGAAGGCTTTACTTTATTATCCATTGAACGAAAGATTAACACAGGATACAACACGCCTTCAAAAAAAAAAAAAACTTTGTCGTCCTGGCTAAATGTTTTTTTTTCTGAAGTCCTACGATACAAGACTTCTCATAACCAGGAAATGTTTTGTCAAATCATAAAAATACTTTTGTAGACCCGCTATGTGTTTTCTCTGACATCCAGGTAAATGCTTTTTCTGACATCTAGGTAAATGCTTTTTTCTGACATTTTGCTATATAATATTTTTGACATCTTACAACACAAGACTTTTTATGACCATGAAAGGACATGTCAAGTCAGAACACTTTTGGAGACTTGCTACATACCTTTTTAAGCATTTTGCTAAAATCTTTTTTTCCTGGCATTCTGATACACACTAAACTTTTGTACACAATTTATGTCAAGTTCAACTATTAGCACATATATAAATATAATTCCTTCTTTCTTGCAACATATCGACCTTTCGTTTTAAGTTCAATAAGAATACATGTTAATACATGTTATTCTATAAGAGTTAACCTTCTAGTAAGAATAAGTCATCTTTCCTGGCTATAATACTAGTCAAACTTGTATGCAACTCAAGTTAGCCTGTTGACTTCGTGTTCAAGACAAGACAACAAGGCTACATCACCAGCTAACATGAAAAGATGACATATAATTTAAATCATTATCAACCTAGTCAGTATATAACCTAAATCGGTTTGATGGAAAGGCTAGGAATAACCTTCCACTTCCCTTAAAAAAAAATCGTCCTGGTAGAAGTTTTTCTGAAGTTCTCATATACAAAACTTCTCAACATAACCAGGAAATGCTATGTCAAGTCCTGAAAACACTTTTGTAGACCTACTATGTGTTTTTTCTAACACCCTAGCAAATAACTTTTCTGACATCCAGTTAAATACTAAACTTTTCTACACTTTTATGTCAAGTCTAACTATTATCGTATAGATAATTACAATTATCTTTTCTTGCAACACGTAGATCCTTCATCATAGAGGTTACTCTAGATATACCCATAATAAAAGTATTAACCTTTCAGCAAGGACGAGTTATTTTTCCTGGCTAAAATACTAGTCTTGTTTGAATACAACTCAGGCTACCTTGCTGACCCGGCATCCAAGCCAAGACAATGAGGTTGTATCAACCCACTTGGCATGACAAAAAAATATAATCATTATCAACGTAGGTAGTATATAACCAAACATCAGCTCGAGGGGAAAGTCTACATAAACTTTTCATTTATTAAAAAAAAAAAATTTCGAGTTTTGTTTGCCAAGAACAATGACAAACATGTCTTGTCTTGCCATATCTTGGCTTATCAAAAAACTTGTTTTATATTAGCAAACATTTTATTTCTAACCTTAGCTGGATAAACCTAACTCGTATAGTAGTATACCCATTTTGCAAAATATTATATCTCATCTTACATGAATAAAGATGAAATACTTAAAAAATAAAAAAATAATAATAAGGAAGAAGAATGAGAAAAGAATGCTAAATTGTACATGTAAATACTCTCATGACAATTCTCATGGTTATGAATATCAACTCAACAAGGATATTATCGGGGCAACATTATTAGCGAAGAAGTTTTCCATTCAAGTTTTACTTTTCAACAAAGATTTTGATATCTTACCTCACCAGTAAGATGGTAAAACAACAAAATCACACGACAATCTTTGTGTGAAAATGATACGGTAAGAACGCCAGGCAATAAAGCTATTGATACAGGGAATTGACTTACCTATTATCAATAAATGTTGTCACTATCCTAAGACACCTGGGAAACTGACAGAAGCATAAGTAAACTTTTTATACGAAAAACGAAAGAAGTAGGATACACGACTCCCAGGATGATAAAGCTCCCAGGATAATCAAGCTCCTAGGTAGCTGGACAATATAAAATTATAAATAGAGCTACAAAGGAAGCAATGATAAGACAAGAAGTCTGGACAAGAAGGAGGTTTAAATCATTACATCCTCACCAAGCAATAGTAGGGCATAAAGCTTCATGATCTTGATCTTCTCACTGATTCGAAAACAAAAAAACAAAAAAAAAAATCTTGGTCACAACCCAAGTTTTTTGCTCGCCTAGACTCCTAAAAAACATAAGTCTAAGCAAAGCTACCTTGCATTGAAAGCGCCATGATAAGCAACATATTTCCATGAGTTCAAAGAAACTTAAGTCATGTTTCTCAGCAGATTACCAAAGTCACATTTTTTAGTAAGACACCAAAGTAACCGAGTAGAAAGACCTGGTCACCTCGCCGGACGGAAGGGTCAAATTGTATAAAGGCAAGGTCATCTGGTCATAAAGTAACTATGATTATTTTACCTATCAGGAACTCCAGTCGTCTCGCCAACAAAGCACAACAATCGTTGTGCTTAGAACACAAAAAAAAAGAGAAGAATGTTTTTTTTTGTTTTAATATATCTCAAAGTTTCATTGTTTTAACAAAAGTTAGACATAAAATAACGATATGTTAAAAAAAAATTCACCTTATTTGACGAAAGGCAAGGTTATATCTATTTAGAACAATCGTGGAACATAAACCACCTTACATTCTTGTTGTACATAATCTCATGTACTCAAGCTTACCAAGAGTTCGGGACAAAAGGCAAGGCTATCCTTCCTTAGACAAGCTAAAGACAACCTGATGCATAGAATCTCAGAGTCTTTTAGCTTAGTCATTTTTCAAGTCACTTGGCCTGATAGAAAGCAAGGACATATTTCTTTAAAAAAAAGCTACAGGCAACTTGCTCGCCAAAAGCACAAATGATCTTTAATCATTACTAATACGACGTGCTATTTGGTTTAGTAAGACTTCAAGTTACCTCGCCTGAAAGAAGACAAGATAATCTTTCCTTTAAAAAGTTGAAAACAACTTGGTCGCCCCAGGCACAAATCACCTATATTCTTAATTGAAAAAAAGTTCAAGTCATTTAGTTTCGCAAAACTTCAAACCGCCTCGCCTGGCAGACGACAAGGTCATCTTTCCATATAGCAATCAAAGACAATTTGGTGGCAAAAGCTTGAATCACCTTTCATCATTCTCTCTTAGTAAGAATCCAAGTCAGATTGCTTAACATGATGCAAGCTCATAAGAGGTCAAGTCATCATTCCTCACAAAATTTAAAGTCAACACCAAGGTCACCTTGTTATATGAGTAATAAGTTCTATGTTTGGCCAGGAATTTCTCCAAAATACGTCACCTGCAAGGGCTAAAGGTGCTTAAGTTGTAAGGGTCCCCCAAGCCTCAGCTACGCATACCAGATGAGATTGGATGATGGTATTAAAAAGTGAAACTGGAAAAATCTTTCAGCTCGACAAAAAAAACAGATGATCATGAAGCATGTCCATATTCGAAAGAATGACGAAGACGGAAATACTTAGACCGAACAAAGGAATCGATAAAAGGCCAAACATAGTGTCATCCAACTTGGAAGTACTCCAAAATACCCTTACTGTTGCAATGTATCATAGTCTTCATGCTTAATACAAGCTTCCTTTTACAAAATCAAATTACTTGCACCTTTTAGTGCAAATAAAAAGAAACACTTTCATCGTAAAACACCAAAGTTACATACCTGGTAACCGGGAATATCATCTTTGGTTTGAAAGAGCACATGCCATGTTGTTTAATGAAAGCTTAAGTTACATTTCCAAGCATAAGGCAATGTCACCTTAACTAAAGAAAATTACCTCGCCATCTCACAAGAATGTGAAGAACATGCATGAAACTTAGACATGCTTTTAAATTGGTTCTTATGAACAATCGTTTGTAACCTTCTACCCTTGGCATTTCCACCAAGTTTTATGAATGAGCACTCCTACTCATGGATATTAGGGCAACATAATTCTTATCCCCATTACCCAATGTTGTTAATGACACTATCACTATCAACATTTCTCAGCAACTTGGTGGGGGATAACATGATGTCATACCACTAATGTCGAATGACATTATCTGGGATATCAGATACATGAGATAACAAATCATGAAACAAAGGGGTAAAGATCTCCAGGAGATCTGTAATACAATATATCACTCATTCAACTTCGGCTTTATCTTACTCATGTAACGGTTGGAGCAACCTCATAATAAAGTTCCATGGGGTCCGGCCTTGACCTACCCATGTAAAGGTTGAGCACCTAATACAATATTGCTCCATGGGGTCCGGTGATATACGTCAAATTATACATATTATTCGACTCAAATTCCCCCGGTTTTAACGTTAACAACATGCAAATTCATTCGCAAATAGTCCTAATTTTTGTTTTTGTGAATTTGTAGGATAAACGGCCTTGCTCGGAAGAAAATCAAGCTTTGGATGGAATTTCAGCAATTTCTGAGCAAATCCCCAGATGTGCACTGTCATGCCAAATCTTGCACTGGCAGTGCTGACTTATGCACTACCGTGCACAATGTTGCACGACCGTGCAACTAGGCAGTGCTAGCCCATGCATGGCAGTGCTGGCCTATGCACGACCGTGCACAATGTTGCACGACCGTGCAACCAGGTAGTGCTTGGCCATGCATGATAGTGCTGGCCTATGCACGACCGTGCTTGAGCCAAGCACGACCGTGCAAGATAGCCAGTGCCGGGCCAAAGCATGGCAGTGCCGGGCCAGATGGAGGTAGTGCCGGCCATGACGACTTGCGCACTACCGTGCGACTTTTGGCACGACCGTGCCTGACACCTCGAGTCAATTTTCGAGACTTAGCAGAAAATGGCAACTTCGACAACCGTCCCAGACCAAAAGTGAAGTACTGTAGCACCTTGCACGACCGTGCACCTATGGTGCACGAGCGTGCCAAGTTCCAGAATTTCTATAAATTCAGCTTTTCACCTCATTTCAAGGGGTTGGACTTCCTGGAGCAAAATTCTCTTCTGTCCAGATTTCTTAAGGCTATCCAAGGGAGATTGTGAAGGTCTTGAAGATCCAAGGAGCATCCAACACCATCTTGTTGCAATCTTTGCTCATTAGTGGTTTGCATTTTGTTACTTTAATCATGTTTCTTGTTCATTTTAGCTACTTTATTGTTGTTCTTGTAAGCCTCATGGGCTAAACACTTCATTGTCTAGATTATGATGAAACTTTTGTTTATGTGCTGTTAATTTTATGAATTGGTCAAATGGGTTTATGTCAAGATTCAAGATGAAGTTATGATTATAGTTCAATGATGTTGTAAATTTGTGTAGGTGGATTAATGTTCAAGAATGATGAATGTTTAGTCATACTATGTTGGAAAACCATGATCAAACATTTGTTCATAATCTTACAACTTGTTTTTAAGGTTATGCCATGAGATTAGGAATGATAATTGGTTTATTGAATATTATAACACTTGTGTAACATCTGTGCCGGAATCGTCACCGGAACAGTAAATCGTAACAGTAAGCATGTACAGTAACTCAGGTACACATCACGGGAAACTATGTTATGCTATTGATACATTTCTGATTAACGTGAAACTATTAAATGATTGTCTGAATCTGACTTAAACCTTAGGGTTTAACAGTCAGAAACATGTCAGACAACACAGTGTTGAAACACAAATACTTGATGTGATATTAGTTGGCATAAACGTATGTGAGGTTTAACAAAACGAAACTAAATCAGTTATTATTCCGGAATGCTAAACCGACTAATTATTTGTATAGGTGACGATCTGTACGAATGATTATGAAAGTTTAACGTTCTGAAATAATAACTTAACAGTAGAAAACAAGAATCAGAAAGCCAAACCATTGACGTATTCGTTCGAATGACGATTCGAACGAATACGCGCGATGGTGACGCGATCTGATGAAACGATAACGAAAACGAATGACGACACGAACGATCATAATTTCAAAGAAATATTATATTTCTTATCTTACAATTTTGAAACTCATCATGAAATAATTTAACTTTAACTATCTTATTTTAAATCGCGAACAAATTATCTAAACGCTAAAAAAATTAAACAAAACGCGTAGACTATTAAAATTCGATATTTATTTATACGTAACGATATTTAATATAATTCCTAGTAATATTTATAATTTAGTCATCCTAAAATATTCACTTTGTTTTATTTTACGAAAAAGCCGCGTAACGTGCCGAATACGCGACGAAACCGCAAACCGAGCAACCGAAACGAACCCGAATACCCGTGGGGTATTTAAGCACCAAATGTGGTGTTTTACTCATTTTTCAATCAGCCACATTCTCTCTCTTGAAGCCATTCACGAACCCTCTCTCTCACTACAAAATTTAAACTTCAATCCCTCATATCTCCCTCGTTACTTAACCGATTCGAGTGATTCTTTCGCCCAAGTGAAGATCTTGAAGCCCTCTACAAGAAAGTACAGCTCATCTAGAGTTTAATCCGGCCAAATTTGAGGTAATCTCGCTTGAACAACCTGGAATATTAGGGTTTTCGCAACCCTACTTGTTTTACTTGGTCACAATCGGTTAACCGTCTTCTCCCTTGAACTACACCATCTTGAGATCTCGATCTAGTGTAACATCATCATGGAGGTTACATGGCCACAGCTAAAATCGGAAATGATGAAGAACAGGTTCGTGGGGAACGAACCTGTTACCACAGCCGCCATAGCCGAACATTTCACTAGGTCACGAACCTTTGGGTTAGCCACCATCTCAGGCGAACCGTACTGCTGCTACGAACCCTTAATCGTGTCACGAACTTGCTCAGGGAAACGAACCTTCCTTCCCAGTTTAATCTAGACGAACCGTAGGTCTGGGTGCCGAACCATTTGGCCTCAACATGCAGCGAACCCTTCAGCACTTGACGAACCAACAACAATTGTCGAACCCTTGATAATGCAGGAGCCGAACCCTTTTATCGACATGACTACTGGCCGAACCTTGGGGTGGTCTTATCTCCAACGAACCATGCAAAGTAACCAGGACCGAACCTTTTCTTAATCCCATCTAAGGGTTCGCTGCCAAGGGAAACCCTTTCTGTTCGAATTGTTGAACAGGCCGAACAACAGGCCCAATAGCATCTCATAAGGCCCAGCAACATTTCTCAGCCCACATGCACCCCTTTCGGCCCAACTTCTTGTGTAATTCCGTGAATCAGCCCAACAACATTAAGCCGGCCCAATATAATTGACAAGCCCAAATTCATTTTTGTCTTGGCCCAATTCTTGGTTCTTGGTCCATGCACATGTTAATGATCCACGAATGCTTAGCCTAAGCCCACAAAGGAAACTTGTTTCCCTTGGCCCATTAGGATTGCCGACCCAAGCCTTAAAGCCCACACGAAACTATGTGGCCCATGCATCTCACTCGAATCAATTCTTTGTTACGGCCCAACATGGGCATTCTCGGCCCAGATGAATTGGCCCAACAACCACGACGATTATAAGGCCCAATGTTATCCTAGATCAAACAATAGTTAACCGGTTCAAGGCCCCACTATGATTCGACCCAACTAATTTACTCAAATAATGATATTGGTCATATGTCGATTGGTTTAAGTCCAATGAACCCAATGGGTTCTTGACCCATGAAGAGAATTTCAATTTGACAAATAAAGCCTCGAAAACAAATGGGAGTGTGCTCTCTAATAATCTTTTTACACATACAAGGTTATTTATAACAAGGATAAACTTTAAATGAAAAACCTAAGAACCACCACTAAGGGTCGAATCACTATCGAGACTCACATGTGTTAGCCAACTTAGGGCTAACACATACATGCTCACACATCAATTGCACATAATACTTATAAACTACAACATCATGAAATCAATACAGGAACGTGAACAACAAAACAAGAGCAAACTAAGAGCGCGTGCATTCTTATTCTACTTAAGTCAAGCGCTTCGGACATAAGGTGAGTTCATTTGTCCCTTTTCAAACTTATTTGTTTTACTTCGGGACTGAGAAGCATGTTAAACATTTTTATTGAAATGTTATTTAATGCTTTAAACATAAACTTGAAACTTATGCTTGAAACTTAGTATACTTGAAAAGCAATAAACTTGGGACTTATACTTTAAACTTGAGGCTTGAAAACAGAGGTTGGTTGCTTACGAGACTCGATGCTTATGCTATAACAATATGCTTAAACTTGGTGATTGATGCTTAGGGTGTAAACGAGAAGCTTAAACTACATACTTGATGCTTAAACTGTATTCTTAATGCTTGTGCTATAACCCATGTTCTTAAACTATATTCTTAATACTTATTCTATAAACTATACTCTTAACTATATTCTTAATGCTTATGTTAGAAACTATATTCTTCAACTACACTTTTGATGCTTATGCTATAAACTATATGCTTAAACCACTCGCTCAATACTAAAGCTTGAATACTAATTCTATATGCTAATACTAAATGCTAATGCTAAATACTAATGCTACATGCTAAAGTCTAACACTAATGCTACATACTAATGTCACGTACTAATGCTACAATGAAAATGCTATATGCTTATCATGCTTAAATGCTCGAAATGTTTGAAGTGCTCATAATGCTATAAACTTGTTATGCAAAAACAACGGTTTGGCCTCTCAGTGCTTGCCTCACCGGTTGTGAAACTTTGAATGTTATAAACTTGTTATGCTAAAACAACGGTTTGGCCTCTCAGTGCTTGCCTCACCGGTTGTTAAACTTATTACGCTAAACAACGGTTTGGCCTCTCAGTGCTTGCCTTACCGGTTGTTAAACTATTTAAATGCTATAAACTTGAATGCTAAAACTATGGGCTATGGAGGAACAATAGTTGGTCTCTCAGTGCTTGCCTTCATGTGTTCATCCTAGTCGGAACTTGAAGAACAATAGTTGGTCTCTCAGTGCTTGCCTTCAGGTGTTCTTCAAGTTCGAGACTAGAAGGCACCTATTATGGTCTCTCAGTGCTTGCCATACAGTGATTCCTCAATGTTCACTTGTGCTATAAACGTAAACATAATGCTAAAGCTATAAACGATCTGGAGGGTAGGTAAGACGCTTAATTATCATTAACATCAATGTCCTATGTGACTTAGTATGTGGTGGGACGGCGTCTGGGCGGGTCGTAGGCTCGACTCAGGGGTATGCCCTATATATAAGCATACCGAGTTGGATGATACAGGTGGTGTTAATGAGATTAAGGTTGTTACCTAGGGGATGCATGAATGCTTTTGGGTCAACATCATAAACTTTTGAACACGATGCTTGTCGAACTTATTGAAGCTATTACATACGAATGCTATAGACTTGTAAACTTTGAAAACAGAAAACTAAAGCTATGATGAAGGATGAATCGAACGGTAGATAAAAATGCTTAATTATCGTTAATAACAATGTCCTATGCGACTTAGTATGTGGTGGGACGGCGTCTGGGCGGGTCGTAGGCCCGACTCAGGGGTATGCCCTATATATAAGCATACCGAGTTGGATGATACAGGTGTTGTTAATGAGGTTAAGGTTTTACCTAGGAGGTTTGCAAAAGCTATTTTACAAATACTAAAACTACATGAACTCACCAACCGTTGTGTTGACTTGATCTTTTTACATGCTTTCTCAGGTGAAGGACAGGTTTAAACTTAAGCTTTTGGATATGCATACTAGGCTGCCCAGATAGAGGACCTAGTAGACTTTTGGTGAAGCACATATTTTGTTGATGATACATATTACTTTTGATATCTTGTACTTACACAAGATATAAACATTATTCTTTTGATTAGGTTTACTTAGTTAAATTGCAGAACATCTATTGTAATTTAACTTTGTAATCCTATATATATCATTCGATTGTGCTTTAGATATTCTTAAACGTTGATGCTATGTAAACAATCTGATCATCATGATTATCACCCACGATATCACGCCCCGGGAACCTTCCGCCCGGCGGGGACTCCGATCCAACCCCGCCGGCTCGGGGTGTGACAACTTGCATAAGTATACTTTCTTTCACTAAAGTTTGGAAAAACCATGGTGATATTATGATTTGTTGAATATAATTAACATGTGAGTTAGGAAATTATGGCCAAATGACCTCATTTGCATGATTATGTTCATAGATTGTAAGTTGGAAGAAACTGTGACTTTGTTGAATTTATGCAACTTAGGGTGATTAGTGTGTATAAGTCATATTAGTTTTCCTTAAGTTGTAGAATTAAGATTCTTGACGGATGACTAATTCTTGATTAAATCTTGACATAGACCTTAACATTAGGCTTCATAGAATAATCCTAGGTGATTAGAATGTGTTATTCATTTTAATTTTCCAAAAGATTATATGATTAGATATCTTTGACCGGAATCTAGTCAACATTTGGTTTACCAATTCATAATAATCACATCACTAAACTAAGTGGATTCATGATCTAGGCAATTTTCTTAGACTTTAGATTATTCCAAAATTCCTTCTTTTAGTTAGTTATTATTTTAAAATTCACAAAACCCAACTTTTCATGTGTTTGCTAAACATTGACCGAGATTTAGTACCTAGAGCTACCGTGTCCACGGATTGATATCCGGTTCTTACCATAAGCTATATTGCTTACGATATGTACACTTGCCTATTGTGTGTGATTTAGTTCTTAGTAAAAACCATTTTTAAAACTAAAATCTGTGTGAAAAACCCATTAAATAAATATATAGTTTCACGCACATCATCCGGCCTTGACCTACCCATGTAAAGGTTGAGCACCTAAAACAATATTGCTCCGTGAGATCCGGCCTTGACCTACTCACGTAAAATAGCGCGTGCACAAACAAAAATCAAACAAATATATCATTTTCAAGTTATTGATCAAATCTACAGACAAAGAGTATGTCTTATCAAAGACAATAACACAAGGCCGACGTATAAAACGGTACCGTTAGTAAAATGACTTTTTGTCACATCATGAGGTATTCTTATTAGAGGTTTAAACATGTATGATGATGTTGCATCATAAATCTATGCTATATCTGAGCAAGAATGCTAAGCACCTCGACTGATGTTGTATCATGAGGCATAATTTACAATTATCATTGTCATAAATTACGAACACACCATGCCAAGGTATAACGTGAAAACCTTACGGCATATTAAGGTATAATTTGACACCTTTACTTATGAGTCATCATGAGATGTACCCTACAACTTGTTTATCTCATAAACATGCATCACCATTACACACATCACTTACATTGCTAATATGATGTCATACCGTGATGTCTAAAGTTCAATTATTCGTTACTCCAAGTCAAGCATTCGGTGGTACATCACCCTACCTAATCTTATGCCGAACCTTGTTACGTGTGCACCGATTATGGATTCCTGTTTGAAAACGTACTAAGAAATCCTGGCCTTCTTACTTGGACATGTGTCACTAGAGCTGCACTTGCCAAAGATGTTTTACATTGTCTTATATCAAGACAATAGTAATGAAAATTCTTGTAGTTTCATTTCTTGCTACTTTGATCGTGGCTATAAATTTTACTCGACAGTTATTATATCTGATTCACCCAATGATCGCAATACATATTGCTTGACTACAATGAATCAGCCAATCATGTTACGGCAAAAATTGTCACTACTATAGCTTTCCTGGCCAAACATTTATGAATATATTTGGCCTAACCAAACCTACCATGACCAAACCAGTTCTACGATAACATATACCTCACTTAAAGCCATAATACCTCACCTAAAGCCACATACTTCGCCTGCTCGTGCGTTATCCGGTCCAGCTTAACCTATTTTTCCGAAAAGGTAACGTGTGGTACCTAACGTTACACTGCTAAGCCAACAATTAGTTGGCTCTGGGAACACGTTAAGGACTCTCCTCATAAAGGAAGACTTCAACTACACATCCACATGGGGACATCATTATGATTCATACCGAGAATTTTTTGACATGTTTTTTGAATATTTACTTCGTTTTACCCTGGCAGTCCTCCCTAAACTAACCCATCGAGCCTCGTCTAGTCTCAACAAGGAGTCTTGGCTGATTTGGTAAAGGAAACATAGTGTGATAGTATCCAGCTAGCTTTGTCTTAACAAAGCAGCCTTACAAAGTTTTACCAAAGGAACTTTAACTTCCGGGTCCCACACAACAATCCTTACATAAGCTAAGAAGCCTTGCCTGGCCTCACCATGACAACCTTAACTAATTTCCCTCACAACTTAATCTTTCTATAAACATTGTCAGGCCAAACACATGACACATTGGCTGAACCCACTCCGGAAACCTTAAAGTTGGCACAATAATCAGCATATATGCCTTATCCTTGCTAGTTTGAAAGAATATCTACCTTTATGATACATTAATCAAGACCCTCTACTTACGTGGGGAAGCACCAAAAGGCAAATCATCGTCTTAAAATACATAATATTATACATGGTTTGGAGAAGTTGCTTTCTACACTTCAAATCTTGCTGCCCCTAAATACGGTTACCAAACTGGCAACGCAAGAAAGGGAAAATCGTTGAGCGAAGTGACATCCTTGTAAAAACAAAAAAAAACAAAAGCTACGTTGATCAAGCTACATACTCTCAAAACCGGTGCCAACAAGAACAAAAACAAAACGAGAATAGATTAAATTCAAATCATAGATCAAGGACAGCTGTACATTATACAGTATTATTACATTCCACCTCTTAGTCTTCTCCTAGAGTGCACCTGTCACTCTCAAATAAGAACCTTGTGAAAAGGTTTAACAACACCAAAGGCGCCTACTTTCATATCATAATCTTCAAATATGTGTCAAAGTTTGTGTCAGATACCTAAACATCTAGCTAGCATCGAGACTAAAGGGTCTGGCATTGACCTTTAGTAAGGAAAAGACAAAATTTGCATCAATATATTCTTTTGGCATAGCCAAATATCAGGCTTTAGCCTATAACACTTCACAAGTAGTCCCCAATGATTGAATGCACCCAACTTTCTAATCAAAATCACACGCTTGTTTGAAATTTGTTTTATTTTACAAATATATTACTAAATTGCTTCCATGGTTTAATGAACACTGCTGACACGCTCCAACATGAATTCTCAGTGATTGAATTGTGTCACAATTCTAGATGTATGACTTGTAACAAATGGAAGATCAATGGCATTGACCCTATTAAAGGTTGCATGATATAAGGACACCTAAACTTTTTTTTTACATCGTTGGTTTCGCGTGTCAAAAAGAATTCAAATTGTCCACGATGTACAACTATCAAGCTTACAGTTTGAAAAGATTTGATAAGTAGGAGCTAGTGCAACTCTCTTTCACTAGTAATTCTTAATTGTAACAAGATTTAAAACAAAGAGGATGCGCCAAGCTTTTATCTTAAACCGAAGAAGGCTAACTAAATGGCGCATTTTCGCATTAAATCAAGAAATGTGCCTCTACTAGTACCAAGTCGGCAATCACACCGGCTTAATTATCGTCCAAAAAGAAGCAGGAAAGTGTACCGATTAGTGACAAAAATAAAGATAACAAAAATGATAGCATGATAGGAGGATATTCAGGAACACCTACTCCCAGGAATGACTAGCTGTCCTGACTGGGGGGCTGATGACGTAGGATAGAGTATCCTGGCTATCCTGTCAAAACCATGAACACTACGGAAAATGGAACGTCCGGGCTGACTTACCAAGACGGCAAGGACAAGTGAAATATCCTGACTAACTTGCTAAACAATCCAACGACACAAGGCAAGACAGCCAGACGGCCAGGCACCCAAACAGTCGTCCGGACAGCCGGACGACCAGACAGCCGGACACACATGCGTCGGATAAATCTGATCGTACATATAAAGGTGTAAAAGGAGCCTAGAAGGTGACAAAAGGATGCCATCTTGTGTCTAGATGATAAAGATGGTGTTTCACGAAATGGCAGAGCTGGCAGAAAGCAACAATACAATTCTTACACCAAAAAGGAACTAATCACGGTAATCAAGGAAAATGCCTGGATACCAAGAAGATATGACACCCAAAGAGGAACGGAGTAAATCTGGGAGGGCACAGGCTCCTAGGACTCCCAACACTATATATAGAGGAGCAAGGCATTCAGCAAAAGGGGGCTCACATATTCAATCTTAGCTCTTACCTCTACTCTCACTTTCATTTATATATCATCTCCGATTTACCGGTGACTGATCCCGATGTCGGAGCATGGTCGCAGGAGGTCTCCTCCCGAAGTATAGCAAGGCGTCGTTCCTGCCGTTGCCGGATAGCCGGGAACGGTAGCTCCTGGTCTCCTACCAAGATCCAGCAAGTAAATACCTCAACGTGAGTTATACAAACGAGTTGGTCTTGCCAACTTGCCAACTATAACCAGGCGTTTCATCTTCCAGCCGTACTTCTTACATATATTGCTAACCATGTTTAAAGTAAGGTCTTGGTTCCTGGTAAGACCAAGACAGCCCTTTCTTACAGCTCTTCTAGCCTTCCTGGCACCCACACTTCTCATATCTCTTATCTTTTATGATTACTTGTCTATATAATTATATATTCTTCATAAAGATACTGACTTGAGCGTCGGAGTGCCCTCGGGGGAAATCCTCTCGGGCCCTCTAGCGTAGATCTTCTATGTTGTTGCAGATAGCTTCCATACCCGGGATAGCAAGGTGTAACCTGATTCAAGATAGCAAGACATCATGCCCGCCCGGACCTGGACCCTTCAACAGTTAATGTGAACGATTTTGAGTTAAGTTTTCTTCTTCTTTTTTTCTTGATTATTTATTTATTTATTTATTTTTGTTGATATAAAGTATAGTGTGAATAGAATTTGATAGTGGGTCGTTGTTCAAGATGATTTTTGTGATATGCTCCAACCATGATTCTTTTCTTTTAGTTATTAATGAAAAATAATAAATTTCGATGAATCCATAAATTCTTAATTATCAAGATAGACTTCTAAAAAATCTTAAAATAAGAAACCAAAAAATCTCAATCAATTACCACATCACACTAAAAGTCTAAAATGCCAAACAAAACAACTTAAAAACTCGAACCTTTTCTTTCGTTATTCACACGTGTCAATTAATGATTATTTTGAGCAATTAACTGATTAATGAAATATTATTAAAAAATAATTGAAGAAACAATAAAAATGTTTTCCCTGTGCTACGCTCACGTGAGGCCATGATGTCACAATGGCTCACGGCATTGCTCATGATCGGAATGCCTTGTTAGAGTGACGGAGCTTGAAAAATATGTACTAGAGGCCGAAAGTTATAGGGCAAAAGCTTTTTCTTTTGTCAAGAAAACACCAAATCTTACCAACTTACAAATTCACATGAATATGTGATTCATTAACCAAAAAACAAATAGTTAAACCTAACTATTACAACTCAATCTAAAACAACGACACGGACCCTAAACACTATCTAGATCTAGTTATTCTACCAGAAGAACAACAAACAAAGAATAACAATCACACGATCTACAGATCTAGACTCAAGAACACATGTTGATAAAGAAAACTCAAAGAACAAAATACTTGTTTATCAAGAGTAGGATGCGAAGACTTGAGAACAAGCAATGCACTCCTATGCCGTGACTCAAAGATGTGAAGGCTGATAAAGAAGACGAGCTATGTCTAAAAGACTTCAACAGATCCAAAGATCTCAGTCTCTGAGAGAGTAAAAGATAAAAAATGAAAAGAGTTAATTGACTCTCTTTTTATCAAAATTACCAACAATCAGCTATTTTACACATTCAGCCCTCAACCTTGTTTAACTTCTTTATTGCACCCTTCAAGTTATACATTGTCAAAAAACGTATTGATACCTGTTTAACTTGTTTAACTTCTTTATTGATACCTGTACAAAAAACGTATGCAACATAACAAGTTTATAATATTCAACCAATTAAACCAACTATATGATGTAGCGAAAACGTAACACAAAAGATAGATAGGTAGATAATCACGTTGATTCTGAGAATACCCGTGAAATCCCAACCCTCCCAATGAACAACCCAAAGGTTTCAAAGGAATTTGAAGTGAAAAGTTTTATTCTATCAGCAATAATCATCTCAATTACAACTAGAAGGTTTAAATATAGTGCAGAAATTGAAAACGGCCAACAGGAAAGACCAACAGACTAGAAGATGTAAAGTCTTTAGGAAAGACCAACAGACTCAACATTAATACATAATTTATGATAATTATGAACTATTTAATATGACTAATTATGATACTTATGAACTATTTATTATGACTAATTATGATACTTATGAACTATTTAGCCAAAAGACACCATGGCCCAAACACAAGCCCAGAAACAAAAGTCCATCAACCACACAAGTTATGCCCGTTTTCGTGCACGGGCCCGGTCATGGGACTCCAAGAACATAAAAGCCTGTTCTTCCACATCATTCCCTCCCGGATAGACAAAATTCGCCCTCGAATCAGTAACAAGGCCATCATCAGACGAATCTTCATAAAAAGGTAGTAAGTGCTTCACATTGAACACATCTGAACAATGAATGTGGCTTGGCAATTTCAGACGATAAGCATTAGGGTTGATCTTCTGCACAATCTCCACTGGCCCAATCTTCTTAGCTGACAGTTTGTTATAATCTCCAACTGAAAAACGATCTTTAGTCAAAACAGCCCAAACAAAGTCACCTTCTTCGAAATCAACATGTCTTCGTTTTAGAATTGCAGCTATTTTGTATTTCATGTTAGATTTGGTCAAATTATCATGAACTGTCTTGTGAACCTCATGCAACCCCTCAACAAAATCTTGAACCTTCTTGGGGACAGAACCAGGGGTAGGAAGTAACATCAAATCAAGTGGACCTCTTGGTTTAGCAGAATAAACTACCTCAAATGGGCTGAATCCAGTACTCCGGTTCACAGCATGATTGTGAGCAAATTCAGCTTGACATAGTTTCTGATCCCAGCTCTTCACATGATCCCCCACAAGACACCTCAAAAGATTACCAAGTGACCTGTTGACAACTTCAGTTTGCCCATCAGTTTGAGGGTGATAGGCACTGCTGAAATTAAGCTGAGTGTTAACCATCTTCCACAAGCTACGCCAGAAATGACTCAAGAACCGGGTGTCTCGATCAGAAACAATAGAGGATGGGAGACCATGCAGACGGTAGATGTCCCGAAAGAACAACTGAGCCACATTAACCGCATCTGTTGTCTTCTTGCAAGGAATAAAATGAACCATCTTTGAAAACCGATCAACAACTACAAAGATCGAATCATTACCCCGTTGAGTACGTGGCAACCCCAACACAAAATCCATGCTAATGTCCCGCCAAGGCAGTGAAGGAACATGTAAAGGCATATAAAGACCCGCATTGGTAGCTGTGCCCTTTGAAACTTGACAAATCCTGCAACGTTTAACAAACCGGTCTACCTCCTTGCGAATAGTAGGCCAAAAGTAAGAAGACTGTACCAACTGCAAAGTACGATCTCTCCCAACATGTCCTTCACCATGTAGCTCCTTAATAATTTGAAGGCGGAGACTTGAATCAGGAATGCATAAGCGATTTTCTTTGAAAAGGAAACCATCATGCAAAAGAAAATCTGTCCTCCTTCCAGACTGCACATCTTGCAAAATAACAGAAAAGTAAGGGTCTGTTGTAAGCTGCTCCAGGAGGGAGTCTAGCCCGGGCACAACAACCCTCATAGAAACCAGCAGATTACTCCTCCTGCTCAAGGCATCTGCCACTCGGTTCGAAACACCCGACTTATGCTTCACCACAAAAGTAAACTTCTCTAAGAAAGCCATCCATCGTGCATGCTTGTGTGATACTTTATCTTGACTTCGAAGGTGCTTCAGAGAATCATGGTCTGTAAATAACACAAACTCTTTGTGGAACAAATAATGCCGCCAATGTTTCACAGCTTGGACAACTGCATAGAACTCCACGTCATAAGTGCTGTAACGTAATTTTGGACCTGTCAACTTCTCACTGAAATAGGAAACAGGCCGCCCCCCTTGACTCAGGACTGCCCCAATCCCATTCTTCGATGCATCTGTATGCAGCTCAAAAACCTGAGAAAAATCTGGTAGTACTAAAATTGGAGCTGTTGTAAGCTTCTCTTTTATTAATTGAAAAGCCAACTCAGCCTCCTCAGTCCACACAAATGAATTACCCTTCATGCAATCAGTCACCGGTGCCATGAGAGAACTGAAATTACGAATGAACCGTCTATAGAATGAAGCAAGACCATGAAAGCTGCGGACTTCAGTTATTGTAGTTGGTGTTGGCCAATGTCTAACAGCCGCAACTTTGGAGTCATCCACCTGAATACCCTCCCCAGAAACAACATATCCTAAAAATAGGACCTTGGGTGTCATGAACACACACTTCTTCTTTGCTGCATACAAACTATCCCTGCGCAGTAAGGATAAAACCTGTCTCACATGCCCAAGATGTTCATCAAAGTTAGAGCTGTAAATAAGGACATCATCAAAATATACAACCACAAACTTGCCAATAAATGGCCTAAACAACTGGTTCATCACACGCATAAACGTGCTCGGAGCATTGGATAACCCAAAAGGCATAACCAACCACTCATACAACCCTTCGCGAGTCTTGAAGGCTGTCTTCCATTCATCACCAGGTCTAAGACGAATATGATAATAGCCACTCTTTAAATCCAGCTTTGTGAAAATGGTGGCTCCACTAAGCTGGTCAAGTAAATCGTCAAGTCGTGGGATGGGAAATCTATACCGCACAGTAATCTTGTTAATTTCACGACTATCAACACACATGCGCCAAGTCCCATCCTTCTTAGGAGTCAACAAAGCAGGAACAGCACATGGGCTCATGCTTTCCCGAACATACCCTTTGGAAATCAAATCCTCAACCTGTCTGCGCAATTCCTCATGCACCTTTGGACTCATTCGATAGTGGGGCTTGTTAGGTAACTGAGCACCTGGTTCTAAATCAATGTGATGTTGGATGTCCCGTAAGGGTGGTAATCCAGCAGGTAAATCATCAGGAAACACATCATCAAACTCTTCAAACAGTGGAACCATAGCCTCAGGAACTTCAACTTCTTCAGATACATCCTTCCCAATCAACAAGAAAACATTATCTGCTTCCTCTAACTCACACTGAAACTGTGTAATAGTTAAAAGATTACCAGATGGTTTCGGGGTTAACTCCTTTGGTTTGGTTGGAACAAGGGTTATCTTCACACCACCAAACATGAAACTGTAAGTATTGCTCCGCCCATTGTGTTCTATGTTACGATCATATTCCCAAGGTCTACCCAACAGCAAATGACAAGCATCCATAGGGACCACATCACATAAGACATCATCTTTGTAAGTGGACCCAACAGAGAATTGGACTAGGGCTCGTTTGGATACCGTTACCTCGCCTCCTTTCTTAAGCCACTGAAGCTTATAAGGTTTAGGGTGATTCTCAGTTTTCAAGGCCAACTTTCGAACTGCCTCTTCAGATATTAAATTATCACAACTTCCAGAATCAATGACAAATGTGCATACCTTTCCCAAAACAGTGCACGTTGAGTGAAAGATATTATGCTTAAGCCAATCATCACCATCTGCCTTTGGGGCATAGCAAGATCGTCTAACCACTAAACTCACCCCTACGTCACCGGTCACAATCTCCTCCTCGTACTCAGGCTCTTCATCATACACTGGAGTCTCTTCATGTTCCTCATACTGCTCATCATCCGATTCAACAAACATATTTCTTTTACCTGCTCTCTTACATTCTGACTGGCGATGGCCAGTTTCACCACAGTTAAATCATTTGAAACCACTGCTACTACTAGCCCCCTTAAAAGTAGATGGCCCCATATTGTTACCCCCTGATTTCTGTTGATTTGGCGCGACACGTGGTGCCCCACCAGCAGGTACAGAACTTCCTCCCGTAGGGGCAGAAGACATAAGGCCACCCCCCCCGACGGTTTTGTTTCTCAAATGCCAATGCCCTTTTGTGTGCCTCCGGAATGGTCAATGGATCGAATAGGTTTACAAAGTCCATAATCTGAACCCTTAAACCCCCAATATAACGAGCAACAAGTTGTTCTTCTGGTTCTTGGATATCATTTCTAGCAATCAACTCGTAAAATTCGGTTGTATAGTCATCAACAGATTTCGTACCTTGTTTCAGATTCTGCAAACGTTGGTACATCAATCTTTGATAATTATGAGGCAAAAAATTGGACCTCAAGCACTTCTTCATTTTGGCCCACGTTGCTATTCTTGATTTCTCGAGTCTATTTCTTGTCAACTTCAACTGCTGCCACCACGCCGATGTCCTACCACGCAGCCTGGTAGCGATCAAAGCCACACGCTTGTTTTCAGGAACCTCCTTGAATTCAAAAACCTCCTCTACAGTCGTCAACCAATCAATAAACCCTTCCGGGTTCAGACTGGTCCCATCAAATTCGGGAATATCAACCCGTAACCCCGCATCCCAACGCCTATTACCATCTCCATGCCCCCTTCTACGTTGACCCCTCGATTCCTCCTCGGAAGCCGAACCATCATCAGAAAAAAACGGGTTATCAAAATCAGACCCTTCGGCTCCCCGCCTTCTTTGGTTCATCATATCATTCATCCGATCAGCCAACTGATCAACTACTTGACCCAGTCGCTGTTCCACCCGTGCCATCAATCGCTCCTCCATCTCCCGTTCATACACATCATCCAACGGTCTCTGGTTTCTTCTTGGAGGCATTTTGAGCCAGGAATTTGGCTCTGATACCACCTGATGTAGCGAAAACGTAACACAAAAGATAGATAGGTAGATAATCACGTTGATTCTGAGAATACCCGTGAAATCCCAACCCTCCCAATGAACAACCCAAAGGTTTCAAAGGAATTTGAAGTGAAAAGTTTTATTCTATCAGCAATAATCATCTCAATTACAACTAGAAGGTTTAAATATAGTGCAGAAATTGAAAACGGCCAACAGGAAAGACCAACAGACTAGAAGATGTAAAGTCTTTAGGAAAGACCAACAGACTCAACAATAATACATAATTTATGATAATTATGAACTATTTAATATGACTAATTATGATACTTATGAACTATTTATTATGACTAATTATGATACTTATGAACTATTTAGCCAAAAGACACCATGGCCCAAACACAAGCCCAGAAACAAAAGTCCATCAACCACACAAGTTATGCCTGTTTTCGTGCACGGGCCCGGTCATGGGACTCCAAGAACATAAAAGCCTGTTCTTCCACATCACTATACTAACTGAATTACTTAACATACTTTTAACATCCCCCATAATTCAGTTAGTAAACATGTCTACAAAACCCAAACCTTTACAAAACAACTTGTGCTGCTACAGTAATCAAACCATTAGACCTTTTATTTCATTGAGCATTTTTCATTCAGTGCAATAAACAATCAGCTTCTTTTATTGTAAACTTTGATTAAAAACAAACCTATGTAGGTCCCCTTGACTTTCTTAATCAATTTTTTAGAATCTTTAGAAGACCAGATACAACCAAGTTGATATTATTTAAAAAATCAACTTCAAGAAACAAATTATTACATCCCAGCTTCAGATTATAAGTTTGACAGAAAATCGAAATAACCAATCTATTTTCAAATTTCATTCAGATTTATAAAAACCTTAAACAAAAACAACGATTATTCTAAAAAAACATAGAACTTCCCTGAGAGCTTCCTTCAATGTCCACTTTAGTTTACCAACCAGACAACTTCAAAAGTGTATATTGACTTCCATCTTCAACACATTAATTTCAACATGCAATGGCACTAGATGACATTTGACTAGTTTCCAAAAAATATCTTTTATTTTAAGAAAATCTTCCTTATGACCTTATCACCATAAAACAATTTAAAGCAGGATAAACCAAATTGGTTTAACTTTCTCATAAACATAACTAAAGTGCAACTTCATGATCACATACAAAAAGTAATACCAATTAATAATACAGAAAATTAATACCTTTAATGTAACATACATTGGACAATTGTTTACAAAATATGAAGAACTGTACTACAATACCAAACTCCCATTTTTATTAGTGAACTTTAAATCCACCACTCACAAAAGACATAAGCCAACAAGGCAAAAATAAGAACTTTCCAACTCAGAAAGTAAATCAAATCAGAAACTATAATCTGATTAACAAAGAATCATTTGATTCTATAACAAATATCAGAGAAACAAGATGTCACATGACTTTTAAAACCTTCAGACTTATGTCTGAGAAAAAACTTATATCATATTAAAAACATGTAAAGAACTTAAAACTAATTTGATGAATCAAAAACTTTTACAACTTTACAAGAACTAATATTGCAAAACTTGTAAAGAACATAAAGACTAATTTGATTTGATCAAAAAAAAATTTGCAACTTCACAAAAAATATGAATCACAACAACCAGAATCACACGATTCGAAAATTACATCAGAAACATATCTGATACAAACATAGAGTCACAAGACTCTATAAAACCAAGAACAATGTCTGAAAAATTTGGATAACATAATCCCATACACATCAGACACAAAGAAGCAGCCAAAAACAACTTCTGATTGAATTAAAAATCACACGACTTTACAATCAAAAGACATCTTTTCACAGAAAAGAATAAAAAGGCTGTCAAAACATTCAAGAATCAATCTTCAAAATCTCAGTTGGTTACTTTGAACAAGAAAAAACTTTTATGACTTCACATGAAACACCGAATCACAAGATTCATGAAGCAAGTCAGACAGATCTTAGAACCACATGATTCTAACATTAAAATACATCTTATCAAAGAGGACACAAACATAGTTGTTAACAAACAAATCTCATCAACGAGAACACAAACATGGCTATTAACAAACAAAGATATTGAACAATATAGTCTACAAGACTTTCAACACAATTAGGTTAGATGAGTTCACGAAGCAAAATAACACTTAGATTGCATAGAAATAACTAGTCAACCAAGAAAACATTTTTTTAAATGACAAAAAACTCCTTATTTCAAATATGAATCCTTGAAAACCAATTTCATAAGAAAACTTTATATTTCAATGAGTGACCGACATATACCTTGGTAATTCACCAAGATTTTTTTTTTACTTCAAGTCAACACAATTTAAAATCACCCATATTTAAACAAGAACATTATGTGAATATCCCAACCAAACCAATGCAACCAAAAAACATAAACAAACAAATCATATATAATTAACAAAGACCAAGAAAAAACTCAAAACAATGACTCTATAACCAGACTTCAACATGAAAATTCTACAACCAAAAACCGCTCCAAAGTTAATCATTACCATAAAAATAACCAATAAACAATCCCTATGCATATACATTAACACAACTGAAAGTGATGTGTTACCACAGTATTTTTTATAAACTTGTATAATTTGAGTTTTCATTCTGACCTCTATAACTAAATTTCATAATTAAAGAACCCAAGAACTACTGCCTCATTTGTTGATATTTTAGAATCATTTGATTTTTGTTCATACCCATCAAATTACGAAACCATAAACTATAGAAATTAGGGTTTAGATCTTCATCAATATCTTCACATCAAAAAAAATATTTAATAACCAAGATCATCTTATTGCATGAGTTACTAACATCCAATTCACTTATTAGAGTTTCACTTGTAATTACAAAACATGTGTTTGCCATTATTGAAGTCAAGGTACAAGTTACACTACACAAATGAATATGATTTCACACAAGCACACACATAAAAACAGCCAAGACCCTATCCAGGTTTTCACACCACTCTAAGTGGTAGATCAAGGGTTAGTCAGAGCTGTGATGCCACACACACAAAAAAAAATATGTTCACACAATATGAATGCACAATCTAAATTCAACAAATTCAGATGGGCTACAACCTGAGGAAAAAAACAATATCAATCCATCTAGCCCAACAACAACAGTTTATATGAAACATATAGCTTTAAATAAGAACAAAAAATAATCTCACAGTGTTCTATCGTCGATTGCAACACTTTTGGCTATTCCTGGATTTCAATTCATACCTTTTTTGCACGATAGCCCAAGAATGCTCTAATAAAAACCTGTTGAAACACCCGACAGTGTCTTCTGCACAAAACCTGAGTTATACCCGTCATCATGATTGCACAAAATAAATCATCAAAATCTCCTGTAATTGCTAGCAGTTGAAGACATAGAAGAATTATAGATGATGTTACCACTAGGGTTCAAAAAAAAACACTGACAACTGAGATTTAAACAGGAATAGAACGACTGATCACAATCAAAAAGAGGCAAAGAAAAGGAACCAGGCTAAACACCAAAATTAACTTCTCAAGCATCATCATGTTTCGACACTTGTAACCGTACAGACTGAAGGAAGAATTGTAGGAAATTGTGCCGAAGGTGGTTAGATCTAAGTGATCTTTAATTGAGATAAACATCATAGACCAAAAACACACTCATTTCTAACATAAACTCTAGAACCGACCAATAATCAAAGCAAACACAAACACCCGATTACCCACCTGCAATTAGTAACCATAATCGTATCCACCTTAGGAAACACCATCATAGTAGTAGGTCTTGCTACTATTACTGCGGGTCTTCTCGTAAGTCCCACGTCGCCGAAACTGACGGTGGTTTTGTTCTCGTAACCTCCTTTTCCTCCATTGCTTGCTACGATTGTTGTTGACAGCACAACTACAGCGTAACTCGCCATTTGCAACGAGTACTGAAGAAGACTGACAAGAACTGACGGTGGCACCGTCGATTATGGCTACTAATTGTAATGCGGTGGTGGATGGAAATAGGGTTACGGTTGCGTCTACGGCAACTATTGATTGTATTTAACTATGAGAAAATAGATTTAAAAATGGGGAAAATTCCCAAATAGGTCACGCCCACATAGGATTTTTCCAAAATGTCCACCACCATGGGCGTCGGCGCCTATAGCTCTCCGGGCGCCGCCCACCTTTCTCGACCAATTTGGGTTCGCCACGTGTCCTCTAGAGGCGCCCACGCCCATAAAAATGCTCTGACGCCCGTAAAAAAAACACCCGGTCACGGGCGTCGGGCCCACTCTGACACGCGTGTTGTGGGCGTCCCGCCCATAGTCAACTTTTTTTTTGTAGGCGTCGTCGACCAACAGAACCGAACCACATTGTGGGCGCCCGAACCTAGCTACGGGCGTCCCGAACCTAAATACGGACGTCCTGCCCTTTTTTTTCGAAATTTTAAGCGGGAACCCACTACGGGCGTCCCGCCCATTATGAAATTTCCACTACGGGCGTCCCGCCCACTAACACGATTTTTAAAAAAAAAAAAAAATTAATTTTTCCCCTTTACCTCATTACGGGCGTCCCGCCCATTATCAATTTTCGACTACGGGCGTCCCGCCCATTAACTCGATTTTTAAAAAAAAAAAAAATTTTGCCTATAAAAATTCATTTTTGTTAAAGTTATCACATTCATCAAACAGACACAACTTACAAATTTCGTAAAATGGATAAACAATATTCTTCTCAACCCGTTGAGAAACCCTCGAAATGGATTCTTTCAAAATGGAGACGTCCCAATTTTCAAAACGAGACTTCACCAGATAAGTGTAATGAAATGCAAGGCGAAGGAAGTCGCTCTAACGAGACGAAGCAGCCACAACAGATTAAAAAACGTAAATGGGCTATTCCAGATGACGAGTCAGAAAAATGGTCAAAAGATGTTATTGAATTTTTTAACAACGGAGATTCTCCATTTTGTTATTCAGCTGTTTTTTTAATTCTGAAAAGCTTGATAAACGTTTTTGGGGAACGTTGTTAGGCTATTGTAGTAATGGATATCTAACACCAAATGTAAGGATACATATTTTAAATTTATTTAATTTATTTAATTTATTTAATAATTTATATATTAATTTATAAACACACCCAAATTTAAACTTTACATAAATACTTAAAACATCAATTAAATAAAAAAAATACATCATAATTTTCTCTAATCCGAATAACTATCGTTTTCATCTTCCCATGGGTTATGACAAGAATATGAAATCTCATACTCGTCCTGCCATGGATCACGAGGCACGTATTCGTCCTCGGGTCGGTTTTCATATTGCAAATGAAGATAATCTTGTGCAGGAAGGACATAGTCTTCATCTGGATCGTAGATATCTTCAGAACCTTCGTTTTCGTCAGCAACATTTGTTGGCAAAAACGTATCAAACGCCCAGTTCCAGAAGCGTTCTTCTTCATCTACACGGTTCTCTTCTTGTTTGTCGTTGTTTGGGTTTTTTAATTTGTTTTCATCTTCCGGTTGTTCAACCAAGTTTGTTGTATCTTCAGCTTCTTTGTTTGTTGTGTTATCGAGCTTTAATGAGTCAGACATTTTTTATTTGTGGAATAAACTAGCAAGTGAAATATTATTTATATGCCATAGTGGGCGCCCGGCCCGGATCCATATTTTTTAGTGGGCGCCACGCCCGTATAAAGTTTTTTTAAAGTTTTTTTAATTTTTTTTATTACACCCATTGTGGGCGTCCCGTCCGGAGCCACATTTTTTAGTGGGCGTCACGCCCGTATAAAGTTTTTTTAAAGTTTTTTTAATTTTTTTTATTACACCCATTGTGGGCGTCCCGCCCGGAGCCACATTTTTTAGTGGGCGCCACGCCCGTATAAAGTTTTTTTAATTTTTTTTTTATTACACCCATTGTGGGCGTACCGCCCGGAGCCACATTTTTTAGTGGGCGCCACGCCCGTATAAAGTTATTTTAATTTTTTTTTTAATTGAATAATACACCCGTAGTGGGCGCCCGGCCCGGTTAAAATTTTTTTCGTGGGCGCGCCGCCCACCAAGTTTCCGCCAAAACAAAAAAAAATTTCCCTCCATTTTTCCATCTTTATTACCGAAATTGGGACCACAATCACATTTTGTCGGGTTTGGATCAACTTCTTCTGGTTTGGAGCACCGGGTGGAATAGTTGTCGGGTTTGGAGCAACTTTGTCGGGTTTAGAGCACCGGGTGGAATAGTTGTCGGGTTTGGAGCACCGGGTGGAATACTTGTCGGGTTTGGAGCACCGTGTCGAAAACGTGTCGGGTTTGGAGCACCGGGTCGAAAACTTGAAGGATGCCCTATACGGGCGGCCGGCCCAGATCCGAGATCCATTGTGGGCGCGCCGCCCACATCAGTTTTTTTAATTTTTTTTTTAATTGAAGGAAACCATATTATTTGTTGCCTATAAATAGTATGAAATTTTTTTTTCATTTGCATTCCAACACATTTGGTTAAAAATGTTTGACTTACTGAAGTTTTTGGGGCTTAGCAACTATTTTATAAAATGTTTTATAAAACCGAAAAATTGCAATTCTTATTGAGTTAAAACCACTTACTTTTAATTCTTATTGAATTAAAACCACTTATATATATAAATATGTTTTTAATTATTTTTTATATAAAACTTTTTTGCCCGTAATGGGCGCTGGGTTTTAAAAAATTCCAACATTAGTTTGTGTGTAATACGATTTACACAATACTTAACGAGACGTAAATTGCCTAATTTAACGTAAATTTGGTGGTGCTGAAATTTCGTCCCAGCACTCCTACAGCTAATCAGAAGGTAAATCACGTGACTCAGGGAAAATTTGGTGGTGCCGCTCAAGTTTGTATAACTAGTTTGTACAAATTTATTGGTAGTTATTATGTTTAATTGTTTATGGGCGTTCCGAATATAACCAAATTTATTTAATAATTTTTAATTAAAAATAAATAATAAGTGCTAATAATATCTTAACTACTACAATTAAAATTCATTCAAATCGTAACAGTAATTATTTTGGCCACTTGTCCCTACTAAGAAATCTCGAAAATTATCTGCGTCAACGTACTTTGTTGTTTCCATATTTTTTCCATAAACTTTTGATGATGACGGAACTTGTGATGCCAATATAGTTTTGCATTGATGACGCATATGTCCATTATGATGGCATCTTGAACATATTGTTGGGCCTGTTTCTTCACCTCGAGATGGAATTCGTTTATTTTCTCGTGGACGACCAGCTTGCCTTCGATCCATTTGAGGGGTTTCTAAAAATTCAATAGCTTCTTCTACTTCCCATTCATATTCATCTGGAACCATATTTACAGACTCAGCGTATGTGGCAACATGAACCTCGTTTTTGAACCAGTCCATCGCCCAATGGGTACAATCGGATTGTTTCAAAAAACAGATACAGCAATGACATGACCACATGGCAAACCAGATAACTGCCATTTGCGACAACCACATTTTTTGTTGAAAACATCAACGATACATCGGTGACATCCGTCGTCAACGTTAAAATGATACTCATCAACACCCATTACTGTCCAAGTTTTGGATTTTTGTATTCTTTTGGATATTTTGTTTTCAGCCCACTTGGTTAAGTGGTGGGCATTTTTTGCTGTTGGATAAAAAATATTAAATTACTAACAAATTTTAAAAAAACATAAAAAATTAAATAAATTATAATCAACCAGTTCTAATATAATACTTACCACCAAGTTGTCGTCGTTCAAAATACCATTTCTGTAGCAAGGAAACAAAAAAATCAATTAATTTTGTGATCGGTAATTTTCTCGCGTTTCGAGACAATGCGTTAATAGACTCGGCACTGTTCGAAGTCATTATATTGAACCGTTGAACAGGGCAGTGCGACCGTGCCCATTTATGAAACCCAACTCTTGTTAGTGTCTCTCTGATTGCCGGCCGCATAGCACATAACGCATTATAGTTAGTTTCAAAGTCACTGATTGTGTATGCTTTACAGGTTGCCCACCATAAGCTTTCTTGCGCTTTACCCTTTAAACGTAAATTAACCATTAAATGTCGGCAACAAAGACCATGATATGCGAGCGGGTACACTGTTCTGATTGCCAAATCAATAGAAGACGCTCTGTCAGAAATAATAGCAAGTTCCGGATGATCCGCTATGCCATCTTTTAGTTTAGACAAAAACCAAGTCCAGGCATCACCAGTTTCAGTTTTCCCGACACCGAATGCAATTGGTAAAATTTGGTTATTTCCGTCCATACCAACTGTAAGAAACATGGTGCCTTTAAAATTACCTTTCAGATGTGCCCCGTCTATTATTATGATAGGCCGCATACAATTAACAAAACTTCGGACCTGCAATTAATATAAAAATAAAATATCTAACTTTGCCGTTAGTGGATCGATTATATCTTCAAAATAAATAACTTACAGCTGCACCAATAGCAATAAAAACCATTTCAAAACGGTTAAACTCGTCCCTCAGAATGTGAGTAATTGTTCCAGGGTTAGCTAACTCAAGATTGTGACAGTATGCAGGGAGTTTGACAAAAGCCTCCTCGGCTGATCCGGACAAAAGCTGTTCCGCATAATGTTTTCCTCGCCATGCATGTTTGTAAGATATATTAACCTTAAACCTTTGATTGATGTCCTTCACGATTTCTTTTCCCCGATAAACACGTCCACAGTCGGTAAGTTGATCTTTTATGATATGGCCGATAACTTTTTTATTTGCATTTCTAATATTAGGATACGTCTGCGTTCTTGAACATGTGTGCTCGTTTTTAAAAGAAGTGACATGAAAAGCATTAGTATCCTTATAAGTAGAAGCTCTTAATACCCACTCACAGTTATCACCACAACATTTCACAACAAACCTTTCTTTTGATGACTTTTGCACTTTGAATTCAAAACACTCATTTAAAGCCATCATTGATACTTCTAACTTTAATTCTTCTTTATCTTTAAAAACTTTGTTAACAATTGGATGTCTAGATGATGATAATAAAACATTGGAAATGTTTGTTTCGTAATTTTGAAAGGTTTCGTTGTTATCAATATATCGGTTGTTTGTGTCAAAATTGTTAGACTCGTTACTAAAATCATTCATGTTGTTAAATGGAATGTTTAAATCCAGAACAATATCCTTTTTTTTAGAATTAGACCCATGTGATGAGTCTTTTTTCCCAAGAGGTAGACGAACCGTAAAAGAGTCAACTACATAAAGATAACATATGTCTGTATGATTTTTCTCTATAATTTTTAAAAACACAGACATATCGTTGTCATCGTATATGTCAACGGGATACACATATGTTGAAAACTTATAAGATAAACGTCTTATATGTTGAATACCAAAACGAACTGAAATCAAATCAGTGAGCTCACCATAGCTGATTTTAGAAGAAAAATATAAACCACGACGAATACAATCAACTGGAACATAATCGTATGTACCATCTTTATGTTCCCAGTTACCACCCATACAAACTACAACGGTGAACTCCATATTTTAAAAAGGTAAAAAACGAAATTTTTAAGTTGTGTCTGTTTGATGAATGTGAAAAACTTTAACAAAAATAGATTTTTATAGGCAAATTTTTTTTTATTTTAAAAATCGAGTTCATGGGCGGGACGCCCGTAGTCGAAAATTCACAATGGGCGGGACGCCCGTAATGAGGTAAAGGGGAAAAATTAATTTTTTTTTAAAAAAATCGAGTTAATGGGCGGGACGCCCGTAGTCGAAAATTGATAATGGGCGGGACGCCCGTAATGAGGTAAAGGGGAAAAATTAAATTTTTTTAAAAAAAAATCGTGTTAGTGGGCGGGACGCCCGTAGTGGAAATTTCATAATGGGCGGGACGCCCGTAGTGGGTTCCCCCTTAAAATTTCGAAAAAAAAAGAGCGGGACGCCCATATTTAGGTTCGGGACGCCCGTAGCTAGGTTCGGGCGCCCACAGTGTGGTTCGGTTCTGTTGGTCGACGACGCCTAAAAAAAAAATTGACTATGGGCGGGCGCCCACAACATGCGTGTCAGAGTGGGCCCGACGCCCGTGACCGGGTGTTTTTTTTACAGGCGTCAGAGCATTTTTATGGGCGTGGGCGCCTCTAGAGGACACGTGGCGAACCCGAATTGGTCGAGAAAGGTGGGCGGCGCCCGGAGAGCCATGGGCGTCGGCGCCCATGGTGGTGGACATTTTGGGAAAATCCTATGTGGGCGTGGCCTATTTGGGAATTTTCCCTTAAAAATGACGATTGACTTAGCAACGTATCTGAGAAAAGTGGATCTGGAATTATACGCCAAAATCTATACAACTAACGAAACCTTAGAAAACCAGACAGACTGCGGAAGGCTAATCACCCCAAGAATCGAATCAGTCAGAGCTATCTGGAATAACAAAAAATACCCAAAACAAAATAATATTATCAAAACACTCTGTAGAACAATCTGATCACCAATATGATGATAGATCATACAAACAGAACCAGATCTTGAGGGATCTTGAAAATATAAAAGACTCTAAAAATGAGAAAGAAACCTCTAAAAAACAAATAACTAATTAATATGATCTGAACACATCGATCAATCGATTTGGATTTCAGTTCTGAAAAATCTAACACAATGCTCGAACTCAACAGCGGAAACAACTCCAGAAACACGAGACAACGGTAAGAGCCATAAAGGAGGCTCTGATACCATGTAAAAAACTCAAGAGAAAATATCACAACTTACAGATTCCTTGAATCTGTGATTAATAAAAGACTCAAAGAATACAAATCAATGAATCCTAAACTATTACAACTCAATCTACATACAAATACACAACCCTAGAAATGTAAGATCAATAGAAATACTGATCTAAAACTCTCTCAAGAGAGAATACAAAAAAACAATCAGAAAAAACTAAAAACAAAATAGATCTACAGAAAAACAGCGGAAGACGAACAATACTCCCAAGATCATGAAATTGGAGCTCTATTTGGCTCTGATACCATGTCAAGAAAACACCAAATCTTATCAACTTACATATTCACATGAATCTGTGATTCATTAACCAAAAAACAAATAGTTAAACCTAACTATTACAACTCAATCTAAAAAACGACACGGACCCTAAACACTTACATGATTCATATCTAGATCTAGTTATTCTACCAGAAGAACAACAAACAAAGAATAGCAATCACATGATCTACAGATCTAGACTCAAGAACACATGTTGATAAAGAAAACTCAAAGAACAAAGTACTTGTTTATCAAGAGTAGGATGCGAAGACTTGAGAACAAGAAATGCACTCCTATGCCGTGACTCAAAGATGTGAAGGCTGATAAAGAAGACGAGCTATGTCTCAAAGACTTTAACAGATCCAAAGATCCCGGTCTCTGAGAGAGTAAAAGATAAAAAATGAAAAGAGTTAATTGACTCTCTTTTTATCAAAATTACCAACAATCAGCCATTTTACACATTCAGCCCTCGACCTTGTTTAACTTCTTTCTTGCACCCTTCAAGTTATACAGTGTCATTTATAACCTGTATAAAAAACTTATGCAACATAACAAGTTTATAATATTCAACCAATTAAACCAACTATACTAACTGAATTACTTAACATACTTTTAACATCTTTGTCGCTATGTTTCGGGCTAAAAATTCGGATCGGGTCAAACAATTTAAAGTTTAAGATATCAAATATTTGTTCCACTCAAAAATATATATATGTATGCAATTTTGCATCAAACAAGACATAAAATATTTAACACGAAAAAGTGAGTACCCGGAAGAAAAATCACAATTTAGCGCGATGACCTTTAAGCCTTTGAACTCATTGATTATACAATCCAAATCAAATTTCTCAGCAATTTCTTTTGTGAAGACGATTCTTGGAATATGTAATGTTCAATAGTTAAGGCTCATTTTAATTTTTAAGGTTCAAAACAAGCTTTAAACTCAAGATCATGCGATCAGCTAATGAATAAGATAACAACCAACATTGTAACCCTTTAAATGTAATGTTAAAACTTAAAATATTAGTTTCACTTTATTATTTTTTAAAATCCAAGGGGGCTCAAGGAATTTAATGAAGACCCAAAAGGGTCGGGCTCAATACTTATAAAATTTTTCGACAGAAACTAATGCATCGATACTTCTGACCAGAAAAACGGCAGGGGTCGGGACACCCAGGCCTCTTAAAACCTCTGCCACAGGCTGGCCAAATGGTTAAATAGCTTAATTGGCATCGGAAATATCTTGAAAGAAGGCCAAATCATTATTAATGCCAACAAAAGCTACCTTCTTATCCTCACTATCTTGTGATTTAATTCAAATGGCTATAGCAGCTGCCAACAGAAAAAAAAAACGTATTGAATAAAATATAATCCTGGTTAATATTTCACCTTGTATGCTTGTATTGCTCATCTATATACTTTTAATTTACAAGTTTGTTGTGTGATTTTTTGTTATTTTTTTTTATTAAATGTATCAAGTCTCTATTATTAATTTAATTTTTATTTTAGTCTTTAATTTTTTTATTGTTTTCTATTAATTTTTCTTTATTATATTTTAGTCATTGATCTTTCTTCTATTATATTATCTTTTCCCGATTTTTTCTTATATGTTCAAGTCTTTATGATTAATTAAAATTTTCTTCTAGTACTCGATTTTTTTACTTTATTTTCACCCTTTTAGGTTTTCAAACTTTAAAGTTCATTCTTAGGTCTTTTGAGTTAAAAGTGTATCTTTACACTAAATATCAGAACTTTTATATTTCATTCTTAAGCTTTTTACATATCATCTCTAAACTTTGTAAAATACCAGTCAATAAATTTGTACACTCTTTTCACTTATTCATGACATATGTCTAAATGCACTTGTAAATTATATGAAGATAGCATCCCACAATGATGTTATCTCCCTATAACAATAATGGTATGTGATGATCATTTTTTCAACCTTATAGCGGTAGAAAGTAACCACTCATTCATTTGTGAATTTTTCTTTGCTGCAAGATTTGAACTTGAAAACTTTGTGCTTGAAGGAGGTACTCCATTTGACAAGGTTTATGGAGGAAATACATATGAATATCCACCACTGAATGCAAGATTCAATGAGGTTTTCAGCAAAGCCATTGTGCATCATTCACATATTGTGATCAAAGAAATTCTCAAGGGCTACCATGGGTTCAATAAACTCAAATGCGTGCTTGACGTTGATGGTGGTTTCGGAATCACCCTCAATATGATGGTATCTAAACATCCTTTGATTAAAGGAATTATTGTGATTTGCCACATGTGATACAACATGCACCCATCTATCCTGGAATGTTTGTTGTTTCTTTTTGTACACAAGTAAAATCAATCTTAATTGGATTTGGAATAGTTTAGGAGGAGAAAACATTTGCCATTCAAAAAAAAAAATTGAATTTGTTACAAATGTAGGTATAGAGCATGTGGGAGGAGATATGTTTCAAAGTGTCCCAGAAGGTGATGTCATTTTTATGAAGGTAATTTAGCTCAAACACACAAACACATACACATCTTGTAGTCGTAAAATTTGCATTAAACATGCATGTAAATTATAAATTGTTGTATATGACAGTGGATACTACATGATTGGAGTGATGATCATTGTGTAACATTGTTAAAGAACTACTATAAGCCATTGCAACATGATGGAAAGGTTATTGTAGTTGATGCATTGCTTCCTTTTTTTTACCAGATACAAGTCCTGGTGTTCAAGTCAATGCCAATATAGATGCGATCATGATGACAAAATCATGAAGGAAAGGAGCGGAGAGAGGATGAAATTCTAGCCTTAGGCTAAATGTGCAGGGTTTAGTGGGATAATTATGAGTGTATGCGTGTACTAGTAAATGTTTGTGTGTAGACATATATTATACTAATAAATATGTATAAGTATGCATTTAGGAACATACATATGCATTTATTTGTAGTAATTTTATTTGACATAATAAATCATGGTTATTCAAGCTGCTTGAGCTGTTATCTTTTCATCACATGCTCAGTTCACATGTATACCTTTAGTGGCCACAACCACTATAAATGCCTAAATGGTGTTCTCTTAATTACTTCTTGAGGAACACCTACAAATCAACCCATGTTCAACACCAACGTACAAAGCATATCGAGTTGGATATTCACTTTGTTCGTGATAAAGTAGCTCAAGGCCAGATTCGTGTTCTTCATATGCCTTCACGTTTTCAGATAGCTGATATCTTCACCAAAGGCTTACCACAAGTCCTGTTTGATGATTTTCGGTCCAGTCTCAACATCCGAGAACCTCCCGTTTCGACTGCGGGGGTATAATAGATACCGAGATTATTTTTGTATTATAAATTATATCTTATCTGTAAATAGAAGATATGCATTGTACTCCTATATATGTGAAGATATTGGAATAAAGAATTCAAGGAATTCAATTACATGTTTACAAGAACAAACAAATTCAGAATGTATAATCACCAGTCAAGTTTTGTTGCAAAACTGACTCTGTTAAGTGGATGCATTGAGAAATTAACATATGTGCTTAAGTCCCTTGTGTAAGCTCCCTCCATATCTGTCATATGATCGAGTAAAAATACAAAACATAAACAAAGGTTTATTAGAACATACATGAACATGCACAGTCAAACCAAAACAATGACTCAGAGAGGGCCTTACGTGAGAATCAACTTAATTTCAACAAATACCAAATTTATATGCAGAAAAGATTAATTCTTTAATTAAGTGATAAAGCAGCCACTGAAACCCAACATCAGTTTATAACTGTTAAAAAAAATGTAATAGTGACAGGCCCTCTTTTAAATTCAAATGCCAAAACGCTTTCCAGTAGTGAGTGTTACTACATTGCAGTAGAAACCCATTCTTCCAACATCACCATCTTATATCAGAGAACTAGAAACAGAGCACAAGTTTTGTAATATTAGGATCGACAAAAGCATATCCTAAAATAAGTTATGCATAAAGTTACCAGCTTAAAGCAAATTCAAATTGTCCTGAAATTTCTTTAGAACCCATTTTTCAAGTTTTTTTTCTAAAATATCCTACTTGGGAGCTTCGATAGAAAGTGATTAGCATGAAGAGACATCCTCTTATTAGACATTAAAAAGCTCTTCTCAATCCATAGTTCAAAGTTCTCAATCTATAGTTAAAAGCCAATACTTATAACAAAATGAGGGAAACTTAAAAAAACTTCTCTTTCTCAATAAATACCCTTGACCCTCATCATTCTTATAGTAAGGGCAAACTGCAAACACATAATTCATCAGCAGAGGTAATATATTAAGGACAAACACATATTTCTAACATACTGAATACAAATTATAAACACAATCTAGCAATTGAAATAATAAAAGTAGACTATAAATTGGAGGGTGTGCCAGCCAAGGTAATAGTGCAACACCAAGGCAACACATAAAGTCCCCAATAGCAAGCTATTGTAGTGGGCCTTTCCCCATAAAAAATTAGATTAATATCAAGTGGGCCGATGGCCCACGTATCAGATATTAAACTGATAAGAACAGATACTACACTTGATCTTAGCCAAAAGGCCGAGAAAGGTATGCTTTCTCTCATCTTGGGCCTCTGTTTATATAGGCAGTTCTTTCATCTTTGTATTCTCCATCTAGACAATGTGGGATTGTGAGAGGTTTTCATCCATCAGGATTTGAAACCAAAAAGCAATGTTAACTGGTGCATAAATCCTGATAATGCTAGCTTTTTGAGATCATAAAGAGTTCATTACATGCATTTACTAAATTAACCCTCCGGATCCTCACCCTGGAATTTGTTGTTTCAAACTCAAGAATTTCCGTGCCGCTAACTCTTATTTTTACCAATAAAAAATGAGTCTTTATCTCTAACATCAATGAGATTGATTTGATCGCTACTAATACTGAGGAATAGATCAATTCTATAAGAGAGAAACATTCTACTACCTAATATAGCTCTATACATATGCATAATGTTTACTACTAAGGTAGTAGTCATGATGCTCAAAGGATTTATGTTTACAATCATGGACTGTAACACATATTATAATAAAACCCAAATTGAAATGAAGTTAAACCATGAAATAATGGAGCATCATTCAAGTCAAAATATATATATACATGGTATATCATTAAGGATTTGTAGAAACATAGTAAGTTAGCTGTCATTTAACATATTAGTACCAAAGTCAAGAAATAAGTATGCCATGAGTAGAGGTGGGCAAAAAATACCGGAATGGACAACCCGAACCGGTGGGTACAATTAGAACCAGAACCGAAACTGGAACCAGAAAAACCGGAACTAGCTCTACATGTACCCGGCCAAAAACCGAACCGAAACCGGCAAAAACCCGGTCATAACCAGTCAAAACCCGTAACCGGAACTGCTTCTTGACTTTGTTGACCGGAACTGCTTCTTGACTTTGTTGACCGGAACCGGTTCAAAAAAGAATCCGATTTGTGCACCTCTAGCCATGAGTACAGGTATAATACAAAATATATCAATTTATAATTTGAACCGGCTATGGAACTTGACACATTAACGCATGAACCATGCTATAACATTTGATAATAAAGAAGTTTTATATCATAACAATTAGAAAAAGACTAGTGAGTATGGTTTACACTGAAAATAAAATGCAAAACCATATGTTGTAAACGTTTTAAAAGAAATATACAATATTTTTTTATGAAAACCCATGAAAGACGACTATATAAGATATTCTACATATTTGCATGCCACACAACATGGCTATGTAAAATCATACATGAATCCATGTGCTTTACCAGGAACAATTAAGGAGATCTAATTTGCTAAAAGGTTAAACAAATTTACCAACCAGTACCTCTAAAGTTTGTTTTTCATGTCCATTCACATCCAATATCCCTCAAAAGCAATCAGCAATTGCAACATATATGACAACAAGATGGAATTTTGATATTTGAAAAGTAAAACACAACTCAGTTGTCATATGTATCATTAGCAAAAGTATATACAGAATGTGCAAGCACAACATGCATAAGAATAGAAGAAACTTATGACATTACCACTTTGTTGTTAGAAGTTGGCTTCAATTTGGATGAATGTTCAATGTAAGAGGAAAAGAAAAATGCCTTTTAGCCCCTATCAATTAGTGGAAACTCTGCAGTACAGTTTGTATAATAGTTGTAGCAAGTTAATTACAACGTAGTAATGCATATAAGCAGCAAAATGCATCTGCAGATTTATAATATAAATAACAAGTGAATTAGAAAAAAGATAGTATTATGCTTTGATTGCTTCCATGTGTTAGGAATATCCGGAACATATTTAAGAGAATTTTGTAAAGAAGTCAACAGTTTTTCCGATGAAAGTGATGAAATGAAGAATGACATTTGATTTTACAAAGAATTATAAACACTTTTGTAGATGTGCAATAAAGCAAAGAACAGTGAGTTCAAATCATCCTTAATCTTTAATATGTTGTCCTTTGATTCCCAATCAAGATTTTCTGCCCTTGCCTACAATAGAATAACTAATTCGCATTACTAACCTAGACAAAATTGTTAATTCTACACTATATCTCATCTTTGAAATGTGGGATTGGTATAATAGTTAATAAGTAAATTGTACGCATGCTAGATATGTGTTTTTCAATCAAAGTCGATGAAAAAAAATGTACTATAGAGTTATAATTTGGTGGGATTGCATGAGATTTAACGGTATTCGTGGGATTTGCATTGGGAATCTCATCATAATTGCAGCTTGATTAAGAAAATGTTGGATTTTTACTTGATCAAGTTGCACTCAATTTTCTTAATAAACAAATGAAAGTGAATGGCCTTTTATCTAAGATATCCAAACACTTAATGATATGTCTCCTTAAAGGCTGTCCAAAACTCAGGTGTTCACATTGCGGAAGTAGATTTATTTAACATCACCTGCTTCATCAGATAATAGAACAGAATACAGGTATTCTAGATTAGGACTGAAGAAAAAAAGGATCCCCAAAATGAAAGGCTACACATTGGGTAATCAAAAATGCTATCAAACATTCTATTTTGAAAAGTAGAAAGGGCAATAGGAAGTAAGAGCACATCTGACATTAATGCATTCAAGATTTAAAAAAGCATATCAGCTTAAAATCCAAACAATCTATTCTAAGTTCAAACAAATTTATATGGTGTTCATAATAAAATAGATAACCAGATCAAACCTCGTTGCACCTAGAAAACGCTCAAAGTCCCCAATAGTGATGGGTCTTTCCCCATAAAAAATTAGATTAATATCAAGTGGGCCATCACGTATCAGATATTAAACTGATAAAAACAGATATTACACTTGATCTTAGCCAAAAGGCCGAGAAAGGTATGCTTTTCTTTCTCTTGGGCCTTGGTTATATAGGCACTCCTTTCATCTTTGTATTCTTCAGTAATCCAGCTATTGATATAATAAAAGTAGACTATAAATTGGAGGGGTGTGCCAGCCAAGGTAATAGTGCAACACCAAGGCAACACATAAAGTCCCCAATAGCAAGCTATTGTAGTGGGCCTTTCCCCATAAAAAATTAGATTAATATCAAGTGGGCCGATGGCCCACGTATCAGATATTAAACTGATAAGAACAGATACTACACTTGATCTTAGCCAAAAGGCCGAGAAAGGTATGCTTATTCTCCTCTTGGGCCTTCATTTATATAAGCAGTCCTTTCATCTTTTTATTCTTCATTCAGACAATGTGGGAGAGTGAGACGCTATTTTACCATTTGTGCTTTTAATCTCTCTATTTAATTTAGTAACATAAGCCTAAATCCTAATAATAAAGCTTTTTATGATCATCAAATGTGCATTAAATGATCAATACAATATACTCATTCTATAGCAGGCATAATCCATATCCTCGCCTTGGAAGTTACTAAACTCAAATTCAAATAAATTGAATTCTTTATCTCTAATTCTAATGATTATTGTGTTATAACTTAGAAACTATCACCACTGAGCTCTTAGTAATGGTATCCAAATTTAGTAAAGTGTAGTTAGAACTACGATTCAACTAATTGTAAAGCTTGTTTGTAGTGTGGATCCACCTTCCCTCAAAAGCAATCATAGATATTAAAAGCTATTGTTATTATTATAATAGTATGCTTCAACTATGATATGTTAGACCATACCAAAATATTAAATTCTTCATAAACTTAACAGCAGGCACGTCACTTTTAGTCTTCTACCATCCGTATCAGCAACATGGCAAAACTTACATCCTCAGCTTGCTTCAGAATACGATGAAATTATATATGATATTGATTTTGTTGTAAAGTAGCTAATAGACGTTATCCTCTCTGGGTACTTGTGTATATGATCAATAGATTCACCTGACACTTGACTCAGGATTTGTTGTTTTAAATTGGCCTCTGTTAGAATTAAAAATTCTTCATTAGAGTACAAGCAAAATTATATTTTGCACACATAAGTTCAGGAAAACTTAGCAGAATCATGACAATAAAGTCCACATATTACACCATGATTTTCATAATGATTAAACAGTTGACCTTTTGGGTGCAAGATATTGTAAAATTGGGATTCTTATGTGAACTCATTTAAGGAAAAGCTTTTAATGAAGGTTATAATAGATGGTCATGTTCAACACAATACCGGATTGATCATTCAATTCGTGAGCAGCAGGCACGCTATTGCACTTTACTACTTTTAGTATCACTTCATCTTCTTCTTTCACTGGATTAATCGTATTATTATAGTGTTATTAATCGCAACATTAAGCAGCAAGTGGCAAGAAAGTCAAATTCCTCAATTAAGAACCAGAAAAATGCCGGATCGCAAGGTTATCGCAATTCTAGATGCGATTAAAGGAAACATATATATGAAATAAATATCAAACAAAACTAGAATGCACAATCAACAAATTACGCATCAGCTCAAAGAAAACCTAATCAATGAAATTACCAGGGGATCACGAAACTAACGACGGATGAAATTAGGTTAAAATATGTAAATGCATGTAAGTAATGACCTGATCAGATGAACAATTGAGAGTAACTGTATGTCGTTGAAAGGCACCATGTGATCCTCTGTGTGAGATTGATGAATGATTCAGGTGATGTTGGATAGGATAGACGAAGAGGGGGTGCTTGGTAAGGCGGGAAAGCGAGTTGGTACGCCAGTAAATTTAGATGTACTGTGAGAGTAAATGAAAATCATGGATAAGTTTTTATGTGAACTAGTTTATACTTTGGGAAAATTCCCAAATAGGCCACGCCCACACAGGATTTTCCCAAAATGTCCACCACCATGGGCGCCGACGCCCATGGCTCTCCGGGCGCCGCCCACCTTTCTCGACCAATTCGGATTCGCCACGTGTCCTCTAGAGGCGCCCACGCCCATAAAAATGTTCCGACGCCCGTAAAAAAAAACACCCGGTCACGGGCGTCAGGCCCACTCTGACACGCGTGTTGTGGGCGTCCCGCCCATAGTCAATTTTTTTTTTTGTAGGCATCATCGACCAACAGAACCGAACCACATTGTGGGCGCCCGAACCTAGCTACGGGCGTCCCGAACCTAAATACGGACGTCCCGCCCTTTTTTTTCGAAATTTTAAGCGGGAACCCACTACGGGCGTCCCGCCCATTATGAAATTTCCACTACGGGCGTCCCGCCCACTAACACGATTTTAAAAAAAAAAAATTTAATTTTTCCCCTTTACCTCATTATGGGCGTCCCGCCCATTAACTCGATTTTAAAAAAAAAAAATTGCCTATAAAAATCTATTTTTGTTAAAGTTTTTCACATTTATCAAACAGTTATCACCACAACATTTCACAACAAACCTTTCTTTTGATGACTTTTGCACTTTGAATTCAAAACACTCATTTAAAGCCATCATTGATACTTCTAATTTTAATTCTTCTTTATCTTTAAAAACTTTGTTAACAATTGAATGTCTAGATGATGATAATAAAACATTGGAAATGTTTGTTTCGTAATTTTGAAAGGTTTCGTTGTTATCAATATATTGGTTGTTTATGTCAAAATTGTTAGGCTCGTTACTAAAATCATTCATGTTGTTAAATGGAATGTTTAAATCCGGAACAATATCCTTTTTTTTAGAATTAGACCCATGTGATGAGTCTTTTTTCCTAAGAGGTAGACGAACCGTAAAAGAGTCAACTACATAAAGATAACATATGTCTGTATGATTTTTCTCTATAATTTTTATAAACACAGACATACCGTTGTCATCGTATATGTCAACGGGATACACATATGTTGAAAACTTATAAGATAAACGTCTTATATGTTGAATACCAAAACGAACTGAAATCAAATCAGTGAGCTCACCATAGCTGATTTTAGAAGAAAAATATAAACCACGACGAATACAATCAACTGGAACATAATCGTATGTACCATCTTTATGTTCCCAGTTACCACCCATACAAACTACAACGGTGAACTCCATATTTTAAAAAGGTAAAAAACGAAATTTTTAAGTTGTGTCTGTTTGATGAATGTGAAAAACTTTAACAAAAATAGATTTTTATAGACAAAAAAAATTTTTTATTTTAAAAATCAAGTTCATGGGCGGGACGCCCGTAGTCGAAAATTCATAATGGTCGGGACGCCCGTAATGAGGTAAAGGGGGAAAAATTAATTTTTTTTTTAAAAAAATCGAGTTAATGGGCGGGACGCCCGTAGTCGAAAATTGATAATGGGCGGGACGCCCGTAATGAGGTAAAGGGGAAAAATTAAATTTTTTTTTTTTTAAAATCGTGTTAGTGGGCGGGACGCCCGTAGTGGAAATTTCATAATGGGCGGGACGCCCGTAGTGGGTTCCCGCTTAAAGTTTCGAAAAAAAAGGGCGGGACGCCCGTATTTAGGTTCGGGACGCCCGTAGCTAGGTTCGGGCGCCCACAATGTGGTTCGGTTCTGTTGGTCGACGACGCCTACAAAAAAAAAAAATTGACTATGGGCGGGACGGCCACAACACGCGTGTCAGAGTGGGCCCGACGCCCGTGACCGGGTGTTTTTTTTTACGGGCGTCGGAGAATTTTTATGGGCGTGGGCGCCTTTAGAGGACACGTGGCGAACCCGAATTGGTCAAGAAAGGTGGGCGGCGCCCGGAGAGCCATGGGCGTCGGCGCCCATGGTGGTGGACATTTTGGGAAAATCCTATGTGGGCGTGGCCTATTTGGGAATTTTCCCTTATACTTTATACTCATCTAATCAATTCTATTATATGGCCATGTTTGAGATTGCTTGTTTAACATCGAAATGATTTTTTGGTCAAAAGCGTTTATTAAGTTATGACTTTTTTAAAATGAAGTTTTTAAAAATGTGTTTGGATTAGTTTTTTCAAAATTAATTGTCAAAATGACCAAAAATGACATTTTTTTATTGACACTATTTAATGTTATTGGGTAAAGGGTAAAGAGTGTGGTAGATTTGTAATTTTATGTCAATAAGTCATAAGTAATTTTGAAAAGCTGTAATTTTTAGCTTTTAATTATCACACATTTACAAAAAAATTATTTTTAAAAGTCCTTTCGGGTTTGACAAACAACTTATTGACTTACTGGCTTACTGGCTTTTCGAAAAAACTAAGTCAATAAGTCTTTTTTAAATGAAATCTCAAACAAGGCTTATACTTACTTAAAAACCAATATCACTGTCATCTATCGACCCAAGTAGATAAATAATATTTTTTGCTCAATTAATCAAGATGGCTGTCAATTGATTTGTTGGTTTCGAAGGCGCATGGTCAACTTCAATGATTCTTTGGGAGCATTTTCTTTCTTTCTTTTTTCTTAATCCTTTAGCTACGAATGACTATTTCTAAAATGATAAGAAAATATTCAGGTTTTAGGTTGACATGTACAACCCGTTTAAAAAAACAGCTGTGTTCGGGTTGTCCCATTTATAAAGCGGGTCAGGTTCGGATTGACCTATTTTATAAACGGATTGTCCCGTTGACCTACTTAAGGTTTAAAAATTAACCTTTTATTGTAAAATATATTTATTTCTTCTTTTTTATTATTTACTATAATTTAATTGATAAATTAACAAAAAAAAATCCATTTACAAAGATGATTTAAATATCTTGCGGGTAGCTACACAAAAGAGTTATTTTATATTTCACGTTATGATCATGGTGTATAGTGTTTGTGGGGTGTTAACGTTAAAAAGTTGAGTGTGTAAATAACCAAGCCTAATATTAATAGTTAAACATAGAGGTGGGCAAAAAAACCAGACAGAACCGGACCGACAACCGGAACGGGTTATACCCGATGTCACACCCCAACCGATGACGGAAACATCATGATGAGACGAACAAATTGCTCAAAACTTCATAACACTATGTGACAACATAAATTAAGATTCGAATTTCATTTCAAACTAAAATGTCATACAAATAAAGTACAACCTTGTTCATAACATACATTTAAAATAACAAAATTTATCTAAGTGTGTATCTATGTCCACCTAAATAGCGTTCCTTCTCAACATCAACTCATCAATCATCCTGCAACATGTATTAAAATATATCAACTAAAGGTTGGCGAGTATACAAGTTTTCATACATAGCTTAATATGGAATAGAAGTGATTAAAGTCTCGTATCCAACATGAATCATAATTTTGCAAGTTAACTAGCATGCCGAAACGGTGTACAATATGTTCAAACCCAAGAATCCAACGCGTTAAAGTAGCCTATCCCAAAAGAGTGACGGGAGGTTAACATGTTTAACTTAACAATACCCCAAGTTTCGTGGGCGGTGCGTTAATCCTATAGTGCTATAATTGTTGAGGTAGGCTAGCAAAGTTAATGAAGCATATATCGACACAAATAGTTTACATTAGCATTTAAGTCCAACAAGCATCATAAAGTTTCATGTTAATGCATGGATAGAGTGTGATAAAAATAGTTTCGTGTGAAGTGTAATTTATATAGCATACATGTTGCACCCAAAGTGATAAAAAGGCAAAATGGGATTGAGTATACTCACGGCTTTGCAAGCTTCCTACTTGATATCCCGTGAGTGTTGTTAATCAGTTAGGATGAAGCACCTTGTCCTCCTACAATAAGAAACATAGATGTGTGGGTCTGGAAGAGTTTTAACGGGAGATTATAGATTCGGAATTTAACAATCATGAAAATAAGCATATGAAAATAATCACCTTGTACACATAACACTTGTTCTTGACACTGTCAAAACTCAAAGGAGTTTGTGTGTTTTCATGGATTCAAAGATCCATTAGAGTCGTGACAAGCATTAAGGTCTCTAGATGATACAACTCAACATTTGACAAGAGATCACTAGACTATCATCAAGGTTTAGTTGTGCAGATAATATATATTTTATATATATATAGTGTAAGTATAATATAGTCAAGCATGAGGTGGGAGGATTACCCATCCACTTAAGACCTCTTTAAGTCCACGTAAGTCAAGTAGGAGGTGGGAGGATGTACCATCCACTTATGACCTCTTTTGGATTCACCACTACACATGTGTTTTAGACGTAAGGAGGGTCATGATCATTAAAAATAAAGAATGAAATAACACAAGTAATCTAAAGTAAAAACATCAAGTAGTGAGTGGATTCTATGAAGGATAGCCCAAGCTAGTCCAACAATCACACTTTCATCAAGCTTCAAGCTTAGACACTACTTGTGGGTAAAACCCAAATCAAAACAGAAAGTTTGTGAGGTTTTAATCCCTAAGTTAACATGTCTCAGCCTTGTTTTTAAGCTCAACTAACCATTCATTTAATTATGAGCATTAGGACATAGGTTTGAGATTAGAGAACTCAAGTTTAACAAAGTTTAACAAAGTTTTAATGTAAAACCGAAAGTAGCAGTCCACTTTGGAGCCATTTTGGTGACATTCCAGAGCCTGATTTTTCATGAAAATCCAGTGAAAATGTTCCTAATGCTGATTCAAATAAGTGGGAAAAAGAATCAAGTAAAAATGTTAAGAAATGAGTGAGTTATGCTTACTTTAGTGAGGAGTGCTGAATCTGCTCGAACTTCATGTTAGCAGCAGCTTTGTGGCTGATTTGAGAGAGTTGTGAGAGTGTTTGTAAAGTGAAAAAGTTTGGAGGAGGCATGGGTTTTATATGAGATGAGTTAGGGTTAGTTGGTGGGTGATTAAATGAGGTTTAGAGGCCATTGGAGGAGGAGGAAGCGTGTGGATTCGTGCGGATTCGTGCCAAGTCACAAAGAATTATTTTTATTGTATCTTTTTTTTATATAAGCTTGTTGCATGCTTATTCCACCATTAGTGTGCCAAATGTTTTAGGATCAAAATAGGGATATAAGAAGTATATCCTATCAGTTTTAAATCCCGAGAAAAAAATAATGACATGTACGATCAAATTTAAGTATCGAAAAATGCAACCATATCACGTATCTGTAACTTTGTTATATGTTTCCAACGATTACGAATCAAGTATCTCGTGTATAATGATTTCAAATGTATGAAAGCGTAAAGCATGAATTGTACGAAAATATGAATTTTATTATGATCAAAGTCTCGAACATTACAATGATTACAACGAAAAGGCGATTACAAAAATACAAGGATTTCCAAAAATAGAATTACAAGCGTCACTTTCTAGTTAGGGAAATTATATAAAAATAGGGCGTCACACCCGAACCGATGGGTACTAGCGGGAATGGTTTTTTCTTGGTCAACTCACACCCAAATCATAAACAACTCACCATCTTTTTTTTTCTTGATCAACGCACCTCCACTATCTTTGTTTTTCACTTGTAATTGATTAGAGAGGGGGACGAAACCAACTATGTCTGGTGGAACCAACGGTTAAGTATGGGTCAACATACAAAACCGATAACCAAAACCAAATCGTAAATAACCAAAATTGACTTAACCATTCGGTTACAGTTAAGATAGGACAAAGCGAACCATTCGATTACTATATTGGTTTGCTCATCTCTAATAACCAAACAAAATTGTCTATATTTTCATGTATTTGTATGTTTGAAAGATGTTAAAAATAATAAAAACAAGCTCTATTACCAAATTTATATCTTCAAAATAATCACCCGAAAATAACCGAAATAACCATAATTGACCTCTATAACCAAAATAACCGAAACGTTGTGAGGTTTCTATTGCAAGAATTCTAATAATCGAACCATCGGTTTTAGTTTCAATGGAACATAAAACTGAACCGACATTTGCACAACCCTAATTTAAACCCAAAATTATGTTTTAGTTGTATAGAATAACAATTTCAAACCCCGTTATTTACATTTCGTAAGGAGCTTGTATGTCAACAGAAGATCTCTCCTCTCTTTTGCCTAACATTACTTGGTATTGTTTAGATATATCATATATAGTTATATACCAATTTTTAAACCTTTACTATAAGGGCGTACTCACCTTGTGATAATATAGTCCACTAACCACCACGAAATTTTGATCACCTTTCAAAAATTATGTTATTGATCCTTATGAAATTTTGACAACCAAGAACCCTAAAAAAATTAAAATTTAAAAAAATTATATACAACAAATATCAAGAACCCTAAAAAAATAAAATTTTAAAAATTAATATATATCAAATATATTGAGGGTTCAAGTTTCGGATAAAAAAAGTGTACAATTTAACCCAATATTCAATTACCTGTAATCAATTTAAAAACAAAAATAATAACAATAACAATAACAATTTAATTTATATAAAGAGACTAGGAGAAACTGAGAAGATACTATGAGAAGAAGGCTCATTGATTAGGACACAAAATCTGATGAAACTTTGCCAATGGTAAGATTTTGTTGTGACAAAAACAATAGAAATATTTGCATTGTTTTACTCTTAAACCAAAACCGGTGTGGATGGGAGATAAATTGGTTTACCTGCTTACAATATTTACACAATGAAGTGATTCGTTCAACTAGATAGATCATAGATGGATTATGTCTTATGTTCTAAATATAAACCCCGTGTAATTTGTTCAAATAACAAAATTTGATTGCAAAAAAAAAAAAGGCCAAAAATGATGATGGGAACATTAATCCTTGAAACAAGACATGACTGGAACTGCAATACCACCTCACCACACCTGTACTGCAAGATCAAACTTTCAGCCATGATTAGATTTTCATGATATCTCCACTTCTTTTTGAGCGAAGGTGCCTCATTTGGTTGGCCTCTTTAATCTTCTTCTGAGAATATAAACAAACATCATGAAAATCTCAACAGCAGAGTATCGACAGAGATACGACGTACCCCCCCCCCCTCCCCAACCCATATCATATTATTAAACTATTAATTCAACCAACAAAAGATTTACCTTTTGCTGGTTTTCTTCAGTCCAAAAACGCCTTTCATCACTGCATCCACGTTCACGTTGTGGGATTTCATGATTTTATCATGGTACATCTTGCTCCCAATCTCAACAATCCTTTCCTCCACCTCTTCTAGTGTTTGGTCCACATCCAGTTTTAGCTCTCCTTTTCTTATAACTGTCACATTGAAACCACTTGCCTTGGCTTCCTGGTAGGTATCCTACACGCAGATGGGGTTCTTTTACACTTATTTATCATGCGTCAAAACAGAAACTTTTCACGACACAATTACTTGTTATCAAACTCCCATTGTAAATATGTTACCAATTGTAAGAAACAAGAATGAAGATGAAGCTAGTCTCTTTCCAGTATCTTTGTTTTTTAAGGACCTCATGTATAGTTCATTTCCACTTTCAAATCAGAGAAGATTTTAAAGAAGACTTTTCAAACATTTAGCAAAACAAAATCGTATCTTTGAAAAGTAAGGTTCATTTGGTAGCAACACATTTATCCTATGGTTTTGTCCTTTGATTCTTTTTTCAAGAGAACTAAAAAATTGGAACATGGGGTTTTTTCTTTATCTAGCATGGAGGGAGTTTAGTCTTCCCATTCAAAGAAGTTCGCGTTGCAATGTAGCATGACACATAAAAGCAAATGACTGCTTATTGCTTAAGAAATGACTACTAACCTTTGGCAGCTGTGGCACAACAAAAGCATTGCCGTTTCCAAGCATTTCCATATGCGTCTGTATAACATAGCAAAGATTCTTGCAGTCACCAGCATCCTCAAAAGCAATAATATGATGTGGTTTTGGATCTAGTTCAAGATCTGATGCCATCTCCAATGAATAAAATCCTATTCTCTCATCTCCGTCTCCATCAATATATATCTCAATACACTGCAAAATTGTAACTAGTGTTAGTAGAAGTCAAAAATGCAAAAGTATTGAAGGGAGGGAAGCATTATTGGTCTCTCTTACTAATAGAAATGGGAGATCAAGCCACCAATAATAATCTATTTCTTCCTCATCTCCATACTCGCTGTATTTGCTAACAACAGCCTGTGGTCCAAACAACTCCATTTCCCTCTTCAACTTACTGATTTTTTCTGCAATGAACTTCTTTCCTTTATCAGGAACCTTATCCATAATATCAGCTGCATCTTGGATCTCTTTCTCGGTGATCCATCTATCCAAGTCCTTCCCGATATCCTTAATAGCAGCCTTGGTTTCTGGGTCATTCTCAGCATTATAAGAATTTATAAATCCACGAGACCATTTCTTAGTGTGCTGCCAAAACTCTTTCCCAGATTTCTTGCCAGGTTTAATAGACCCATCACTCCCTTCTATCACAGTTTTTGAACCTTTACTTTCAACTTTTTCATTGTTCCTTTTTTGCGAATCAAGATCCAAATTCCCCAAAGTTTCAGCAAAAAGTGCTTTCCTTTGATTTAAATAGTCATCAAGGAACTCTTGACTCACTGTTGTAGCTGGTGGGGGCCCCTTCCATCGAGGTATGATCTTCTCTGGAGAATCATACAAGCTAATCCCATCTAAAGAAAAGGCCATAAGAATATTCAGCATTATATCAAAATATTTAAAGAAGAAAGGACACCAAATACTACAAAAGAGAAATAAGCATGCTTTTGAGAATGAAGTAATATAATTAAATAGAATAAAATCCTTTATTGATGTAATATTTGTTACATATTTAGTTAGCTAGTCTATATAGACGAAAATCAGTCCAATTGACTCAAGAATCAAACTATGCCTAATTTAACATGGAATATAAATGAATGGACACACCAAAGTGTATGTAATATAAAGGATCTCTAACATAAATTACCTGCTCCGTAATCAAGATTTTCAATATTGGAATGAAGATATTCATGAAGATGACCTAGGTTTTCATTTATTTTATCAACTTTCATCTCAAGACCTTTGAAAAACAAGGCCTTATCTTGAGCATCCATAAGATAGAAGGGATCCCGGCCCATCAGCTCATTTTCTCGTACTTGGAACACAATTTCTCTAAGCTTCTCATCTGTCATCCATTCAAGTTCGTTGTCATTTTCATCAAGGTTGAGCTTCATGACTAAATTTATATCTTCTTTTACTTTCTCTCTAGCTATCATGTAATTGTTTCGAAATCCACCTCGAATCTTCTCAACTACTGGCTCAAATTCGTGAAAATTATCCTCCATCCACTTCTCACGGTTTGCAATTCCTAATTTCTCATCACTTGATTCATCTTTGGAATCAGCATTGTTGATCAAAACATCCTGGTTACTCCAAGACTGGTTTGAAATTGATGTCCTTTTACCAAACACGTCATCATTACTAGCCTTCTTTGGAATTTGATGTAAGCTGTTACTTTCAGGTTTTTGTTTTTTATCTTTCTTGTGAAGATATTCTCTTGCTTCCTTAACAGAACTAATAATCCTCTTCGTGTCAGGTAGTTTTTCTGTATCAATTGAGTTAGACCCACAGCCTTGTGCAACAGTGTCTTTGATATTTGGAACATCAGAAGAATTTCCTATGTCTTGAATGCTCAATCCACCAGTAACATTACCTTGTGGAACATCATCTGGGTCATTGTCTATTTCCCGTGCCATTGCTCCAATCTCTTGGATTGTGCCCAAAGAGGTGCTGTCCAACGCCTTTACCTTCACAATACTATTCTTAAGTTGTTCCTTATCAAGTTGAGGCCTTTCTTTGAACACAGGCACCTTAGAATCTTGAATAACTTCCACGCTACCTTTTACGGGCACCATCCTAGCTTTGATTTTTCTTCTCAACATCTCCTCAGAATTATCTTCCTTTTCTTTTCTAAAAAAGTTGTTCAAAGCTATAAACATAAAAAACACACAAAATACCGATACTCCAACCTTGCCAACAAAACCAGGTTTCCTGGTAAGACAAGCAACATTGTCACGAAACACTTCGGATGAAGACTGCAGCATCTCCATCTTTTTAGATAACAAGTTGGCATGAAAAATTTTATGTTTAACATTCAAGCTAAGTTCAGTTGGGTTTCTTACAGAAAATTTATCTACTTCATCTTTAGAAACAGTAAATATAGGATTCGGAGGCTTGTATTGATTTTCCCACAAACATGTGTTGGGTGTTGAAGAATTATCCCTATTGCGAACTGAATCATCATCAAAAACCCCCAAATTTGGCAGGGAAGTGTTGATTGTACGCACCTGCTGTTCAATGAGCTTTTTCCTCAAATGGTTTTTCCTGCGTCCGGCTGGTCTGTCCAAATGAGCTGAAACTCTGTAATTTCTGGATCTGCGAATCGAGACCAGAGAGGTTTGAAGAGGAAATTTGAAGAACGGTGTTGGTGGGTTTTTGTTTGTATAAATTTTAATGGAATATCCGAGTGATGTAATATGAGGGTTTTGGGTTGGTAGAATCTCCATAAACAACTTCATGAGCAAACTGAGGATGGTTTTTGTTTTTCATCTTCTAGGTTTTTTTCTTAGTTTTCAGATCTATACTGGATTTGATGGTATATTTACAAATCAGGTTTTGTAGTTTTTGATTTTGTATTGTTTATCCAGATTCTAGATCTTTGTTTGTTGACATTGTATTTTACTCAAGATCTTTGGTTATTTTCTAAGATCTTGAGTTGTTGAAGAAATTTATTTCAGTTTTCTTGACATGGTATCAGAGCCATCATGCTCTTACCGTAGTAGTGTTGGTTCTGGTGTAGATTCCGCTGTTGAGATCGAGTTTTATGCAGGTTAGGGTTTTTATATTTGAAACCTAGACCTGTAGATCCAGAGAAGTGATGGTCGTTTGATAGGTTCAAGACTGTTATGATTTTAACACAAGGTATTTAAGAAGATGAAGCAGATCAGATTGATTGTGTCTGATTTAATTAACAGAAGATCGCGACTGCAATCGCCGGGATAAAGGAAGAAGCAAGTAACTCAAGGCTGGTTTTCTAGTTCTGATGTGTACCCTAAGTGAATGCTACACATTAAAAACTTGCTTGGAACACCCAGTATTGGGGGCACTCCTCGGTGAGATCATTCCATTTTATTTTATGTCTTTTGTGCCTGTGAGTGTGATTCCTTTCCTGTACTTGTGTATGAACAATTTTCTTTCAGATCTGTGATTGTTAATCTTGTCACAAGTATATATAAACAAAATAATTTTTACTCTCAATTCCCTGGTTACACTTGAGTGTTCGAATTCAGTTTTTGTCTTAGATCTTAAATGGGTTTGTGTAAAGCATTACGTATGAGTTCTTGTGTGTTAAGTGTATTGATCTATTGATCATTTTGTTGTTATGATGCAGAGTAAGAAATTGTTCATATCTGAAACTTTTTAATGTTCTTGATCCGTATCTTCTTTATGCTAAGTCACTTGATCAAATTTCTAATATTTCAGTCATAGCTTTCTAGTCAAATATTAAGAGATTTGTAGCCTGTTATGTGCCTTGATTGTGATTAGTTGTTGACCAATAAGTTCATGATAATAAATAATTGGTTACCCTTGAAAATTCTTTAGAACTGGTCAAACGGTTGTTAATTATTGAATGTTTATCTAATCCATTCAACCTCATTTATACACAAATCTTGATTTGTAATTCAAAGTTTTTTTTTCCTCAACAAAACAAAGTATATCCAAAAGTCTAAATATCAATAGATTGTTCTTGAACATATCATCATAACTGCAAATGATAATGACACATGTTAATGTATTTCTTGAAAAATTTGTGTCACTAGTTTTGCGTTTGATTAAGAATAATAATAATAATAAAATTTAGTGTACATTCTTCTGCGTATACGATTCTTCTTTGTAAGAAATTTATGCATTCTTGAGTTACATCAAATTAATGAAGTTCATATTATTGGTTCATAAAGTCTTTGAGATAGTTGTTTATGAATCTGTATGTGTTTTCTAGAGTAGTTTTTTGTTGATAAAGATGTTCATAGTTTTAATGATAACCTTGCTTGGATATGTCTGTGAATTTCATTTTTTAATTGTCTCTTTGATCCTTGTGTGAGTGATTAAAGTATGCTTTGATCTGTTGTAAATCAAAAGAGTTTTTTACTAAATGTTGTTTTCTGCTATCACGTGTTTATTGATTTCTATTCAAGGACTTTGAGCTAATTTTTTCAAGTCTTATACTTGTTTCGAATATAATTTTAGGAATGAAATTATTCTAGATTCAAAATTTAAGATTTTTGGTTCTTAGATTTTCAGGGTTTAAGTTTATGGTAATATTTGGTTCATCGATTTCTCTGTAGTTATATAGGTGCTTTCTGTCGGTTAAGTTTTTTTAAACTCATAAAATTGAATTGATAAAACAACATTTTGGATTTGTACTCAAGTGCATTCTGTTCTTTACTTGATCCTCAAGTCTAATGGATGTAGTAGGATCTTGTAATTTTTTAGTCAAAAGTTTGTGTAGACCGAATGGTTTAATTTTTCATAATGGTTTCTAAGGCCTTTTTAGTCGTATGGATCTTATATGTATATGATTATGTGATTATGTGGTTTCTTGAACAATATAAAAAGTCTTTTTTCAACTACAATCATGTCTTAATAGGTCCTTGTTTTTTAAAAATGGTATCTTGATAACTGTGTTTATCGATAGCATATTTGGTTTTGTGGCGTCTTAATTGACCTGTATGGCTGTATATCTTATTGTGTATATTCTTATTGCTGGCTAGTTTGAACTATGTAGTTCATGATGATTTTTTAATCTATCTTGTTCTGATTATCATCTTCTCTTAGGTTTCTATCATAGTTTAGTTAAACCTATTTAGTCCAGCTTTGTTTGATAAGGTTCATCAAGTGGATGGTCTTATCTTTATTCTTTTGTCTGGACTAGTAACTGTTCAGATTCTGTGTTAGCCTTCAAATTTTACATAATATGAAAATTTGTTTGGTTGTGTTTTAAAGTCTGATATAGCTTCTGCTAGTCTTATTGTTATCAGACTTGTCTCTGAATCATTTGATTCAGTATTATATGTGAAGTTGTAAAAGTTTTTGCTTATTCAAATTAGTCTTTATGTTCTTTGCAAGTTTTCATCTAATATGTTCTTGTAAAAGTTGTAAAAGTTTTTGATCAAGTCAAATTAGTCTTTAAGTTCTTCACAACTCTTGTCTTCAGACATGGTTCTGAGTTTTTAAAAAGCCGTGTGGTTTTTCATCCTTCTTATCAGATATGTTTCTGATAGTCTTATGGAGTCGTATGATTCTTAATCTTGTTTAATCAGAATTTATTTCTGATTTATTTCTTTCATAATGTTACAGGTTCTAAAGTCATGTGACTTATTTGTGAGACTTGTTTCTCTAAAGTGATTAAAGAGTCTTGTGATTCTTTACAAATTTTTTGATATTGTTCAGCTTTTTAGACTTAGTTCTGAAGTTTAAAAATCGTGCAACTTCTGTTTTATCAGATTGTTTCTGATCTTGTTAGTGAATCATGTGATTCAAGCCTTCATACTTTGATTTGAGGTGTATAGAGTCATGTGACTCATTGGTTTACCTTTGTGGTGTGGTATGGTTCTTTAGTTTATTGAAGATTAATATGGTTTAGCTACATAATCATATGTTTCTTTGTTGACCAAAACACACACACGCATATATATATATATGTATGTATATATGTATTTGTTTTTTCTTGTTGGCATATTTGTCTAATGTCATATAGAATTTTTTTTTCTAGTTGGAAGTGAATTTAAAGGTCACTATTCAGTAAGATGTTTCTCTTTATATGATATTTTATACATGCTATATGTATATTTATTGTAATGAAGACTTCAATGATACCAATTGGTGATATTGGTAAGCTTTGCTATGCTATGTGGTAGTTTAATCAGAATTTTACTTCTGATTTCTTTCGTTCATGGTGTTACATGAAGCTGATATATGCATTGTGACCTATTGTTTGTAAGTTTGAGAACTCATGTGGTTTTTTTGTTGGTTCTTGAATTTTAGTGATTCATGTTTTAATCATAATTTGTTTTCTGGTTCCTTTTGTTCTGTTTGTTTGCATAAAACTTGTTATGTTACGTATATTTGTACGTCTCATGACAATATGCTTTAATTCCTTTTCAGTTTGGATTTAATGTTCGTTAGTTCATTAAGAATTTGTTATTGAAAAAAGGTTTTGTTTGGTAAAGGTTATTTTTTATCAAATTTTTTAGATTGTATTATAGCTTGTTTTTGATTAAGTTTTACCTAGCAGCAATTTGTATTCTATTTTACTATTTTTTAAATTGAATGAGAAATCATAAGCAATGTATTCTATAATTCTTGTTACAAGAGTTGTAATCCGGTTACATTCCCTTTCATTTTTTTCCATTTAGAAAGTTATGTTAAGGAAAAATGTTTTGAGACTTACATACTTGTCAGAAGACTCGTGAATTTGGTTGATATAGATGTAAAACTTCATGAGTACATGAAAAAAGGAGAGTGACTAGTCGACAACTCAGGGAAGTTTTTGTCAATATCTCAAGTTTTTCATTTTTTTTACTATTTTTTGTTCTCCTCAGTTTAATGAGATGTTAGTTATCTAAAACATATCTAAGTGGCTAACATTTTTTTTTTTTTGTTTTCATTGGAATATAAGAAATTGAAGTATTCTAAAATAAAATAAAGACATCAAAAGTTTTTTAAAATCTTGATGTTTTGTTATATTTTGTCACAAAATGGTATAAGGTTTTATAGATGTGCAACTTAAACTGAAGGGGGATGTTAAAAGTTTGATTACATATTAAAGTTGTATTGATGTTTTTTTTTATGTTTCAAGCTGATAAGTTGAGTGACTGAATATGCATCTGGAAAGACCAAGGGATGTTATGCATTATGCAGAAGGGCTAAAGACCAAGGGCCATTATGTAAACTGCATTAGAGATTCTTAACAAGTATAACCCTTAACTCAAGATAAAAAGGTTAAGTCTCCTCACTTTCATCAAGTTTCCTTCCATTTTTTTCATTGATAAAAGGGTTGTCTGTTCAACATGTTTTTTTTAAAAAAAAAACAGATGAAAATAATTGATGTATTTGGGATATAAAATTGTGGGAGGGTGTTAAAAATATGGTATATTTTATAATATACTTTATCAATTTTATATCTTAGTTATTAATATCAATTTGTTTTCTTTGTTTTAATTGTGTTGGACTGCTGGGTTGTGGGCCGATGAGTTTGTGGGCTGCTTCAGATGAATTTGTATGCATAAGGATGGATTGATAGAAATATATTCTTTGTTTTACTAGAAGTTTTTTGTTTTTCATCTTCTAGGTTTTTTTCTTAGTTTTCAGATCTATACTGGATTTGATGGTATATTTACAAATCAGGTTTTGTAGTTTTTGATTTTGTATTGTTTATCCAGATTCTAGATCTTTGTTTGTTGACATTGTATTTTACTCAAGATCTTTGGTTATTTTCTAAGATCTTGAGTTGTTGAAGAAATTTATTTCAGTTTTCTTGACAGACAAAGACAATGCATTACCCCTAATCTCAATGGAGATAATGAGCCAAGCAAAAAAAACTAGTGCAACTCTAAGGCAACACACAAAAACCCTAATAGCAAAGATAATGAGATGGGCCTTTTCTAATAAAGAATTAGATTAATATTATGTGAGTGAGCCAATGATCCATGTATCAGATATTAATTTTACAAGAACAAATACCACACTTGATCACTCGCTCTTTATCGATAGACTCAATCCCTTATATCTTGCTATTGCCTGAGACCGCCAATGGTTATGTTTTATTTCCAAGAACCGTACTGTAGCCATTAGATTAATTCTAGGAAGCCATGCTTAAATTGAACTTATAGCCTTCTATTTGTGAGCATATTCCAATCATGTTTCTAACTTGTATCCGGCGCCCCATTTGTGGTGCATGCATATCATGTATATATGTGTGGTCGTGTAGGCCCTTAAGGGGCAATAGTAAAAATGCACTAATTTTAACGTTATATCAATTATTTTGTGAAAATAACGTTAAAATCATTGGGATGATCAACTTCAAACGATAACCTTGAGCCGGGGACTCTTTCGGAGCAGTCTCTCTATCCATCCCCCCCAGACCCTACTGAAAGTGAAAATATACCGGGTAAGGTTGTTGTTTTCTAACTTATATCCATTAGTTACATACACTAAGAATGGCAAAGGATTATAGTATTTCATGAGTTTGTGTTATCTACCTTTTTTTCATGTAAATTAGGTGAAAGGAAAAATCAACCACATACGCATAAAAAACAGGTAAGCAAAGAAGTTAGTCAACAATACAAACTAAAAAAAGGTAGACTGCAAATTAGAGAGGTGTGCCAAGCCAAGGTAGTAGTGCAACACCATGGCAACACTCAAAGACCCCAATAGCAAGCTATTGTGATGGATCTTTCCCCATAAAAAATTAGATTAATATCAAGTGAGCCGATGGCCCACATATCAGATATTAAACTGATAAGAACAGATACTACACTTGATCTTAGCCAAAAGGCCGAGAAAGGTATGCTTTTTCTATACTTGGGCAGCTGATTATATATGCAGTGCCTTCATCTTTTGGTTATTCACTCAGTTAATGTGGGAATGTGATGAACGTTTTTCCATCTTGTATCTTCACCTCTAGTATTTCTGAATCATAATAACAATACTAGCCTTATGAGTTACAAAGTTTGCAATAATTGTCTGAAAATTGCTGCCTCAAACTAAAAGATCTCAAGTTGCTCACCCACACTTATCAATAGATCGAATTCCTTATCTCTGAAGCTATTGCCTATATAGAAACTTTACAAATGGTCTTCACCTCTCATAATTTAAAGTCGGATAACATGTCCTTAAGGTCATCAAGTGCCCTTAATACCATAAACAGATAGCCTATAATAGATAGTATATTCCAATCATGTTCCTAACTTTTATTCATTAGTTACATACTTAAAGAAAGAATTCTAAGAAGATAACAAACAGGGGATGGGATTCTTAGCATCTTCTTCTAGGTGTGTTTTTCCTGTTTCTTTTCATTTTTAATTTTCCTTTAGGTGCTAGAGATATTAAACATAGTAAAAGAGATATTAAACATAGTAAAAATACGTAAAAGAGACAAGCCCAATGACAGATGACAAAGTAACTTACAAGGTTGAATATCTGCCTCAGTGCATCCAACGGCATTTACTTATGAAGGAAATGAATGTCAAAGACATGCATATCTATGATAAAATGTGATTCTTTAGAAATCAAATAACAATGTCCTTAACCTCATCACAAAAACCATCTTTCACAATTGCCAATTACCTACACAACAACAACAAGCATACCCAGTTAAAATCCCACTTCGAGTGGGGTCTGGGGAGGGAAAAACCAATTACCTACACAAATAACAATAAATCAGAAAAATAAATTTGTGAAACTTAATTATGAAACTCAATTGTGATCAAGAAAATCAATTAAAACATCAGTGACTTAACAAAGCTGTTATGAGTAAGAATTAACTAAAACATCACTGCTTCAAACAAACGAGTCAAACCAACGATAGAAAGATGGGAGCGACAACTTGGTTAAAAAACAGTTCATAACTTACGAAGAAGACTCTTTAATCAATTTTGAACCCATAATCATTCCTGTCTCCAAAAGATATTTAAAACTGTTTGCAGATAATAAGAGAAAAATGAAAAGATAAGGCTAAAAAGAAGGAAAAACACCAATCCATAGATGCTTATATTTTCTTCAGTTGTCAAATATGCACACTACTAACGATTTGATCAAGTGGTAGAAAATTACTATAGATTTGTCAAATAGTTTGTGCGGGTGACTATTGATCACCAAAACTATCTGTCCTCCCTGTGTTATATATAGCGATGGCATTATCATTGTTGCATGAAAAAAATAGATTTTGAAAACAATTGCAACAATTTGTTTATTTCTGTGGCATGCATGGTTCAACAGGATTTCATTAAATAAGCAAGTTAATGACAAAAGATATTTACAAATATAAACATAAGAAATAGGAACAGCCTGCCTTACATATATGCTTTTGCCAGAATAATTAGATACTTCAATGAGATGAATATTTTCTGAAAAATAATTGAGAACTAATAAAAAAATTAGCATGATGTGTTAAGTGGTCTCATAAGACGAAATCCAGTAAACAAAAGATAAAGCTCAAAATCCGTACACCATGATCCATCGTCTTTGTATAACAAGCAAAATTTATGTCAACTGTAATTTTCCTACAAAACATGTCTGCTCACGGGATAGGCTACATGTTACTTAAACACATATGAATCGACATAGTCAATCTATTCTGAGAAGTGCATCATGAAGAACGATAAATTTCTTTTGAAACAGCAAACAAAAGCAAGAGAGATTAATAAAATCAAGGGGATATTTGTATATAATGATAACCAACTCCTGTTTAATTTCTGTTTTATAACAAACTTTCAGAAAATTTATAATCTACCTCAAACATTTAAAATCAATTTAAGATAATCTAATTCATTGCCTGCTCAAAATGATGATGAGCCAGCTAATATTTCGGTAAATTTGACCATGCTGACTTTTTTCTAACAGGCACCTTAAAACTGTTTTAACTTGATAGAATTAGGAATGGCAATGGGCCGGGTTCGGGTAGGGTATTGCTAATCCCAATCCCACACCCGATTGTAAAAATGTATCCCATACCCGGCCCATTACCCATCGGGTATCTATCGGGTAATTACCCATCGGGTATCGGGCATACCCACGGGTATCGGGCATACCCACGGGTATCGGGTATACCCATTAGTTTATTAAAAATAATTTTGTGATTTTCCTAGTACATTTGTATAGTATTAATTTTGTGTCATGTTATTGTTTAATTACAAAAATAAATTAGAAACATACATATAAAACCAACACCATAAAATATAAACAAATTAAATATAAATATCATGACATATAACTATTAAAAGATGCTACCATAGACTATTAATTTAATATTTAAACTGAAATTACATATCGAAAACAACAAGATTAATTTTTAAATATAAAATAATAAGATAAAAGTTATAATTTGTTATGATATTTTATTAAAAGACTTATGTTTTAGAAAAGAAAATTAAAAAATATTAACAAAATATTACGGGTATTACTTCGGGTAAGTGGGCCGGGTATCGGGCCGGGTATTCCTTAATCCCATATCCGTACCCGAAAAAAATATATTTTTTGATCTCATACCCGTACCCGGCCCTAAAGTTTCGGGCTTCGGGTTTTCCCGTATGGGTTTTTCTGCCATCCCTATGATAGATTAACCTAAAATAACATTTTGACATTTCAGCCTTTCTATCAGTGAACTTTAAACTTTACAAAAGTTAAAAACCTTTCACTTATACACATTCGGGACGAGCTTCCACTGAGAATAGAAAGTCCTATTTTTTAAGACCGAAAAATGTACTACAAATTGGAGGGGTGCGCCAAGCAAGGCAGTAGTGCAACGCCTAGAAAACGCTCAAAATCCCCAATAGCAAGCTATTGTGATGGGCCTTTCCTCATAAAAAATTAGATTAATATCAAGTGGGCCGATGGCCCACATATCAGATATTAAACTGATAAGAACAGATACTACACTTGATCTTAGCCAAAAGGCCGAGAAAGGTATGCTTATTCTGTTCTTGGGCCTCTGTTTATATAGGCAGTACTTTCATCTTTGTATTCTTCAGTAATCCAATGTGGGATTTTATTAGACCATGTTCCTTTTATTTTCGTCTGTAAGAATTTACTACTCAGGAATCAGGATTTAATACCATAAATTAATGCCTAATTCCCAACAATATTTGCCTTTTCAGACAACAAAGTATGTGTTAACTGATGACTCCTTTTAACCTCACCCTGAAAATGGATGTTTCAAAGTAGCTTAGGGTTGCCTATTCACACAGACACACTCTTATCAGTAAACCAGATTCTTCATCTCTAATCTTGATAAATATTGCATTGGCTATACAAGAATTATCATAAGAAATATGAATGTTTTGTTCGTACTTCATAGCTAAATATTGAGCTCTAAATAAGCTTGACAGCAGGCAACTCACTTACAACATCCATGATACCGACAAAGTAAATACAATGAAATATGATATTCAGTTTGTTGTAAAGAAGCTAACTAGCTAAGATATAGTATTCACTCATGATACACGTGTATATGATCAAGGGATTCATACGACACTTGACTCAGGCATGATAAATTATGACATTTGTTTTTGTTGTTATAAATTGGCTTGAATTTGGACTAAATATTAGAGGATAAACAAGATTATCTTTTACACGCATCAGCTATGAGGTTGGAATTTTGCACTTTTGCAGTATGACAGCATGAAATTCATAAGAAATAACTTCACTGGCAATGACAAACAGATTCAGGATCAACCCTTTTGGCTCCAGGGTATTGTAAATTCAGGATTCTTACGTGCACTTCCGATCAAGGGTGATCATAACTAAGCCTGTAATCAATGGTATATATAGTCTTAACATATTCAGCACATTACTGAACCTTTAGTAAATTGTAAACCAGTTTGAGGAATGACGAGCATCAGGCAGGCCATTGCCCCCAATTACTTTTTGATTTTTATTCAACTTCTTCCTTAACTAGATTGATCATATTATTGTACTATGTTAGTAATTACAGCAATAAGTTGCAATTGGCATAAGATAAACAACTTTCCCAATTTAGAAACCAGAAAATTGGCGGATCTCTAGGGTATCCGAATTCAATAAGCGATTAAAGGAAACAATTGGATGTAAAATGATCGAATGAACTTAAAATGCGAATCAACAACTCACATATCAGCAGTCAGAACCAAGAGCGACGATAAGGAAAGAGTTGACTGATAAATTTTAGGTTACAAGATATGTAATTGCATGCAAGTAATCACCCAATCAGATGAACAATTAAGAGTAACAACGAATGTATGGCGGTTAAACGCACCTGATGCACAGCGATCTGTTTCGTGGACCTCGTTCTTTGCACAATGTGATCGTCTGTTTGAGACGTGATTGATTCGGATGATGTTGGGTGGGATGGGAGAGACGAAGAGGAGGTACTGGTATGGCGGGAAAGCGAGTCGGTCGAAGTTTTTTGTGCATAAACTATTGGTTAGGAAGTTATTCAGGCAGCCTGTTACAATTTTTTGAGCAAAAAAATTCGTTAAATTTACGAGTTTTTTAAGTAACTAATAAATAAAAAATCAAGTATCCACGTGAACCCTTTTTTGGTATAGCTTTTGCCATATTTTATCATATCATAAAATTGAGTTAGAGATATATGGATCTTTTGGCTCAACTTTATCCCAGTTTTGTGAGGGAGCAACCTCATTTTTCACCTTGAATTGGTCAAAATACAAGGTGTTAATTAAAAAAAGAAAGGAGGAGGTCAATCAAAAAAAAGAGATGTTAATTAATCAAAGGTCCAAGTTTCAATGTAAATACAATATATTATTAAAAATTGTTAATCTTGAGGAGATTGAAGGGAGTTGAATTTTGGAGGTGCCTACTACAAAAATGTGTGTATTTATTGTTCTCTTCCAGATAAAAGGTGTTGAATTTTGAGTTATGGGATATGCATTTACTGTTATCTTCGTTTGTAAATAATATTTATAATTGGTGTTTACTCACCTGCCAGTTGAAAATCAAAATAAATTACATGAAAATAAAAACGCTAAAAAACCTTAAGCAAACTTCAAATCGAAACATTAAATCTTAAACCCGTGAGGCTAAATTATAAATTTAAACCTAAAACAAGATGACAGGCATAAAACAACACATTGAAGAGAAAAACTTCAAGATGACATAATGAGTTGGAGCATGTAAATTTTATTACCTTTAAAGCTAAATGTTAAAGCACAATGACAAATATGATGGACACAATGATGATGATAAGGAAAAGCATAATGATAACGAGCATAAGTATACAACGAGATATAAACGTAAGTTGTATAGCCTAAAAGATAAGATCATAGAGTTCAACAAGTTGATTCCAATGTTGTCGAAATAAGTTAAACCGGAGCTCGTTTGAGCCAGTTAACAAGTGGCTAAATAACTTTTTGTCCATTTTACATGTTTACCATAAAAACACCATCTTTCCAATGACACAATATTGCATGCATTTATACACGTGTGGGGGGTGGGGAAGATGACAAGAAACTCGCTCACTTCATACCACATTCACAAACTTCGATAAGAATGATGTTGCTTATGATATTGACTCAATATATACTATTGTTATTTTTTATTTTGTTTAATTTTTCTACACAACGCCCCCGTCACCTCGGATCACTCGGGTAGATCATCCTTTCAAGTTTGATAAATATTTTGGTACTGATAATTTGCACAATGTTCATTTGTTTAACGTGTCGTGTAAATTTTTTCTAGGATATTATACTAAAATGATTGGGTACTAATAAACATAACCTATATATCATAAGTGTTAAGTGATCACTTGAATATGCATATTAGGTAAAGATGACCCCTCGTGCAGCAAGGTCAAATGCATAGTGCGAAGATATGATGTAAACAAGCCACAAACAAATTATAGCACGTATAATTTGTGTAAACTTATAATAAAATGACATATTGCAAACATTAACATGTGCTCGTATTAATAATATTTTCTGGCTTATTAATAAATTGACATATGCTATGCTATAAATTAAATGTGATAATAGCAGAAAAGGCGGGTGTTGCACAAGGTAAAGTCTAATTAAAGAAAACACGTGTTCAAACCCAAGAAAGTATAGTTTAAGAGTAATGCACACAGCAAGCGTATGCGTATCCGCCGTTATATACAAGCAAGAAGAGTGTTCGTTTTCACACTCACACAGCGTGCCAGACTGCCAGTAGAGCATTTCAAGTATCCCTTTATGCTAAGAATATTTATATAATTTTAATGTTTTATTTGATATAATTTTAAAACGTAATGGTTTTAAATAAATTTGCTTAATTTAAAAACAAAACAGTGGCACAAATCTGATTACAAGGGACAAACTTGATTACAAAATGACATAATTGGCAGTGAACAATGAAAATTGTGTTATTTTCATAGATTCTATGCGAATAAAAACTTCTGGTGTAACTTTGAAATTGATTATTTAAGCAATTGTTTTTCTAAATACTTTTAATAAGTTTGTTTTATGGTTTCAACTTAAGCAACCCACTTTTTACTAGGACTGATAGGTTTTTGTTTTGTGGTTTCAACGAACACGACCCGTTTTTTACCTAGACCCATTTTTATCAATCCATTATTGTTCCCGTAAAAAAATTTATGAATGATACAAGTAATTCACTACACAAAAAAAAAATTGCCAGTGATTCCTTCAATCAACAATGATTCACTACACAAAAATGTCAAATTGAAGCATTTCCTATTTAAAAGGAACTCCAAATATGTTCAAAGCTTAACCTCAACATCAACACCAGCAGGAAGATCAAGCTGCATCAAAGAGTCAATTGTTTGAGCAGTCGGGTGTAGAATGTCTATGAGGCGTTGATGGGTTCTAATCTCGAAGTGAAATCTTGCATCTTTGTGAACATGAGGAGATTTAAGCACACAGTATATTCTCTTCTTAGTTGGCAATGGAACAGGCCCCATGGTCCTTGCGTTTGTTGTTCTAGCAGCATCCATGATCTGTTTGCATGAATCCTCAATCAAAGGCACCCAGTATGACCTCAGTTTAATCCGAATTTTCTGTTTTGGTGCCACCTGAGAAACAATATAACCTTTAAGTTTATATGGCATTATGCACATTGCATAAAATGATCAACACATACACATCTTGCTCCGTGAAGCAAATTTTGCCTAATCATTTTAGTTACTATCATCTTGTGTGTCCAAATTGTTAGACTTTGATCCATTTGTTTTTGGGTTTTTTAGTAATAATTAGTTTATGAACATAAAACTTATAACATATGGGCCAAAGGCCATGTATAACAGTATTAGTATGTTGTGTTAATTGGGCTAAGTATACTGGGGTAAGTATGTATTTAGTTTTAGAAAGCCCGAGTGTTTTAGGTGTGTGTTTATTAGTACAAAGTGCAGGTCCATAATCAGCCCTAGCTTGATTAATTTTGCCAGATTGTATCACAGCCATCATCATCATCATCATCGCATGTGGCTGCATATGACGGTTGGAAGAAAACTGTCAAAGGGCAACTATCTTCACCAGTATAAATAGATTCAAAGTGTTTGTAAATTTGTAACTATTCTTTCATTTTGAATCAAAAAGTGTACTTGCGTATTCTTCTTATGGTTCTATCGAATTTCTTTCATTCTCTACAATCTTCGTCCAATTCGACTATGAAGGACAATCCAAACAATTCGATTTTGGGGAAACCACTCTGCACAATTTATCCCGTATGAAAAAGGGTTTTTGTTCTTACAAACAGCAGTCTTTCATCTATGAATTGTACTGCCAAACCACACAATAATATTTGTTCAATAGTTATTTTCTACATGACAAACTTCAAACACATCCCAAATGCTCTAACTACATGGTAACAAGCAAAGAATCATCTTAAGCGTGGGTGTGGTCTGACAAAGGTAAAACCATGAGAGTATTCATTTATATGAAACTCAGTAGCTCGCCCTCTTTTCCTAATACAACTTTTTAATATAAATAATCGTTTATTCTCGGGTAGCAATGTAGCATTCAAGATTTTTGGTGACAATGACATGTCGAGCTACTGATAATGGAATAATGCGAAAGTTTTAAAATTGTAAAATATGTGTAGGGGATTTTTAACCAGATATCTTAATTTTCTTGCATTTATATCCACATTTTATCATTTTGACCCTAAACAATCACAATCACAACCTGTTTACCCAAACATTCAATGATTTTTGCACAAGCATACATCCAAACACCCCCCTAGCGCTTAAAAACTCAAGGTCTAATCCCATCATATAAATCTCCTCCATTTTCATTGCATCAAACAATTTTGACACATTAGCTAACGGATTTAGTCAATATAATCCCTAATTTACCTCTCCAATCATCGTGTATCGTATAATTAGGACCAGGTTTTCCTACAATTTCATACACTTTTTTGCATTAACCACAATTCTGCATAATTAAGCTCACCAGATCCATAATGGCCTGAATTTTCTAGAAAACAAAATACGAGCCATAGGCAGCAAAACATACCTTCTCCGAATCAGAACCCACAATAACTGTCGACGATTCAGGATCCTCAGTCTAGCAAAACAAACCCCAAAAACAAGTTTTCATCAATTCAGACAAAATGAACTACACAACTCGTAATATTGGGCAAAAGCATCTATGACGGTCGAATTTAATCATACCTCAAGGGTTTGTTCCAATGCTTCAGGAACTGCAAAACCTCTAGTTGTAGACAAACGATGTGATTGAAACTGTATCGTGAACGTCGGTGAGACATTTGGAATAAAATTTACAGCAGAAAGCTTGGATGCGGATGAAATTGACGAGGAATTACATAACGGAAGCATGGTCGCTGCTAATGATGATGAAATTGCCATTTTTTGAATGGGGTTTTGGAGTAATTCTACAGTTAATCTACAACTCGTTGAAGTTTTGGGTCTGTGAGGATATCGGATTTTTTTTTTTGCCGACGATGGGTATCCACACAAAAAGATTCAGGGAATCGGGTAGGAACTAGGGAGGGGATAAAGGGGCCACGGGGGCAAAGAAAAAAATCAAAAATATAATCCGGTTTGGTTTCAATTTGAAATGAACCCTTTTATGAATTGTTTAGAAAAACAGATATAAAAGAAAACATAATAAAATAAAAAATATGTGTAGTTTTGAGTCAGGAGGAATTTATTTTGAACGGAAACCATTAATTTGAATATGACTCTATGAAACGTACGCTTAAGCCTACCCAAAATAAACCTTGTAACCGGGTAAATCCCCTAACCCCATCACCCCTTCTCTATTGTTCTCTTATGAAACACACCACTATTGGTTGTTGTTGGCAACGCATCTACTACTTCTCTCTCAACAATTAATGCACCATCTTTAACACTTAAATGTAAAGTATTATTTTCACACGTAATGTTAGTCATTTTTTAATGTTTTTCATTTATTGGACGAGTTTTTCTTTTCTTTTTTATTTGCACTAGACCAACCCATGACCCCAACCATCAACGACCCATGACTCGAACTATCACACATGACTCAACCTACCACTTGACATGACTTGCCATACAACCCGATATATTTTTTTTCAATCAAAAAAGATTATTAAAACAAAACAGACCTTGCAAGTTGTTAAACACAATCAACAATACACTAGTTATACACCAAACATGAAGCCTAACTAATATAAATCATAACTCTTATGCATGTTCTTCATCCTAATGCAGAAGCATTTGATTTTATCTCATGTGCTGCGATATGTAGTATTGTGGCTTTATTGTTGAAAATTATGTCATTTCAAACTTTTATAATGAACCAAAAGGTTGTCAAAATGATACTTGAAGTCATCCTTTTTATAATCTTTGGTCTCGTGATTCTGGTCAGTGCCTTTTCAAATTGTGTTAGCACCATGTTCTTAACTTTAATATCCATTTTGCACCAAACTTTCGCCTATTCCACGTGCAAATAACCAGCAAATGATTTGTTGATTCAATTGTATCACCACAACTATCGCAAAATAGTTGAATGAATAAAAATGTGCCACATGGCCAAGGTTGTTTTGGACAAGATTATGTCTAAACATGTTCTCCAAAAAAAAAAAAACCAGTTTGAGATCCATTTAGTCCAATCGAAAATAATATTGTCATGAACAAGCATGTTTTTTTTCAATAAGATGTTTACTTGAATGCGTCGGGAACACATCAGATGAGTCGCTTAATTTGACTTGACTAACCATTTCTAAGCAATTTACCTTATATGTGAGTTGTGTTACAAACAACATAAAGAAATAATTTATTTTATTATCATAATGTAACAAAATAGAATAATAAAATGATAATCATCTACTTATTTCTATTATCCATTTAATTTCTTATTCATTTCATCCCTTTATCTGTTTCACAAGCAAACACACACAAATTCTAACGCTCTATTCTCAAGTTGATTTTAAGGAGTGAAATAAAATAAAATAGGAAAAAAAACTAAAAAATAATCGTGTTTATAAGTTTTTATTAGAAAGAAACACAAGGAGGTGGAATGAAGATTTTTAATATTTTTCCATCACAACTTTTATTTCAAAACGGAAGAAAGTGAAAGAAAGTATAAATGATACAAATAAAAAAATTTATATTTTACTTGCTATTTCATTTAAGTTGTGGTAAAATATGAGGCTATAACTGTAAATTTGTATATATATTTTTTACTCAGAAATATGCTAAATCATTTATTTCTTTTAAATTATGAAATATGAATTATATGTTTATTTCCTTTTTTTCTTTTTTCTTTTCTCTTTTCAGATTAATTTTGTTCGTTTATAAAACTGGTAACATGGTAGAGCTAAAAAAAGAATATAATAATAATAATCTAAAATGACATTTTAGTCCTTATGGTTTGGCAACTTTTATCATTCTAGTCCAATAGTTTAAATTTTGCAATTTTGGTCATCATGGTTTCATTTTGTTGCCATTTTGATCATTATGGTTTCCATTTTATTGTCATTTTAGTCCAATTAAATTTAAACTTTTAGACTAAAATGGCAAAAATTAACAAACCACAGGGACGAAAATTGCAATAAAATGAAACCATAATAACAATGTTTAAACCATAATAATAATAATCTAAAATGACATTTTAGTCCTTATGGTTTGGCAACTTTTATCATTCTAGTCCAATAGTTTAAATTTTGCAATTTTGGTCATCATGGTTTCATTTTGTTGCCATTTTGATCATTATGGTTTCCATTTTATTGTCATTTTAGTCCAATTAAATTTAAACTTTTAGACTAAAATGACAAAAATTAACAAACCACAGGGACGAAAATTGCAATAAAATGAAACCATAATAACAATGTTTAAACTATTGGACTAAAATGACAAAATTTGCTAAACCATGGAGACTAAAATGACATTTTATTCTAATTTTTAACACAATTAAAAAAATAAAGATAATTGGTAGTTAGCGTAACTTGAGTCTTGATATCAGCATTATCAAAAAAATTAAAAAAATAAAATAAAAAAATGAACCGACTTCCTTTCCCTCTTTAAACCCATGTCCCCAACGTTTCCTACACAGGCACGCAACTCCCTACCTCCCTCCCGCCTCTCTCTCTCACACAAACAGTCTCTCACTCTCTATCTCTTACACGCACAAAAACCTTAGCGATCCTTTCAATTCAGCAGTTCACGCCCGCGATCGCTTGGTGCGATGGAGGAGGTCGACGAAACAGAGTCTGTACATCAGGTGTGTTCTACGACATTCACTACATGTGACTCGTAATCGTACAATATTCCTTCGATCAGGTTGTTTCTTACATGAATCTGCACATTTTGTAACCTATTTTTTCTTTCCTGTTCATCTGTTTCTTGTTATTGTTTGTTAATTTCTCAATTGCTCTTATATGTTACGAGAATCAGGCCTATTTTTTCTTTCCTGTTCATCCGTTTCTTGTTATTGTTTGTTAATTTCTCAACTGCTCTTATATGTTACGAGAATCAGGCGTTACTGGTCCTGATTGTTGATTTATTGAGCGTGCACTGTAATTTCTTTATTGCTTTATTCCTGCTTGTTGATTAGCCAGGCTTTCTTGGTGCTGAACTGGTGATGTTTGATTTATGGATTATGCGTTGTAATTTCATACTTGTTTGTTGTATGTTAATTAACAACTACGATTACTTAAGCGTTCTTGGTGCTGATTTTTAATCATGCGTTCTTGATGTTTTTTTTTGATGTTTTGCATATTGAACTGCTCAAATGACCTTTTAAAAAGGTGGAATAATGGCCTTGCCACTTGGACTGCACTATTCAAAGTTTTTAACTATCTTTCAGATTGATAAAATAAACTAATTAATCAAAATCACAAGGACCAATTTGATGTAGATTAATTTAGGAATTCACTCCAAAGTCCAAAAAACTATTTAACGTGCTTTGTTAATACTCTTTCACAAAGAACGTACATGGTATTGGGAGTCAATACTTGTCTGACATTAATATGGTTTTTCCATGCAGGTCTACATGGCATGCCTCATGCATGGTCACAGGTAAGCATGGGTTTTCAGTATCCTATTGAACTAAAGTTCACATAAAATTCTGAACGTTCACAATATCCAGTAGCTGAAGTTTTAAGTGTTTACCTAATTTTTAGTGGAGTTAACTCATTATGGAAATTATGCTATTAGAGTTGGAATCTCATACTATGACTGTCTTACACGTGAACTCCACTTGCTGGAACTTTGGGAAGATAGTACTGCAGAATTTCCTCTAATTGATATGGGTAAAAGATACTTTCACATACAGTATTTAATCCAAAATGAAGCCACTTTTATTAGCTCATCAATCAGATTTGGATTTTCATTTCATAATATTGAGAGGATGTGGTAGCCTCTCCCCTTTTCACTTTATGTATCGTTTTTTTAACTTTAATCATATAATTTATCATGTCTCAGTCAAGTATCAGGTTAAGCCCTTGGTCATATACACAAGTACTAAGAGTGAAGAATCTCTATTAGTTGCTTTACAACAAAACGGTAATGTTATAAATTCTTTGTAGTTTTTTTTTTTTTGCATTGAGCTTGTGGATCATATAATTTACTCATGTAAATGACACAGATGGTGCAAGCAAAGTGCCTACTGTAAAACTTATGAAGAGTTCAATATTTAGTTATGAACAAGCATGGCACAGGTGTAGTATCCATTAAGAGGTCTTTAATTACATAATTTTATCTAATTTATGATTGCAGTCAATAAGTTCTGTAAATGATGACTGCTTTTGATTGGATATAATTATATAAATGCATGAATCAAACAACATTGTCAAGAAAATAGCTAGTAATTCTATCTTTTAGCAAATATGGACTTGTGTATTCAATAATAATAGTTCATTGGTATAAATGAATATTTTCTTCTGTTATATACTTCATATAGCCAAAACTTTCTTATGATCTGTCATTGCACAAGCAAAACTTGTTATACCTGTTGTTTAAGTTGAAATATTCAGGTTGCAATAAGTTATAGTTTTAACAAGTAAGAAATATTGACTGTTATAGTTAAAATATGAGTTAACTTGATTACGGTTCTTTTTAGTTGCAGCTTTTCATTTTGCATAATGATTCAGTAGACATGTTGTCCCTTGGCCTCTAAATTAATTTCTTTTTAATACTGTCTTTGATATTTCTTATTGGCCTTTAAATTCATTTCTTATTATTATTGTCTTTGATATTTCTTATTTTATCTTCATAATACAGGTTAGTATATCTTTGGGTAACTGGAATGGATGACGGGTTAAATATCAAAGAAAGAATCTGCTTTGTAAGTTATGCCGTCATTTTTGCCAAGTTCACATTCTTCCATAGCATTATTGTTAGTTTGACACATTTCTTTAAACCACTTGCAAAGTAAACTTACTTGCAACTGATTTTCTTAATCATAATTTAAATCAGCCCATACCATGTCGTCATTATGTATGTAATCTTTAATAAGTAGATGAGATCTCCCTGATTTTGTTTTCATACGAGTCATCCTTTTATTTTTTATTTAATTGTAGCTAAGTTCTATGATGGACATCGAGAGTGAAGTTCAAGTTCGTGCTAGTGGAGGGCTTCTTGCCATATTGGAGAGTGAGAGAGTCGTGGATACCATTGAACATAATGAGTGTGGCAGTGTATCAATTGTAGTCGATTCTGTCAAGCAAATTTCATTGTATTTGATCATAATATTTCCATAATTTTTACTATAATCTACTGGTTTATGTTATAATTTTCTAACTTGAAAACACAGAAACAAATTCCTTAAAGTTGACCCCGCAGCTCATGAGGCGTTGCAGATTTTCCAAACTGACAAGCATCCAAGCCACATGGGTATTGGTAGAGCAAAAGAAGGGTAATATTTTTCCTTAATTATGTTTATATATGTCTCAAAGTAAACACCGCTATCTTTTTTTGCAGGTTCTCTGTTTTTGGTATGATGAATAAGGTGTGGAGATTGCATTTTTTTTATAAATCTATTTTTCCTTTAAACTTATATCTAAGATGTTTTCTATTTTAGTGTGTGACACCAATGGGTAAACGCCTTTTAAGGTAAACCAGGATTTCCAAGTTTAATTTAAGTAATTTTAGAGTTTTACCTACAAGTTCATACTGTTGGTATTGGATGATTATTTTTTTGGTAATAGGTCATGGTTTCTCAGGCCCATACTAGACCTTGACAATTTGAATAATCGTCTTAATGTTGTATCCTATCTTTAGTATAATATATCGAAGTTTAAGGATGACCTGAACTCATTGTTATGTGCTTTATTCCATATCCACAAAAACACTTGTTTCCTTGAATAGATTCAGATTTCATTCCTTGTTTCATCTGAAGAACTGTTGACTTCTTTACGTGATACACTGAAATCTGTCAAGGATGTTCCCCAAATACTTAAGGTGAAATATGATCTTTTTTCTCTTTAGCATGCAATTATCTTTGATGGTTATGCATGTGTATTTTGTTGCATAACCTTGATGTATTATGCTAACCATAATAACATACTACAGTCCTAATTGTTTACTATTAATCTTTTGTAAATTTACATCGGTGATCCATAATTCTGGAGTTGCTTGACCAGTATACTATATTTCTGCAGTTTTAATAATCTTTGTTATCATGCCACTATGATCCACTAGCTAGTATCTCATCTCTTACTATATTAGTATATTATAACTGAAAAAGAATTGTTCTTATGCATCTTTATTATGTTATTTTGTCTTCATCTTTTTCATTTCTTTGAGATGGTAGAAATTCAACTCCCCAAGTTCAGTATGTACCTCTGGTGATTGGACTGCCTTTCTAAAGGTAATCTTTGCACTTAGTTTCATCCTTCTTAGGTTCCCTTATGGTTCCACTTGGTGGTATTCATTTAACTGAAAAGTGCATAATGCTCAAAGTACTCCCTTCAATCAGTGTATGAATCATATAAACAACTAATTGATGCTTATCCATTTTTTGTAGTGTTGTTGATTATTGACATAAATGCTAAATGACAATTTATGTTGCTTATACATAATACGACTTTTTTATCAACTTCTATAAATTCTTTTATGTGTATATCTTGTAGAGCCTTTCTGCACTTCTACATATCAACAAAATATTTGAGCTAGGAGTTTCTGAAAATCTTCAGGAGCATGCTAACTACTTTAGTGTAGATATTGTTGAGAGGGTATATAATTATATTTTGTAAGCTGCAGTTTTTAGTTTTTTGTTTCCATACTGTTGCTTTAATTAACTGCCTATTAATCCAATACTTTGTTTTGACAGGCTGCCTCATGCATCTCAATGGATTTAGCTTATGTATATGAACTAGTTAGTTGCCTTATTTTTAATTCCTATGTGATAATATGCTTCAAGTTAGATTCGATTGCAATAAAACAGAATTACTTCCTCCTATACATATTAGTAATATTAGGTACTACGGATAAATGATTTCCAATTGAGTTTGACCATTGTTTTCTGATTTATTGTTGAATTGTAGGTAATTGGTGTTATGGATGTAAATAGAGGTAAAGACAAAGGTTATGAGACAACTGTGAAAGATGGTTTTTGTGATGAGGTTGATAACAGTAATAGAGGTTTCATTAACCTCCCGTTTTACTTTATGTTTTTTCCAATCTCTGGACTGAAATTTTCATCGTAATAAATTGCAGCTGGATGAACTGAGGCAAATATATGAAGGATTGCCAGAATTTTTGGAGGAGGTTCTACTAATTCTTGTCACAAATTGTTTTAATCGGGCCAACATTGGAACTTGAAACTTTTGTTTCAAGTAACTTTGTGGATCTGTAGTGTTTATATGATCAAATCACTGCTTAACATGCAGGTGTCTTCATTGGAACTTGCACACCTTCCTTACCTATCTAGAGATAAATTGCCTCCACAAGTTGTTTATATAAATCAAATAGGTATACTATGTTTCCTTTACCATGTTTGATGTTCTCATAACACTTTAAGGAACTGAAACTAAGAAACAAAATAAGTTTGAATCATGATCAGGTTATACTCACCAATACAGGTTATGAGTTAAAGTTAAAATAGCTGGAATTAGTCGGGTAGATAAGGGTTCTTAGTAGTAAATCTAAGCACAAAAGCTCATTCGATCTTCCTAAGCAAAATATTAAGTTTCTAGTTTTGTACCCACAATATTTAGGGTGATGTTACGGATGGTGCCTCTTAAAGAATGAACTAAGGTACATTTAGTCATTTACAAGTGGATTTTGAGTGGTGATCAAGTGTATATCAAATTGATTAACACGTTATGTTCTTCACCGTATGCTTAACATTAATAAGCATTACTTTATGATCAGTTCAATTGGTATTTAGTTCTGAGATGAAAACACCAAAGGGAAAAAAGGTCTCTCACAATACCACATTGGTTGAGTGAAGAACACAAAGATGAAGGTACAACCTAGTGCCTATACAAGCAGAAAGCATACCTTTCTCAGACTTTTGGCTAAGATCTAGGATCTGTTATCAATTTAATATGTGTTATGTGGGCCATCTGCCTACTTGATATTAACCGGGAAAGTCCCATCACAATAGCTTGCTATTGCTGTCTATTGGGGCTTTGAGTGTTGCCTTGTTATTAGACTACTATGATGGCATGGTGCATGCCTCCAAACCATTGTTAAAATATCTTTTATTATTTGATAGTGCTTTCTTTCGTGTTTTATTGTTTTCTTTCAATTTGTATTTGTAATTGTTGATTTTGTTTTTTACATCTTTTGGATAACTGAAATATGTATGTTTCAAACTGTGTCAAATATTAAAGGTGTGAAGTTGGGTGGACTGAATGTTTTAAACTGAGTTGAGTTGACTAAAACGTTTTAAAGTGAGTCAAGTGGAAATGTGAAACTGTAGAGTTTACTGTCTCAAATGTTGAAATTAAAGATGTTTTTTCATGCTTGTGCTTTCTATCAATTTTTCAAAATAGGATATTTGATGTGCGTTTTTGAAGTGAAGCTAGATGAATGCATTCTAGAGGAACTTCAAGACTATGAATTTGCTGTAAGCTTTCTACTTTAAGCATGTCCTGTTTGCAAATGCTTTTATTTAATCCTAAATTAGAAACCATATGTTTTGTTTCTAGTTCTCTGATGAAGATGGTGATGTTAAAAGGTTCTACTATCGCAATGCAAAGACACGAGAACTGGACAACCTTTTAGGAGACATATATCACAAAATCCTAGGTATTAAAAAGACAAACCCTGTAACTTCCCTGTATATCTATATATACATGCATACATATTTGAATAAAGTTATACGTAGAGTCTTGAAACCAGTGGAATGAGTGTACAATTCATTGATGCTGCTCATTGTTTAAAAGTTACATTAAGAAGCTTTCTTTTCTGCATACAAAATATACAACACTTGGAACTAGTTAGATTTTTTATAAGGTACTCACTGTTAGAGAAGGAAAAAAAACCATGTTCAATAACTGAAGTACTGAATTGGTTTTTTGATTACCGGTTATTGAACATGCCAAAACTGTCGATTAGGGACCAGTTAAGGGTTTCAAGTGCGTGAACCGGCTTTTACTAGCTAACTGATCTAGTGGTAAAAAAAGGTTGTTACTGGTTAACCGCTTGGTTATATGATTAGTTAGGATTTTCGGTTTTGAAAAAACGGTTATTAACCCGAACCGGATTGTAATTTGATTGGGATAGTGTTGACCAGTTAACCAACTAGTTATTCCCAAACTGTCCGGTTAACCTGTATGTGCATCTCTACTTACTGTTGTGGTTTGATTGTACATGTTTATATATATATATATATATATATATATATATATATATTAATAAACAGTTTCTTGAATATGTTTTCTATTTACCCGATTCTTATCAAGACATGGAGAGAGCTATCACAAGGGACTTGGTGTCTCATGTTCTTGAGTTCTCGATGCATTTACTCAAGGGAATCAATTTTGCAGCAGAACTTGACTGGTAAGATATTTTCTTATTTTTTGATCCTTTTTCTTCTTCATTTCCATAGCTTTTGTAACATGATATTTACTTTGTTATGGACTATAATTGCCAATGCTCGTGTAGCTTTTTGTCATTGGCATTGGTTGCGCGTCAAAACAATTATGTAAGGCCAACGTTGACCGGGGAAGCTGTGCTTGATATTCATAACGGAAGGTCATAATTTTATTTTACCTTTTTCTGTTACGAAAATACATCTGTGCAACCCTTCAAGATGCGCTTTTCGTAAGAAAGTGCTTAAGTGATTCATATGTATGTTAGTAGGGAGTAACATTTAGCCAATTCTATGACCAGACATGTTTTGCAGGAAATGACAGTTGACACATTTATTCCTAATGATACAAATATTATGGATCAGGGTATATGGATTGCTATCATTGTTTCTTGGTTTATTGTATTTAGAGATTGTTTATTACATCGTATCAATTCTTTTGCTACATTTGCATATTTATTTCAGGAAATGTCCATATCATTACAGGACCTAATTATTCAGGCAAAAGCATATATATAAAGCAGGTTATTTCTATTTCTATATTATGTCTTTCTATATGTATGTGTTTCATATAAACTTGCACATAGAGTTCAAATGAAGCCTGCTGAACATGGTTACATTGATCAACATTTGTTATCAAGATTAAATTTTTTACAGCACCCTGTTCACGCTGTCCATTAAATTGCAGGTAGCATTAATAGTTTTTCTTGCCCACATTGGAAGTTTTGTACCAGCCGATTCAGCTAAAGTGGGTTTAACTGATAGGTTGGGCTATGTTTTCCTTTTTCTTTTATATTCAGTCACAATTATCTTAAAATGATATTTACTAGTATACGGTTGACAACCATAAATAACAAATGATAGAATTTTCTGTTCCATGGGAGGCAAGCTTATGACTGCTGAACAATCTACATTTATGATTGATTTACACCAAGTTGGAATGATGCTAAGGTATCTTTCATGGAACTGATGTGATCTTTACCAATTCAATCAAGAAATATATTTTTGAAGTTGATACTGATGCTAGAAACTTTTACAGGCATGCTACTTCTCGGTCATTATGCTTACTAGATGAATTTGGCAAGGGAACACTTACTGAAGGTTAGTTATTGAGACTCGTGTAGGCGTGACTAAAGTTTAATTGATTTTGTATTGTACACTAATCATGCCCATAATTCCTTTTTTAGATGGCATCGGTCTCCTTGGTGGAACTATTGATCATTTTATGTCAATGGATGCTCCCCCAAAGGTTTGTTACGCTTTAAATTTCACTCATTTATTATTATGCAGCAATAAAAATCTCCCTTTCTATTTTTGATGTTGAACTTTATGAAAAACAATTTGGATATATGTGTCAGAATTTTATGAAGTATCTACGACTTTTGAAGTATATCGTGTATGATTTTTCACTAGTTCTACACTTGTGGTGCAGGTTTTAATTTGCACCCACTTGACCAAGATATTTGTTGATTGCCATTTATCTCAGGTATGTATCACAACTTGAAAGATTTAAAGTTTCCAGCACATATCCAAGACCGACAAGTTAAAATTTTTACACATTGCTAACATCAGTCAGATAAAATCAAATTCTACACCATGAGTGTGCTAAGACCTGACAACAATTGTGAGGAACTTGGAGAAATTGTTTTTCTATATAGGTAAATCAACAATGCCTTAAACATACTTTATTAGCATTTGCAGTTAATCTGACTTCTTGTATATGCCAGGCTAGTTCCTGGACATACACTTCTTAGTTACGGTGAGTTACTATTTGCTATTCACTATAATTTTTGTTTTTAAATTTTGTTTATGTCACTCGCTTTAATCCTCATTTGCAGGACTTCACTGTGCTCTGCTTGCCGGTATGTTTCATTCGTGTTATACTAAATAAAAAAATTGGGTGAATTTAATCGTCTGTTATTATTTTATTTAGTACAATGACGCTCTTCCCGTATTTGCTTAGGATTTTAATAAAGAAACCATGTTGTTTTTTGGGGTCATTGACCCTCAAACATGCCAAGTTTTCTATTAAATGAGGGATATCTAGCATTATGTTTTTCTTGTAGCTTGACCCCTAAAATGTTATCCAAAGAGCAGTTAAAGCAAGTTGAAACAATAAAAAATAAAACAAAATTTTGTTTTGACCAATTTTAAGAAAAATATTAGTTGTAATAGAATATTCGTTTTTTTGGGGACCACGCTTGCAATAATACTATACAATCTTGCAGGTGTTCCTAAAGAAGTAATTAGGAGAGCGGCATTTATATTGGATGCTACCACTAAAGGCATGCATATTGACCGCACATGTGATGAAAAGATAAATGCTCAAGACGAACAATATAAGGTGCACTGTCATTAAGATTGTATATTTGCATTCAGATTGTGTTTATTTATAGTTCATATCACCTATTGCAATCTGAATCAAATGACAGGATGTTGTGGAGAAGATGGAAGCTTTTGATGCTATTAATGGTGATTTGTCACTGTTCTTTCAAGATATCTTCCCTGGCCATCTTTGACCCTCTAAGTTTCCTACATCGCAAATCACTTTTGGTAGACGAGCATTTTACAACTGTTCATTCATACCTATTTTCTTTGGTCTACGAGCATGATCACGTAGGATAAATTAGAGGTGTAAACAAGCCACACCAAGCACGAGCTTGCCTAAGCTTAGACTTGGCAATCAGTTTGGGTGAGTAGTGATTGTATTTTAGATTGAAATCGCTAGCATCATAACATGGAGCGAGTTGAGATGGGTAACACTTTAACACAATGCACGTCAAGATGAGTAACCTAAAATATAAGAATAAAATAGACTCAAACATGTAAGAATTATCAATAATATTTTTGATGATAAAATTATTAAACATTATGCAAATAAACTATTTGTTTACTTGCAACCTATTTTAATTTGAACTAAACTCTGATGTTACACATTTAGAACGAAACTAATTTTACTTAAAACCCATCCTGACTCGCACCTGTTCTGGCATGTTACCCAATTCGACATAACCCGCCCATGTTGCTAGGCTTACCTAAGCTCAAGTATGGCTCGTTTTAGTGAAGAGAATTTGGGCTTTGTTTCTATAGCTTGACCTCGGTTTTTAAGTAGTTTTTAAAGCTCCAACTCTGGCTCAAGCTCGTTTTAGCTTACTCGATTCGAGCTTCTATTGAGCTGATGTCATAATTATTATAAAGGTATTAGTGAGCATAGGTAACAAACTATTAGGCATAAATTACAAACTTATATCTTTAATGATACTAATAGAATTTGGCTGAATGCTTATTCTCATTTATTGAAACATATATATATATATATATATATATATATATAGGTACATACTTTACACTATAATCCTTCCAAAATATTAATTATAATCTACCCTAATATGTTCCCTCAGTCTAAGGAGGATTGCAAATACTTAGATTATAATGGAAATCAAGAATAGTCGAATAGAACACGTGGTAAGCCCTATGTGTAGATGCTGGCCAGTTGATATCAAGAGGGGACTCAGATGTGACCCCATTGAACCTTCTTACGAACGAAAGGAAGGTCAATCTTGATATGTTTAGTGTGTTGATAATGAATGGGATTCCAGACATGTACATAGCACTAACATTATCACAATAAACTAAGAAGGTATGATGAGATGGAAATCCCAAGAAGCAAATTTCGAATACAACGTAGTTCGGTGACGACATTTTGTTAAAACCATGTATTCCTCCCTGGCACTGAACCGAGATATGGGATTTTTTTCGTTTAGAAGCCAGGAGATCAGATTTTCCCCCCAAGAAAACGCAGTAGCCAGGCAACCTGCCCGATTAGCATATGTGTAAGAGAGTAAAGTGGCAATGTGAGCTTGGATGCATGAATAAACCCATGTTACTTGTGCCTGTGATGTAACACAAAATGCGTTTAAGTTCGTTCATGTGTCTAGACCATGCTGCATGCAAATGCATACATATTTGTTGAACAACATAAGCAATATTAGGATGTGATTAGATACTGTAGGGCACCAACAAGGCTAAAAGCTACCACAAGTAAAAGCATCTGGTAGCAATTCGCCATCATGGGCTACTTGTTTGCATGCAGTATCTACTGGAGTATGTGTTGAATTGCAAATTTTCATATTTGCTTGAGATAGAATACCTAAGGCATATTTTTCTTGAGATAAAAAAGCACATTTGGATTACGAGTTACCGAGATGCCCAAAAAATAACTTGACGGCCATAGCGAATTTAGATGAAAGTTTATTAAGATGTCTTTTGAGATCAGGAGACGAAGAAGTAAAGATGATATCATCCACGTAGAGCTACAAGTAAGCAATATGTTGACCAGTCCATATAGGTAAAATAAACGTCAAGTAATCACAAGTGCTCTGTTTGGAATCCAAGTTGACATATTCTGTGAAGCGTTGATACCAGGCACGAAGGGTCAGGCTGTAGATAGATTTTTTTCAATCGACAAACATGATTTGGAGGGCTGGGATTAGGATCCGTTGAAGGTGGTGTTTGTGGATGCGGTGTAGGTTGGAAAGTTGGGTTAGTGGGGTTGGTAGAGGAGGGTTCTGAAGTGAAAGAACCCCAAATAGTAGGGTGAAAGGCATTAGATACGGAAGTGAGGTAGGATGGGGAAGAGGCGAATGGGTAAACGTGCTCATCAAAAACATGTCTAGAGATGAAAGTTTTGCTGGAGTATAGATCATAACATTTGTACCCCTAGGGTAACCTAGAAAGACACATGGGAAGGATTGTTTTGGTAGTTTGTGAATAGAAGTTGAAGGAACGAGTGGGCAAAGGCATCCGAAGACGCGTAGGTGATTATAGGTATGATGCTTATGAAAGAGTCAGTCAGTAGTGGTAGAGAGTTGTAGGGTTTTAAAATGTAATGTATTAAGAAGATAAGTTGCCATTTGAAGGGCATGGTACCAGAGCATGTTAGGAAAAGAAGCGTGAGAAAGTAAGGAGCGGATAATGTTGATTATTGAGCGTATTGTGCGTTTCGTCTTTCTGTTTTGAGATGACGTACAAGGGCAAGAGAATCGTAAAGACATGCCATGTTGAGTTAAAAAATTATGAAAAGATTTGTTATACTGTGTCATCATCACATTGAAAAAAATTTGATTTGCTGTCAAATTGTGTAGATATGTATTTATGAAACTTGATGAAAACCGTGTAAACATGAGATTCGTTTGTCAATTGAAAGCCCACGAATAGTTAGTTTGATCATCAAGAAATAAGACATAATAACGATGATCACTTGTGCTTTGAACAGGTGAGGTCACTATGAATGATATCAAATGGATAATGTGTGACAGACAATGATTCAGAAAAAAGTAACATGTTTGCCAAAAACACAAGATTGAGACAGCGTAGAAATAGAAATAAAATTCTTATTATTCAAAACACCTAATAAAGACGATCTCGGGTGACCTAAACGATGATGCTAGAGATCTTTAGACAAATCAACAAATGTAGACGAACTTCTAGCTTGTGTATTCGACATAGATAAATGATAGAAGTCTGTACTATCACATCTGAGGATAAGAATCTGCGTCGGGTAATCCTTCACAAGAAAGCCAAAAGGATCAAATTTGATAGAGATTCATTGCATTCATGGCTTGGTCAATATATGTTGGAGTGGAAGGGTATTCTGCGGCAGCATAGCTCAGATGATCTCAAAATATAAGCAGAAAGGGAGGATTTAAGTGGAAATTGTTGATGGGCAATTTAGATGTGCTTTTCGGGTTTCTTCAAGGCAGATCTTAGAACAAGTAGTGTAAAAATTAGGGAGTTGTTTAGCTTGTTGAAATGCGTGGCAATGTTCTCATATTGGTCATTGAGTCCCGCAGTTGGTTGAATGACAAGTCTCTGAGTAGTCACCAGAGCATCAACATTGGTCAGTTGATACGTGAGATACTTTTATCACACGACCACTTGAAAAATAATCCACATCAGGATAAACCATCATCTTTTAAGTTCTTGACAGTAGGCAACCATGTTAGGGAAGTTTTCAAGTTTGGTATTATTAAACTTGTTTTCTAGATAGAGAGCCCTAGAAGGTTTGTTGTCGATGAAGATATGTTCCAGAGCTTGCCATGCTTGAGCAACCATGGTATTGGGTGTGAGGATGGTGATAAGGATGTCCTTGGAGATAGTTCCATAGATCCATTGCAAGACAATGGAGTCTAGGCACGTCCAAAGTTTTGAAATTTGAAGCAGGTTGTTTGTCTTTATCGGTAGAGGCTGCTGGTTTGGTGGGTTTGACTGGAGGAAGGATATGATCATTAACTTGAAAAGCATGACAATGAATTTTCAATAATACAACCCATGATGTGTAGGGACAGCCGGACCGGTTCAGCCTCAAGGGTGATAGGAATATGTTCGTAACGTGATGGCAGGATGAAGGGGAGATGTAGACATGCCAAGTGGTTTGTAAATATATAAATCCCACAATCTATTACTAAACAAATTGAAATTTCAAAAGATTTGAAGTTTTAGTCAAAAATACATTAGCCGCCCACGTTCAGAAGAATAAAACAGACATTTCGCATTTTTCTCGCTCTATCTTAGAGTATCCATTTTTTTGAATTATATAAAGGTTTCATTCCCTCTTATCCATCCTCATTCAATCACGGTTCATAACTTTTCCGAATAGATGAATTGGTCTGCGGTACCAAAGGGCTTCTAGCATAATGATAGCCTTTTGACTTTTCTTATAAAATGTCTTGGGTTATAATCTCACCTAGAGCAAAATATTGCTCTGGGTTGAGCCATGAGTTTTATAAGTTGTAGGTTTTCTTCTGAACGGGTGGGTTAGGTCACCACGCTCTGTTATTCGAGCAGGAGGGTGATCCCGAATGATTGGGCGGTTGCTGTTGGAAAGAAGAAGATCCCGCGGTCGTGAACAACATCGATGATCGGTTTTAAGGCAACAACCAATGAGAATAAATATAAATATAAATAATACAATCGTGCATTCGTGCTAACGAAAAAAGATTATATTGGAGGTGGTGGACCTGATGTGGCCCTTAATAAAAATTGAATCCACTTATCCACGGCCGAGAACACGATGGGCCGTGCGAATAATCAAACTTCTTCTCATCGGGAGGTCTGGGTTAAAACTTAAAAGTTGGGTTAGTGGTTCTTTAAGAGGACAATTGGGTAAATTATACTAGTGGGTTCAAATGAAAACCATTTGATTCCCTGATAAATACAGAAAATATGTTATTTGTAATATTGTTAGGAATTGCATTGTATTAGTTTTTTTAATTAACTGCGTAGGGTATTAGTTAGTAAATATATTAATTTTAAAACTGTACTCTATTCACAAGACAAGTTAATGTGATGGTTCGTAATTGTTTCTAAATATTTATAGATTCTTATTTGTAATATTATCAGCAATAATAGTGATATGGTAACAAAAAACTAAAGTAGGGCAACTTAACATTTACATGATACAATGGCTATACGACTTAGGGATTGTGGGCGCTCATGCTTAACCATTCATCAATAATAGTAAACAATAATTATAAGATCAACTTGTGGCAATCTTGACCCAAAGAAATAGGTTGATTTGGGTGAACACTTGTTATATTTTGGTTAAAATGAGTAACATAACTTATAACTTGCTATTTATGAGTTTGAGATGAACAAAATATTAATAGTATGTGTAAAGATGAGTAACCTAAAAACCATGTGAATATAATAGATTCAAACGGATAAAAATGGTCACTATCATATCAGATAAGAAAACCACTAAAAATGATTTGTTTAATTACAATATATTTTGACTTTAACTTAATTAATACTTTTTAAAAATGACCTGCACTTGTCCTGACTTATTACCTAACCTGGCCCAACATGTCCATTTTGTCAAGCTTATCCCATACACCTCTCAATGAGCATTAAGTACAACTTAACACATCAATTAACATTTCAAAAATGTTGAATAAGTGCACCATCACAAATAGAGCATGTTAAAGATGTTGTAATTATTGTCCTGTGTACCCGTAGGTGGATGAGTTTGGGTTTTGGGTCAAATAAAAAATACAGTCAACAACAATGCAATATAGAGCAACTCTCTAGGTCAACAATATGTTAAGGTACTTAATTTTATCACATGTATGACAATGCTAATAATTTGATTGGGTCATATCACAAGAGATTATCAAGTAATGAGTAACAGTGTGATTGAGACAAAAGAAATGTCAATGACAAATTAAAAAAAGATCATAATCCATACTTTAATTGACTTGTACACTAATAAAAACAAAACAAAAGCTCAAATCTTCTCCAACGATCATATTATTCTATAATCATTTGTTATAATTTTAATTATTATTTAGTACATTTGTGTTCTATATGAGAGGATCACAATGAACTAAACCATTGGCGGATGTATGTATGTATTTATGTTGTCCTGAGACATCAATGGTTTTTTCGGTTTATATGAACATTTAAAAAAGGTGTTTTCAAGTGACAACATCGATTTTTGGACCAGTGACGACATTTGTTTCAACGGTTAGTGTTGGAAGAATTTTTTCTTCAATGAAACATGTGAAAACATAACTATGTAATATAATAGGAGATGGATACTTGAATGATTCTTGCATTTGTTATATTGAAAACGAATTATTCCAACAAGTTTGTCATGAAACGTTTTCAAAAGATGAAACTTGTAAGAAACAACTATAAATAGTTTTTTTTAGTTTGTAGAAGCTATCGAGTTTATATAATGTTTTCTTTTAATCTCTATTCACAATTTTTATTGTATCATTTTTTATAATATGATGAGCATTACCCGACCCGAATAGTAAAACTGGCCTGAAAATTTCATGTCCTGTACTATGAAACTAAAACATAAATATACAGTGACATCGTTTGAAAAAAAATCCTGGATCCGTCACTGAACTAAACAGAGTCTAAAACAAAGGTAAGATAAATGAGATATTGATACTTAAAGTTATGTGGTTAAAATATGAAACATGTGAATAATATGGGAATGTACATATCCCAAAATGAAAAAAAAAAACATTGTGTGGGTTTATAAGTTGGTGCTTCTATATGAATGTATTTCTTAATGAAGACACATCCAGTGGTGGTCATAAGGGTGCGAAGCACATGACGTGCACGCACACACGTGATCAGAGTGACGCGTGTAATGTAACATTTTGATGACACACTTTGCACTTCACACATGACACATTTGGTGGGTTGGTTGTTCTGTGTGTCCACACAATGCCTGTTTAAGCTCCTTAAATAGATAGATTATTGAGCTTATCCCCCCTTAATGACAAGACTGTTCCAACTCCCATTTTTATGTCTATATTTTTGCTTATTTAGCAACTTGCACTTATTTTATGTTTGATATCTTTATTTGGTTTGTTGTAAACCAACATTTTATCTACACTATTGCATCATAAATGACAACATCACACGGTCGTGTATCCGTGCATGGCGATACCCAATTCACACAGCAAGTCTAAGACACCTTGAAGGGTCATTTTGTTGGTTTTGATCAGGTGCAAATGGAATTTGAAGCCTTAAAAATAAGGGGAACATAAATAATCAAGGACTTTACTAAATGCATGAGTGTAATCATCTCTAAAGTAAACAACCTTGGGGCAGGTAAGAAAAAACTGGAGGAGGACAAGAGCCTTGTATCCTTGACAACCGAGGCCAAGGAAGGGGCCGAGGTCGATCAGGGGGCCGAGGCCAAGGTTCTAGTCCTATCAATCAGGAAGAGATAAGTCAAAGCGAAGGTGTTTCAAATGTAATAACATGGGACACTTGCATCTGAGTATTCTACAAGGGAGAAGGATGAAGAAGTTAATCTGGCACAAGTTGAAGATGAAGGACAGAGTTATGCTGACTGTTTGAGTAGAAACAGTTTTCTTGAATGAAGAAGACGTGATACAGACAAGGTTTAAAAGAATGAAATCGCGCCTCGAGGCGTTTTCACTCTGCCTCACAAGGCGTACGCCTCAAGGCGAAATGAGGCGTAAGTTCAAGGCGGTAGCAAATAAATAAATATTTTTAAAATATATATATCAAAAAAAAATACTAAACATCAATGAGCTTTTATAACTTGATCAACATCATTCAATAAACATAAAAAGAACAAAGTGTATAAAATACAAAAAGACTTGAAATGTTTAGAAAAAACATCAGCCCATATAGACCGCCTCAACCCGCCTCGGCCCAATGAGGCGTGCGTTTCTTCAGATCTTGTGAGGCGCCGCCTCAAAAACGATTTTCCTCCGTTTCTTCAGATCTTGTGCGTTTCTTTCACTTTTTATTTGTAATTGTTGATTTTGTTTTTACATCATCTGGATAACTGAAATATCTTTGTTGAAAACTACGGCAACTATCACATAAGGTGTGGAGTTGGGTGGACTAAATGTTTTAAACTGAGTTGAGTGGACTAAAGCGTTTTAAAGTGAGTAGAGTGGGACTGTGGAGCCCTTGTGTCTCAAATGTTGTACTTTCTATCTGGCAAATTAGGATATTTGATGTGCATATTTGAAGTGAAGCTAGATGAATGCATTTTAGAGGAACTTCAAGGCTAAGAATTTGCTGTAAGCTGGACCAGCTGGTTACTTTAAATATGTCCTATTTGCAAATGCTTTTTTTTTTTTTTTGAAAATCCTAAATTAGAAACCATGTGTTATGTTTCTAGTTCTCTGATGAAGATGGTGATGTTAGAAGGTTCTACTACCGCAATGCAAAGACATGAAACTGGAGAGCCTTTTAGGAGAGAGATATCGTAAAATCCTAGGTATTAAATAGAAAAACACCGGCACTTCCCTGCATAATTTATACCGGGTTTAATAACCGAACTGATTGTAATTTGGTTAAAAATTGGTAATTAAAAAAAAATTATAATTAATATTGACGAAAAAATTTATGGTGGAGGTGGTGGACCTGATATGGTCTCTGTTTCCTTGGTGAAAGTGATTCCACGAAGAACACGAGGCGACGTGGGGATCTTTAGGTTTGGCCTAGTCTAATAATCAAACTACACAACCTTTGTCTCATTTAGAAGGTTTATGCAACATCCCAAGCCAACTATATCAAGATATTGTCAGCTTTGTCTTCGATAGGTTGCCCATCTAGGTTGTTCATCCAAGCAAGACACGTCTTTAGAGGAAAGATATCCACTTTCTTATAAAAGAGCTTAGTCTTCCCTCACAAACCTATATAGAATACCACAATCCAACCCTAATATGGAGCCCAACGTTCTCGGTGGCATATTACTTTGGCCCCTGGATCTGATACCATCTGTAATAGCCTAAGCCGACATTATAAAGATATTGTCCGCTTTATCTCTAATGGGTTGCCTATCTAGGTACTCATGGTTTTGTTTTCACTTTGACTAGTTGTTCGTCTAGGCAAAACGCGTCTTGATAAAGAATATATGCATCTCATTATAAAAAATGCTTAGTACTCTCTCAACCGATGTAAGATATTACAGTTTATGGTAGAATTTTGGTTAGCGGTTCTTTAAAAGGAAAATTGTGTTAAGTATATGGTCATTTCAAATAAAAACCAATTAATTCACTAATAGATATAGTTAATATATTATTTGTAATACTGGGAACTACGGTTATAAAGATGTTTTTTTTTCCCGCATCTCTTTCCTAATAAATATATCATATATTAAATATTAAAAAAACTTTTAGCACTTTTTAACAAAAACAAATTATTATAAAATATAGAACTTTTAAAAATAGTTTTACAAAGTGAAATACTTAAAAGAAACATATAAAAAAATTATTATAAAATATATAATTTTTAAAAATACTTTTACAAAACAAGGTATTTAAAGAAATATATTTGGAAAAAATTCGTGTTTAAAAAATAATATAATTATTTTATTATTTAATCTATTAATTATATTTAATCATATTTTATATTAAAAAAGTCATCTTATACGATTTAAATTTTTATTGTTGACTATTAATTAATAATATTTTTTATTCATTTCGTGTAATATACGGGGCACTTACCTAGTATCGTCATATATGCTACTCATATATACATATACTAGGTTAGTATCCCGTGTATTACACTATTGAATATAGAAATATAATAATCAAAGTTTAGACAATATAAAATAAAATTTTAATATAAAACATGATTGTTATTCCGTGTAATTTAATGTTTTAAGTATTGGAATAATAAATTTTTTTAAATGCTTACTTTTTTAATTTTTTTTTTCTTTAAACATTTCGATTTGCATAATTCTTTTTTAAATTTTATATAATTTTATAAAATGCCTTTTTCAATATTAATATATTTTAGTGTATTAAACAAATCTTTTTTATTATAAAAATTTGTAATACTTGATATTTAATTTTATTATTATTATTAATATCATATGTATTTAATATGAGAGCGAGGTGGGAAATCAAACTTGAGATGTTATACGAACATGATATGGCTCCTATGAACCTTAATTTATAAAAATACATTAGTGAGTTGAGATGCACAAACCCAACTATTTGAAATAGGTTTTCGGTTCCAAATTGATTCAAGTTTTGGTCAACAAAGTCAAAAACATGTTCCGGTTAGGTTTGGGTTTTGACCAGTTTTTATCGATTTCTGGCCAATTTTGGTTCTTGTTTTGGTTGGGTAATGGTGGACCGATTCTGGTTTTTCAGGTTTTGATTCAAGCTCAGGTTACGGTTTTTCTAAGAAACAGGAACCGTCTATACTTGCTGGTTCGGGTAGGACATGTTCTGGTTGTTGGTCTAGAACCCTTTTTCTGCCCATCACCGTTGATGAATGTTAGTTCGAGTTTTTTTTCAAAAAAGTGTTGGTGGAAAAGTTATTTTACCAAAATGGATGATTTAAAAAATATTTATCAAGATAAGTGTTTTTCATTTATTTCTTTATCTTTAACCAAGTTATTATAATTTTTTTAATGCAATCAACATGCTATCATATATCAATTTTTTTAAAATCAATTCACTTTTTCTATGTTTATAACATTTTATTATTTTTATTTTTTAAACCATGTCAAATAAAAAAATGTCAAAGAATCTTCAAAAACGAAACTAGAAGTTAAAAAACTAAACATAGGTCCCAATATATAATACAAACTAAAATAAAAACGTTAAATAAAGTCGACTTGAAATGGTATTAATATCAATTACAAAATCAAAGAAACATGCTAAAACTACTTGATTAGTTTAGACACTCTCTTTTTTAGGCTTAAAAAAAGCATAAAATCGTTGAGTTTTAACTATTTTATTCGATTTTGTAATTGATATTGATAACATAGTCGACTTTATTTAACATTTTTACTGTTAGATTTTGTTTATTTTTTTACTTGTAGTTTCATTTTTGAAGTCAATAATACTATTTATTTTGTTGTATTTAATATGATTTGAAAAAAAATAAGATAAACAAAATTGTAATAAGTTAAAAAAATAGAAAAATGACATCATGTTGATTGAACTAAAACAAAAATAGAGGAAACTTACAAAATGGTCCTTATGTTTATATTAAAACTTGTTTGCTTAGTCTTTAAGTGATACAACAATAACACGTACCAGTGTAATCTCACTTTGTGAGGTCTGGTTTAGTCTTTAAGTAATATTTATTGTTAATTTGGTCTCTAAATTTGTAAAAATTGCCAACCAAGTCATTGTTTTTTTTGTTGACGGTTTTGCAAAAATTAAGGGAGTTAATTGATATATTTTTTACATATTAAGGAACTAAAATGAAATAAATATTACTTAAAAAAACAAATTTATATAAACACAGAGGCCATTTTCATAGTTACTCAAAAGAAATAAATAAAAAACACGTATTTTAATTAATATTTTTAAACTCCTTGTTTTGGTATAATTTTTTCCTCAATTTTGAAAAAATAAAAAAAATAAAAAAATAAAACTCACAAAGTTGATCCATAGCCTCATATCTTGATGAAACACGTGCTAAAGAGCAGCACTCCCATTTGGAGCCAAAAGCCCCAAAACTTTGTAGGTTAGTATGTTTGCTTTGGGTGCTAGACTGCTAGTTACTTTCTAACGCCACTCTGTTTTGGGTGGTTAGCGAATTTATAATTTATTTATGTTTGGCAAAATGGTCGGTTGGGTGACGGGTTAGAACATGTGTGGGTCAGGATGGGTACGAGTTAGAACGAATTTTAAGCAAAATCAGTTTTGGTTCAAATGAATTGTTCTTAAAAAACATCAATTTGGTTTAAGTTAAGATATGTTATAAGTAAACAAAATAGTTTATTATGATAATTTTTAGTGATCTACTCATCTAATATAATTATTTTTAAACGTTATCCATCTTTACCCATATTGTATTAAAGTGTCACCCATTTCAACCCGTTATAAACAATTTTTTACCCAAATCAACACATTTCTTTTAATTTAGGTGAAATATTCCACCTCTAAATTTATTACATGATTCGGTTTGATCGTTCGGAAAAAATGTATGCATGCTTTATATTTGTCCAGATTATTAGGACTAATACTCAGATTAATTGTATGTTTAAGACGTTTCTTATCCTATTATAATAAATGAATAGTTTAAGTCATATGTATTGATGAGATCTACATTATATTATATTTGTTTGTCTTCTATTAAATATCAATTATTATAAATAATTGAATATTAAAAACATATCTTTATATTATAATAATTTATTCATATATTTAGTATTAAATTTTTATAATTCTTGAAACCTTATTATTATTATTATTTTTTAGCAATAAGTTTTCAGCATACAAATTTTCATAAAAGCTATTAATTTACAACATTCAAGCTTATTTGACTTTATAATAGATGAGTTTCTAACAAAATAAAATAAAATCGGTAGGTTTTAGATTATAAACATGAATATAAAATCACTTAACCAATCAAATATAAAAAACTGATTGTTCGGGTAACGATTCTAGCACACCTTCCGATATGGCCGTAAGGGGCTCTACCAGCGATCCTGCAACCAAAAAAGGACCGTTAGCCTTATCGCAGGAGGGAGCCTCCTGCGATTAGACTCCGGCGTGAGAGTAAGTATACCGTTCGGAAAGTGTTAAGAAGTTTTTAAGTGAGTGTGAGAGCTAAGGATGTTGTACCTCGAAGGTCTTCCCTTGCTTGCTATTTATACTGCTCAGATCCGAGCTATCTTCGCATGGGATCTTTATTTCGGGAAGCCAAGTTCCTTGCTTTCTTGGCGTTTCCTCCGAGCTTTCCTATTCTGGCTATCTCTGCACAAAAGTTGACTCACATCACCTTTTGTCTTGAGTGTTGCCTTTTATCCGCTGGTCCGGGAACTTAGCTTTCATTAGTCATTGCTTTTGCTTCTCCCTTTATCGAAGTTCGATGAGTTGACTTCCACCTTTCCCGTCTTACCTTCGTGCCATCTGGCCTTGTGGTGTTATTTTGCGATCCGGCCATCTGGCTATATTGCGATATTATCCTACATAATCACTGATCAAATAAAAGTTTATGACTGTAGTGTGTTTTTATTTGTGATTTTATGACTGTAGTGTGTTTTTATTTGTGATAGAAACTTTGCGTACGTGGGGACAAATGAGGGGGCCGGATGCGATTGAATAATTGAATCTAATTATATTAATGAAGGGGAGACTGGAATCTTGTAGCACAACTTACAACCACCTCGACCGTGGACCCTTATGTTGACCATCACCAGTCACCACAAGTCTACAACGTAACCGATTACGTGAGCCTTCGGTCCGGTAAACAATTCCCTCGTAATCGCTTACGTCACCTGCCATAATTAGTATTATTATATTTGTAAATGCATTTTTAATGGAACTGGTTATTCACACACCAGCTTTTTTTATTTTAACACCCTCACCGATCATATACGCCTCGTATAAGAGTCTGATCATTGGTACTAACACCCAGTGATTGGTCACGTATAGAGCTGTGTATAAGACTTATACTGCACGTATATGTCTATACGTCTCGTATAGGAGTCCAATAACTGACATTGACAAGTTCTGACACCCAGTGATTGCCCCGTTATACGCCTCGTATATGCGAGGCGTATAAGGAGTTTGGGATGTGAGCATAACATAACCTTTTTTAATAGAACGGGTTGCACATCTATTAGACTAATAAATCAAGCATAAAAAATGGACAGTCTTATTTTCTGGTTCAATAATTAAATAATATTAACACTTTTTAGTAAGTTTTCTTTTTTCTATTTTCTCTCTTGTTAAAGTTTTGATATTTAGTGACTTTAACATGTTCGATAAGTTTGCTATAGTTATTTATTATCATAACTTTTGGTTAATATTTGTTAAAATATTTGTACATGTAGAGATCACGTTATGAATTTGATTTCTAGGCTAAAAGGTGTCATGCTTTAAACAATAGAAACAATATGCATTCCAGCCTTGTTTCATTATTTAATTTTCTATCGTAATATTATATTATTTATAAGATATATTAAAAGATACAATCCAGTTAGTACAAAGAAAGAAATATAATCAGTGACGACATGTAATTTGTAACGGTTAGAACAAGCAATATTGACTTTCAATATTTATTTTAAGAGTAATTTACTCTTTTCGCCCATAAAGTTGGACTAAATTGCAATTTGTTTACATATTTTTAATTTTTTGTCATTTACCAACTATACTACCAAAATTGTTGTGATTTCGGTCCAACAGTTTCACATTTTTTACTTTTCTGATAGTTTTTTATAACTTGACTAAAATATCCCTTATATTAAATATATATATAGCACAATTGAAAAAACATTTTAATTCAGATACACTTATTTCTTTTTCTCTCTCTAAAACCCATCGCATTCGACTCAATATTACCACGCAAGCAACACCACCACACCCATCCCACCCTTACCACTTTGCTCTCTGTTCCCTCTTCCACTCATCACAACCTTCTACACTGATAGATTACATAGCCAGATCCACGATTTCTTTGCACCCATTAAGAGTTTTTGCAATTTCAAGGTGATTTAGGGGTTGCATGGATGAATTCTAAGATAGTTCCTACGAATGAATATGTTATCTAGCACCTTAGTCTGATTATAGCTGACGCATCACTTATATATATATATATATATATATATATATATATATATATATATATATATATATATATATATATATATATATATATATAGGATTGGGTTCAAATGCTAACCCTCATTTATGGCACTAACCCATTAACCCTCATTAGCCAATCAGAAATAAACAAATGGCTTTTTCTTTTATTATTTGGTAAGGGTAAAGTAGTAATTTGCTATATTAAATACTTTACCCTCTCTTTTTTTATACATTCATAACTTTTTTATGCTATAATATTTTTTATAAAAATTGCACCATTTTACTCGTCTTATTTTTCTCTTTAATTCCGTTATAGTCTTGACTAGGTTTTTTTATTTTTTTTCGTATGTTCGTATTTACACCAATGTAACAAATATAAAAATAACAAATTATTTGTAACGAGTTGTAACGAATTTCGGTTTACATTGTTGTAGAATAAATAGGGTTTACGTTTAAGAGTGTAAACGACCCAAGCCGATCCCGAGCTAGTTAATTACGTTATATTCTTGACTAGGTTTTTTTATTTTTTCCGGATGCTCAAAAATTCGTTATATCTACAAAATTGTAAATTCATTTTAATACTATAAAAAAAATTATATTTACAAGATTGTAAATACATTTTAATACTTTAAAAAAAATAGTATAACATTTTGTTGATAAAAACCCAAATAATTCGTTACAACTCGTTACAAATAATTTGTTAGTTTTACAAATAATTCGTTACAAATAATTCGTTACAACTCGTTTACACTCTTAAACTTTTTTATGCTATAATATTTTTTTATAAAATTGCACCATTTTACTCGTCTTATTTTTCTTTTTAATTCCGTTATAGTCTTGACTAGGTTTTTTTATTTTTTTTCGTATGTTCGTATTTACACCAATGTAACAAGTATAAAAATTACAAATTATTCGTAACGAGTTGTAACGAATTTCGGTTTACATTGTTGTAGAATAAATAGGGTTTACGTTTAAGAGTGTAAACGACTCAAGCCGATCCCGAGCTAGTTAATTACGTTATATTCTTGACTAGGTTTTTTTATTTTTTCCGGATGCTCAAAAATTCGTTATATCTACAAAATTGTAAATTCATTTTAATACTATAAAAAAATTATATTTACAAGATTGTAAATACATTTTAATACTTTAAAAAAATAGTATAACATTTTGTTGATAAAAACCAAAATTCGTTATATCTACTAGATTATAAATACGTTTTAATACTTTAAAAAAATTATATCTACAAGATTGTAAAGACATTTAATACTTTAAAAAAAATAATATAACATTTTGTTCATAAAAACCAAAATTCGTTATATATACAAGATTGTAAATACGTTTTAATACTTTAAAAAAATTATATTTACAAGATTGTAAATAGATTTTAATACTTTAAAAAATACTATAACATTTTGTTGATAAAACCAAAATTCGTTATATCTACAAGAGTGTAAATACATTTTAATACTTTAAAAAAATACTATATCATTTTGTTGATAAAACCAAAATTCGTTATATCTACTACATTGTAATACGTTTTAATACTTTAAAAAATAATATAACATTTTGTTGATAAAAACCAAAATTCGTTATATATACAAGATTGTAAATACATTTTCATAGTTTAAAAATTATATTTACAAGATTGTAAATACATTTTAGTACTTTAAAAACCAAAATTCGTTACAAAATCAAGAATATAACGTAATTAACGAGCTCGGGATCGGCTTGGCTCGTTTACACTCTTAAACTTAACCCCTATTTATTATACAACAATGTAAACCCAAATTCGTTACAACTTGTTACAAATAATTTGTTAGTTTTATACTTGTTACATTGGTGTAAATACGAACATCCGAAAAAAAATAAAAAAACCTAGTCAAGACTATAACGGAATTAAAGGGAAAAAAAAGACGAGTAAAATAGTGCAATTTTTATAAAAAAATATTATAGTATAAAAAAGTTATGGATGTATAAAAAAAGATGGGGTAAAGTATTTAATATATCAAATTACATCAATACCCTTATTCCCTTTTCTTTCAAATCAATTATATTATTATATTATAGTTTAATATCAACCATTAGATTAGCATCTTCTAATTTGATCATTCAATATGGTTGGGTTAATGGGTTAGTGCCATAAATGAGGGTTAGCATTAGATCCATTCCCTATATATATATATATATATAGGGCAAGGTTCAAATGGTAACCCACTGTTATTGTGGTAACCCAGTGAACTTTGACCAAAAGTGCCCGAATCTTTGGTTTTTTTTTCCATGGTCTTTATTATACATATTTAGGGGGGGTTTCTTCTTTGTGTTTTGGCTAATTCGCAGTGCAAATCGAATTTACCTCGGTGTAAATTTGAGTTACATTTCGCAACATTTAGAAAAGTGCAAAAACTTTACACCGATGTAAATTCAATTTGCATTGCGAATTAGCCAAAACACAAAAAAGAAACCCCCCCTAAATATGTATAATAAAGACCATGGAAAAAAAAAACCAAAGATTCGGGCATTTCTTGTCAAAGTTCACTGGGTTACCGTAATTACACAGGGTTCTTATTTGAACCAAATCCTATATATATATATATATATATATATCAGGATTAATGCAACAATCTATAATTTAGGTAAAAATGTAATTAAAGTTTTTAAAAAACTTTAACTGGCAATACAGATGAACTAATAATTCCGGTACATTATTTTAATAATAAATTTCTTGATATTCTTTTAAATGCTCTATTATATGCTTCTTTCCTGGTTTTCTTGATAACCTATATACAACATAAGAACACAAAGAAAACAAAATCCGACTGAGCTAAAAAAAACTTAGTAATGGATAAACAGTAATAATTAAGAAGTTCAGAAGTTTGTGAAGGTAGCTCTAGTCAAAAATAATAATACAAGTAATAAGATAAGTCAGAAGTAGTGGAACGTCTCATAATATATCACGAGCCGATCTACAACATATAAATATTGTAAGACTCGTGGGTAGTTGCTCTCGTTTATCAAACATATATGAGATAGAGTGTTGGTATATACATCATTATTTCTCATAAATCAAAAATGTACAGGTATAAATATTCTAAGATCAATTCTTACGTCTCCCCATAATTCAGTAGGTGTATAATGTACTATTAAAGTAATAATAGAGACGCTGTGAACTCAACTAATTGCCACATAAAGTTCCACATCATGATTGCTGTCATGTATGTTATGTAGTTATCTTTACATGTAAGGACATGCACAAATAACAAAATACAAGTTCAAATAGTAAGGTAGTTAAACTACCAAGTAAAGTTATATTCAGATACTAATAATATAATCTAGGGCTATCGTATTTTAAACAAGACAAGAAAACATGATATCATATCGTGACAAACAAAAGTCAGATATTCATTGACTTCTTCTTTTAATTTAACTATTCTTTTTTATAGAGTTTGCATTAATCTTTATTACAGAATTTCGGATATTACAAATAACTAATACATATAATAGAGGTGACAATCATATAATTTAGGACTCAAATAATTTAATTTCATTTAGTAACTAATATAATTATATTATAAGTCATATCTCATATTTTTATATTTTTACAAAATATTTTTAAAAAACATATAATATTAATTTTAAATAAATTACTTTTAAAATTTATATATTTACTCTGTGTAATACAGTTTAATATTATATATAAAAGGAAGGTTTTCAGTACCGGACCAGGAATCAGAGGGTCGGCCGACCCAAAATAGGCATGCGAGCCGGATTCAAAGAGTGAAACATTAAAATCAAATCTTGTATTTTTTTAACATGATTGTGTTTGTTTAAGCATTAATTATGTTTGTTTAAATGTGTTTATAATTGTATAGTTTTTAAAATATATTATATATTTATTATGTTATCCGGTTCTTAAACCCGGTCCGACTAGTTCAACCAGTAACCAGTAAAACATTCGATTGACGTCTGATTTAATTCTGAAAACATTGTATAAAAGTTAATTAACAACAATAAATAGGACTAAAAAACCAATGTGGGACTAGCTCACTTGATAGAGACATTGCCTCTTAAAAAGAAGGTATTGGGTTCAAATCCAAACAAGAAGGAATATTAGATGTAATTTAGGAGAATGATAAGTATGAATGTTAAAATAAATAGGACTAAAATATCCTTAAATTTTTTTACAAAAACCCTTTTGTATCTCCCACTGTCCCACACTAGTGCCGACATCATCGGGTATAGCGAACACGGTTCACATGAGCAGATAAAGCCCTCTGGCGGGCTGGTGGCTGGTCTGCCCTCTACCATTAATTTATTTTTCTTTTTTATTTTTTTTCCGGTAAAACCTACGGTTTTCAACATCTTCACGCCTCCATAACATCATATATAAAGGCTTGCGTCCCTCAATCTTCCATTCAAACTCCATTTGTTGTTCATATTATCAATCATATCAATTTCCCCCCAAAAAACACATAAAAATGACTGCTTGTATACAAAGATCAAGACCACGAGTTCTTGAATTCGAATGCTACCAAAACTATGGCAATTTCTGCAGATCAGATAATCCCGATCAATTATCTTGCAAACCCATCTCCAAGATCACCATCCACAATCATCAAGACGACCATGATGATGATCTATGGCTGAAAATGAAAGATGAAGCTCGATCTGATGTTGATCAAGAACCCATCTTGTCAAATTATTATTTCAGCTTAATTTTATCTCATTCTTCAATTGAATCTGCTCTAGCTAATCACATCTCAATGAAATTGAGTAACATGAGTTTACCTAGTGCGACCCTATATGATCTTTTCTTGGGTGTGCTCACAGAGGATCAAGAAATTGTTAGAGCTGTTATAGATGATCTAAGGGCTGTAAAGGAAAGGGATCCAGCTTGTATAAGTTATGTGCACTGTTTCTTGAATTTCAAAGGGTTTCTTGCTTGTCAGGCTCATAGAATAGCTCATAACTTGTGGGTAAAAGATAGAAAAATTTTGGCACTTTTAATTCAAAATAGAGTTTCTGAGGTGTTTGCATTAGACATACATCCTGGGGCAAGAATTGGAAGTGGGATTATGCTTGATCATGCAACCGGGGTTGTGATCGGTGAGACCGCAGTGATTGGAAACAATGTGTCTATTTTGCACAATGTAACATTGGGTGGCACTGGAAAGAGTGGTGGAGACAGGCATCCCAAGATTGGTGATGGGGTGTTGATTGGTGCAGGGACTTGTGTTCTGGGGAACATCAGGATCGGTGACGGAGCGAAAATCGGGGCGGGTTCGGTTGTGTTAAAAGATGTGCCTGCTAGAACCACTGCCGTTGGTAACCCTGCAAAGTTAGTTGGAGGGAAACAGAATCCTGTTAAGCTTGATAAGATTCCCAGTCTTACTATGGATCATGTTCAACATGTGAATGAGTGGTCTAACTATGTTATTTGAAAGGATATTGCTTTATGATGATTGTCTTTGTAAGGTTTAGTTTTTCATTGATGGAGATGCTTAGAAGACGTACGCACGTACTCTGGGCACAGATCTGTGCCCAAACGCGTACGAATTAGTGTAGAAAATAGGATATCCGTGTGTGGAAGAGATGTTACATCGTCTATGCATGCACATATCCTATATTTCTTACCCTTGAAAATAATTTGAAATAACGTTGCTTACTCGACGGCTTTTGTTCAAGTGAGAGTTAAGACTCTCTTTATGTCAATCCGTACGGATATGTTGTTTTATTTTCTGTATCATGTTTGTCTCTTCTTCTTTCTAGATTTGTATCGTATAGGATATTATGTAATATTGTGTTACACCACAAATTTAGAATATATGTGGGGCAAAATTCAGGTATAGAAAGTGAGATGGTAATCTTTGAAGTGTACTCTTGGTTGAATTAACAATGCTGGTGTACATTACAACAGCTTACACAGTAAAATATCACTTGCGTAAGATATGAGGAAAAAGATGAATACATGCTTTACCCTTACATTATATGTTTCAAATGAATAAAACAATAATCTTGTTTTATTGTTATGAAACGTAGTCTTTTTTTTAGATTTCAAACCTCGTAGTGACTTGTCATCGTTCCTTTTATAGTTTTATGTATGAAAATTTTAGTTTAAGTCAATGCCCGGTTCCGGTTCAGGTTGCCGGTTCCAGGTCCGGTTTTTTTCCCACCTCTTGGTTTCACGTACCCAAAGACAAACTCACCTAACCTAACCTAACCAAACCATTACCTTTAGCTTTTTGGGTCAGTCTTTAAGCCCAAATTTTATCATTTAGAACTTCCCACCCAGTTCCCAACTTCTGATTTCGACTTCTCATTTCTCTTCTCGTTTTATAAAAATAATATAAATCTTGTGAATTTAAAATTTTCTATGATTTAAAATTATATCATAGAAAATTTTAAATTCACAAGATTTATATTATTTTTATAAAACGAGAAGAGAAATGAGAAGTCGAAATCAGAAGTTGGGAACTGGGTGGGAAGTTCTAAATGATAAAATTTGGGCTTAAAGACTGACCCAAAAAGCTAAAGGTAATGGTTTGGTTAGGTTAGGTTAGGTGAGTTTGTCTTTGGGTACGTGAAACCAAGAGGTGGGAAAAAAACCGGACCCGGAACCGGCAACCTGAACCGGAACCGGGCATTGACTTTGTTGACTGTCACACCCTGCCTTTGGCGGAAACGCGGGAATGTGACTGATCGTATGTCATAGCACATCAGTTTAATAAAATACTTCATTAAATTTACCAAGACATACGTTCGACAATTTGTCTAAGTATGCATGTTACATTATAGGTTCTACTAGTACTAATCTAAATACAAACAAGTACATGAACAACAAATACAACGGGCACAATTTACAACCCGATATAGAACAACAAATAATTGCCTAATAATAAATAATCTTATAGTAACCGTCTTCATAAAAACTTGTCTTGATGTACTAATACATCCCTGTCATTGTAATTGTCATGACCTGGAAAACACACTTAAAAGTGTCAACTAAAAAGTTGGTGAGTTCACAGGTTTGTCCCAATAAAAAAATGTAATAATATGCGCGCAGTTATATGCCAAGTATATCATGAACAAATGTATGTGAAAGTAAATAACATGAGTCTCACAATCAAGCCTCTGACTTGTCTGCCCAGTGACAAATGCACACGGCACTTGTCAAATAATCCATAACGGATATCAAAAATACAAAAATCGTGAGGAGTATATTCACCTACTTGCCTACAACAAAGCGTTGGTTGGCGCGACCAAACCATAGGTGAGGGTTGTCAGCCCCAAATAGATCTATCCAATACCTGTCCACCGGCTCGCCTCACGAGTTAAATGATTATGATAAAAATGGGACTTACGATAAGGAGTTGTAAAAAAATAATATCACTTGTCTCATGTAAGTACAAATCACAACAAAGTCACATGAAAACTAAGGCATAATAATAGTAATAGTAAAACTTGTATCATTTTGTCAATGTGTTTTCCACCCTGAGATTCAAAACAAAAATTAGTAAAGGGGCTATGAACTCACCTTAGCTGCGTTCCTGCTAGCCAAGGAGGTTCTCAAACAACAATACTGAATTCTCGTGCGCCCTAAAACCCAAGGGATACATTAACAGTCTGAACATAAGTCTATCATGTAAGTTGTTCACCCAACCTACCAGACTTAGAAAATATTCCATCTTGGAAAAACAAATTTAATCTAAACGACCCGTTGGTGACTCGAATTTAGTTATTTATCATAAATTACTAGTTAACGCTTTTAGATCCACATTATTTCCAAATAAATAAGTTATCTTTGTTAAAATCCATTTTTAAGCATCAGCTTAATTATATAGAGATGAAGAAATTTGAGTTTCATTTTGGTATTCACCGTCACAATTGAACTTTGATCCTCATTTATAACTTCACTAGACTCAAACCATTAGTAAACAACTTCGCTTAAAAGTTTTGATTTCCCTGTCAAAATTTTAACCGGTTCCTCAACGAAGTGTAATTTGTTGTGTGATTGAACCTCCTCAAGATGCATGTCTAATGAATCATTCCTAAACAGTTCTTCAATCTTGTTTCATGAAAAAGATAATGCACACCCTGAGTTCCTGAGGTAGTTATAATCTATAGGCTACCGAACAAGTTTGGGTGACATTTTTCACAAGAATATAGTGTCCAACTTTAGGCCAACATAGAGGCGGATGATACATACGTTTGTACAATGCCTCGAATAAAGTGTATTGCATGCTTCCATAATAGCTATTATCGTGGAAAATTCGATTTATGGTAAATGGGCATCCAAATTACCACTAGAATCGATATGCATGCCTTGAGCATGTCTTCTAACATTTGATTTGTACATTCACTTTATCCATCTATTTACATATGGTAAGTTTCACTTAGATCTATTTACATTTCGAGAATCTATTGCATTTCTACCAAAATATCTAAGTAAAGCAACTATCTCTACTAAATATGAATAATGCAAGCGCTTCATGTCTTGTTATGATTTTGATTATATAGTGGTTTTCCAACTTATTCATGTCGTAATCACTCGTGTTTGATATAGTGCCTGATAATGAGTTAGGATCATTAGAACACACTACACCATCGAGTGACGAAGAATGGTTAGTAGTAAAGTTCTCGTGAATCCTCTCACTACACCGATATCATCTATTGTTATATAAGGATATGACGACTAACGATTTATGACATGAAAAATTGACTGATACACATCAATGTTAGAATTATAATATCAATTTAATATTGATGGTGACTCTATATGGTATCGCAAAAGTACTTAAATGTTACTTGAATGAACTGGTCATCTTTGTTATGGAATAATATCGTCACTTAGGATGACTCTTAGATAAGAGTTTTCATATTGCAAATGACTATTTAATTCATGATAAAATCTAAGCGAGTACAAGATTGAAATGATGTACCCTGATAGGTGATCGAAGTCACTAGAGAAATGTTTTAGAATAAAACATATATGATATATTTCTCACGATGTTTAATTTCTAGTCTGACATTTGACAAGAAATCCATAACAAAAGAATTTCCTCTTTGCTCAAGCGAGTCAAATGAAGTTAGAAATTTCTCTTTGTCATCTACTAAAGTATCTCAGAGATTCGTAGTTCTCTAGAAAAGAAGGTATCTACTTAGTAGGATAGGGTTCTCTGAAATAAAATTTAAGTTCGTTACCTTTTTTTTTTTTTATCCTTATGTGAAACAACATTGGTATTATTCAAGATTAGTTCCTAGTGTGGTTCTGGTTTCCACACTTGGTGTACCGTTAGTGTTTATGTATAGGGTATACTACAACCAACCCATCACACTATTGGTATCTTGAAAAGGGTAATAAACACCTTACCACAACTAATCATTTATTTGGCCATTATTGGTTGCACAGAAAATTAAAACAAGGATATTTCCTTCCTATAGCATTTGCTAAAGAAGATTGAGCTTAGTAATTTTTCTAAGAATCTAGAGTTACGAGTCATGTACGGAACGTGCATATCAAAACATGTTAGAATCTAGCAAAACATGACCAATATTGGAACATTTGGCTTAACAAGAAGAATCAAGTCTCAACTACAATTAGATGAGGTACACAGTATGGTTCAGTTGATCATAAAACATAAGTAGATCAAATAGAATTTATTAGGAACTTGAGGGAGATAATTGTTCTCATGAGTACTGAAGTACTTAGGGAATCAGTGAAAGTTTTTAAACTTACGTATTTGTTAATATGACGAGTGATTTAAAACTGTGAAAGATTATATAAGATTCATGTATGAAAATCTACTAAGAAATTAGTCATCCTTTCATATGAAATTGAAACAAATGACAGTAAGTGGATTTCGAGATATAAAACCAACTTGCTCAAAGTACATATTTTAAGAGAAGCTATTCGTAAAAGGCATTGGTAATATTTATTAAGAATTTCGGATTTAGTTATGAAGTCCACACGGTAATTTCTGGGTTTCATACCCGTTAAAAATTGTTTTCTCAGCTAATCCCCAAAGGCTCATGATGATAAGTAATATGAACTTATAAATATAGTAAGAGATGTATCATGATAGTTGAATGTCTGAGATTGCGTATCCCAAGACGTATATTTAAAAATATGGATGTTATAAATTGGTATAAGATGCCGACTTGAAATAATTGGGTAGGTGTAATTTACTTCCTTATGAATTGAAACACTTAGCATAAGTTGCTAGCTTGTAAGAATGGTTTGCACTAAGGTTATTTGAAAGAAGTACAACAATGGTGAGAAGTAATCATGGAATCTTTCAAGAAGTGACTTATCGAAAGAGGTCCTCAACGCTGTATGTTTACTTTGATTTGATGCATTTGTAACATCATGGTATGAATTGATCTTGTAAGAACATTAAGGTATGACTAGGTTAAATATGGGTGTTGATCGGTGTCGAAGTACCAACCAAAAATAAAAGTTTTCACTCAAGTCCTACTACCCAATTAGATAGGGAAGTCGGGTATCGATCCACGAGAAGTCTAGTGGAAATTACTTTCAACACAAACTAATTAACTACTTGCAATTGAAAAGTAAACTTGAAAATGTTGAATTTAGGTTTTGAATTAGAAAACAATTAACTTGAACTGAAAACAAACGAATTAAAACAAAAGAGTTGTAAGCAATATATGGAAAAGGTGATCATTCCGGGTTTCGAATTAGGAAGACAATTAGGTTTTCATTAATTTGTCAATTGGGAATCACATAGACATGATTCATGCTTTAATTGATAAACATGTATGATTTTGAGAACAAAGCAATGATCTTGTTGACAACCGATAACTAGACCGATGTTGTTGACTCGATTGATTACTAGTTCTACCGGTGAGGAATTGGTAGTCAAAGCAGGCTGGAAATGAGTCGTGGCACCTTGTGCATGTGCCATGCCTTGATTGTAGTTCATGGGCACTCCCATGTTTGGAGGAGGCATAGGAATTCCAGGCCCATAGTTTGGATTCTGCGGTCTTGGTGGACTGTTAAACCCTTGTTGTGGTGGATACCCATATTGTGGTTGTTGATGATGATGGAAGCCATAACCCTCTTGATTCAATGGTTGTGGATTTGGTGGGTAAGGGTTATGCATTTGTGGTTGTGGTTGTGGATATCCGTAAGGATCATCATAAACAACATTCACGTTTTGCAAGTTGTAATCACCACCGTTCAAACCATCATCCCAATCCTTGACATTGTTCTCATCAGTCCCTATTGTGCCATGGTGAATACCTCATCTCAAAGTGTTTCTCTCTTCAGTAGCATTGGTATGGTGATCATCATTAGGAGGATGGTTAGGGGGAGATACATGCTGAAATTGGGGTTGAGCAAGTGGTGGTGGTGGTGGTGGATTTGGGTTACCTTGTGGATTTTCAAAATTCTCAAACCTCGGTGGTTCAGGTAATGGATTATTCAATGGGTATTCCATTGCCAAACGTTGCTGAACACTTGGAGATGCAAGCTCTGTCCGGTGGAGTACTCGATTCCTACAAGCGGTGCGTTCAATTTCTGGATCAAAATTCAGAGGTGAAGATCTCCCAGAATATCTAGTATGCATGCAAACCTGTAATTACATGCACACTAACACAACCCGTGTAAATCTGAAAAATAAAACAAAATAAAGTGAAATGGAAAGTAATTTGCGCACGACTCCCTGGCAACGGCGCCAAAATTTGATCGGTGTCGAAGTACCAACCAAAAATAAAAGTTTTCACTCAAGTCCTACTACCCAATTAGATAGGGAAGTCGGGTATCGATCCACGAGAAGTCTAGTGGAAATTACTTTCAACACAAACTAATTAACTACTTGCAATTGAAAAGTAAACTTGAAAATGTTGAATTTAGGTTTTGAATTAGAAAACAATTAACTTGAACTAAAAACAAACGAATTAAAACAAAAGAGTTGTAAGCAATATATGGAAAAGGTGATCATTCCGGGTTTCGAATTAGGAAGACAATTAGGTTTTCATTAATTTGTCAATTGGGAATCACATAGACATGATTCATGCTTTAATTGATAAACATGTATGATTTTGAGAACAAAGCAATGATCTTGTTGACAACCGATAACTAGACCGATGTTGTTGACTCGATTGATTACTAGTTCTACAAAAACAATGATTTCTAAAAGACTTTAAAACCGTTAATTACCCATTCAATTATACAATGAATGAAAAGAAAGTAATAAACTTGAACTTGGAATTGCAAAATCAATCAAAAATCGTAATCGTTTAACAATCAAGAACTATTGAATCCACAAATCTAAGAAAAATGAATTCAATACCAATGTTGAACAAATCAAATAACAAAACTAATTATCAAACCTAATTCTCCACCCAGAGATGATCACAATCGAACTAGCCGGACATCCTCAAACTTGAATCTTCACAATCATTGATCATAGGCATGATTTGATCTTTGCTTCTACGAATCCGGATGATCTTGGATTGATTTAGATGAGTTGGAATGCCCAAAAACGCCTCCTTTTTGCCCAGAAAATCGTCCAAAAAGTGTTAGAAATGAAACCCTAAGATTAGGCCTTAAATATGGGAAAGATTAGGTAAAAATCTGAATTTTCCGGCCGTCGCCGTATGATACGCCGGGCTCGGGCGTATCATACGCCCAGTATGGTACCCTACGCTCAGAAGTTTCTGCCAACGCTGGAATTTGGGCGTATCATACGCTGGCCGTATGATACGCTGACTTGGCCGTACCATACGCCCAAAATTATCTTACCAATGGCTTCGTCTCGTCGAGAAACTCAGTTTTCATATATTATGGGCCCTGTAACTCCTCTCCTAGCCTGAGTTATGCATCCGCAAAGTTTTTGCCTTCCGAACTTCCTGTTTTCGCGTTTTTGCTCGCTCGGCTTATCTTCTAACCAACCAATAAGCTCCCGAACACGTCTTTAAACACTTTACACCTGTAATTCATAAACATACTCAAAGTAAACGTGTTTCGGGTTGAAAATCAATAATATCATGCAGTTACGCATCAAATGACACAACTATTCACACCTTCATCAGGTGTTCTAAAATCGATATAATCCATCAAGTGGCTCTTGGGTGATATAATTCTTGATATTAGTTAAGGAGATATCGTTAAGGTTTTATGCAAGTTTACTAAGAGTTCAGGGATCTAGTTATATATTGAATTGAAAAAAAAATTCGAATGTCTATCTTTGCGTTGATGAATGTTTGAAGGTTTATCAAAGAAAAGGGTCAGTGTAGAAATAAGCCTTAAATAGAGGGATTAGTCAAAGAGGTAAAATTTTATATTGTAGAATCTCACAAATCATAGTTATATAGGATCAGATGCTCCTTGTTCCATATCAAAGAGTTTGGAGCTAGAAATTTAACTGAGGTATAGTTATACGGGATAGATCTCTTCTATAAAAATTTACAAATGTTTTATCTCAATTTTACCTATCATTACTAAAACTGTTGTAATGCGAGTTTGAATATCTAAGATTGTGTACCCATTTCATATTGACATTTTCTATAAAGTCGTGATTTTCTTTAGTGTAAGATTGAATGTACAAGGAATATCATCAAAAAGAATATAAAAACAAATGTATCATTTCACAAAATTTATGGCGCTCACAAATTTCAAATTTGAAAAGTGGTTGTTAGATAATAGACTTGGTGAATTTGATAGGTTCATGACGAAGACTACATAGGAATTATGGATCTCTTTACTATAACAGTCACAAGGGACAAAATAAATTTACTTTAGCCAGACGATTAATTTTTGTTGAATTGTGACTAAATACTTTAGTCAAATAAAAAGACAAATTGAAAAGGAAACAATGATCATCAGTATATACGAGGTTAAGAATCCATTCTAGATAGAATGATATAGAATACAAGAATAGATTGATGTATGTTCAAAGCATCTTCTTACGCGATGTAATTCAATAAGAATGATTCAAACAATGAATCAATTTCTGAAAACGTGTTAGGGAAATTGGAAACTAGGGAGTTTATTCAATCTAAATATGTTTAGTTATAATAGATTCGTAAGAACATTAAAAATTACAATTATATTTTGGGACCACAAAGATAAAGGTATGACTAATTAGTTACATGTGTAGTCAAGTGGATAACAAGATCAAAGGGAAAACCAGTCGCTGAAATGCAAGAGTGAAACATTGATCCACAAAGAATGAGACCGATTATGTTTCAAGGAAGTGTAAGGCATTTTAGAGTCTATATTAGAGGGATTTGAATAAATGTTTTACATACTATCGATGATAATATGTTGTCTTGTTAAACTTTTTCAACCTATCGGTCGAGCTTATCATCATTTGCATCTCAAATGCCTAAAGATTTGAGAACATATTTCAGTACTAGTTATCAACTTCACAATAGGATTTTCCAGAATTCACATGCACTACAAATTACAATTACGTGTGCACCCGCAATGGTAATTTGCCTTGCATGGTCACCCTAGTTCTTCCCATTTCAAGTTAATTAACATATATGTACGAAGGATAAATATGGCTAAGGATTCTAGAATTTAATCTTGATCCTTGAGTCATATTAATTAAAGTTATACGAGAGGGATTCTTTGAGAAAACCATGAATCGGAACATATTCGAAAGACTTTAGTTTGATAGAAGGAAAGATAACCATCTGACTTACGTACATGCTGCATCTTGTCTTCTGATGTCACATTAATCGATATGATTGTCTCCATGTTCAGCTTAGTAGATTGTAGATGGAAACGTATTCAGCAAAGGTGACGTCCACAGATACCAAGACGAAAGATGCTTCATCGATATAAGCATTGCAACATTACTTATCAACTAAGTCAGACGAAAACTATGTTCCTATTGAATAAGTGACTATGTAAGTGCTTTCTCAAATATAAAGTCCCCTATAACTCCCATAGGCAAATTTGTCTATCAACTAATCCTAATATACAGTTTACATAAAGTTCACATAAGGTTCACATAATTTCACATAAGTAGTCATAATCATAGAACAGTTCAAGACATAAGTCCTAGGAAGAGCTTAAGTTATAGTCTAGGCCTTGCTAAGGAGGAACCTAATTCTCTATAACCAATGGCTCTGATACCAACCTGCCACACCCTGCCTTTGGCGGAAACGCGGGAATGCGACCGATCGTATGTCATAACACATCAGTTTAATAAAATACTTCATTAAATGTACCAAGACATACGTTCGACAATTTGTCTAAGTATGCATGTTACATTATAGGTTCTACTAGTACTAATCTAAATACAAACAAGTACATGAACAACAAATACAACGGGCACAATTTACAACCCGATATAGAACAACAAATAATTGCCTAATAATAAATAATCTTATAGTAACCGTCTTCATAAAAACTTGTCTTGATGTACTAATACATCCCTGTCATTGTAATTGTCATGACCTGGAAAACACACTTAAAAGTGTCAACTAAAAAGTTGGTGAGTTCACAGGTTTGTCCCAATAAAAAAATGTAATAATATGCGCGCAGTTATATGCCAAGTATATCATGAACAAATGTATGTGAAAGTAAATAACATGAGTCTCACAATCAAGCCTCTGACTTGTCTGCCCAGTGACAAATGCACACGGCACTTGTCAAATAATCCATAACGGATATCAAAAATACAAAAATCGTGAGAAGTATATTCACCTACTTGCCTACAACAAAGCGTTGGTTGGCGCGACCAAACCATAGGTGAGGGTTGTCAGCCCCGAATAGATCTATCCAATACATGTCCACCGGCTCGCCTCGCGAGATAAATGATTGTGATAAAAATGGGACTTACGATAAGGTGTTGTAAAAAAATAATATCACTTGTCTCATGTAAGTACAAATCACAACAAAGTCACATGAAAACTAAGGCATAATAATAGTAATAGTAAAACTTGTATCATTTTGTCAGTGTGTTTTCCACCCCGAGATTCAAAACAAAAATTGGTAAAGGGGCTATGAACTCACCTTAGCTGCGTTCCTGCTAGCCAAGGAGATTCTCAAACAACAATACTGAATTCTCGTGCGCCCTAAAACCTAAGGGACACATTAACAGTCTGAACATAAGTCTATCATGTAAGTTGTTCACCCAACCTACCAGACTTAGAAAATATTCCATCTTGGAAAAACAAATTTCATCTAAACGACCCGTTGGTGACTCGAATTTAGTTATTTATCATAAATTACTAGTTAACGCTTTTAGATCCACATTATTTTCAAATAAATAAGTTATCTTTGTTAAAATCCATTTTTAAGCATCAGCTTAATTAGTCGTATTAATTTACCAAAAATGGCAAATTCTCCGTATTTGATCGTAAAACCGACAACACAACGTACACTAGAACACACACAAAGCATGCATTTATTCAAGTCACTTTTAACACTTAATAATAAGTTTAATTTACTTATTTTTAGACAAAATAGGCTCATCCAAATCAGCCATGTATTTGTGTCGTATTTCACGTCGAATTGATATTTTATGCGTTTTTCGAACATAGTTTTCAAGTATAACATTTCATACTTATCTCAAAACACTTATATATGATAAATTATGAATTATTATCATAATATTTTTATAAAAAGTTCTGATCAAACTCAGAATTATAAAATCATCTTTTTACATGTCGAAAATAATACAAAATGCATAATTTCGGTCACAATTGACCATTATATAAATATACTATTTAATTCACTTGATTTTATACTTCAAGTATGTTATAAAATCACTTAAATTACTGTTACAAATCTGCCCAAAATTATTTTATATAAAACTTCTATTTTTAAAGTTTTAACTTATCAACACTCATTTTAAGGTAACAAAAATTATGGTTATTTGTCTAACCATCCTTTGTAAATTTTTATAACAAAATATTTATATTTTTAAGTATATTAGAACTTAAAAATCAGATCTTATAAAATCGTAAAATATTACTTTCCAACTCAATAATATTTAAAAATAATTATAGGTAAAACCCATGCATGCATACATATGTAATCATACATGCATGTCATGTTTTCTAATATATATATACTTATATATATACACACACATATCATCATGCACATGTATACATGAAATAACCATGCATACATACATACATATACACACATACGTATGTATACCTACACATGCATGCATGGAAGATCCAACTCACATATATATATATATATATATATAAAAGAAGGTTCATAAGAAAACCACTCCTTTTTAAGAAAACCTAAAAAACTATTATCAACCAATCAAAAAATTTTGAGTTTTTCTTTTTTTATTTTTTTCAAAAGGTCATTAAGGTAATTATAAATTCAAACTAATTATATATGGTAAAATACTTATTTCTCTTTCCCTTGATTCTGTTTTAATTTGTTGCCTAAACACACACACGAAAAGGGTTTTGCTTCTCCTTTACTCTCCCCTCGATCGCCTCCTGTTCAAAATTTGAATTCTATAAACCTCCAGATGCCATCAAAACCAAAATAAAAACTTTCTATGCCAAATTCTCCTATGTAACGATTCATCATGATTCTGAGTTAAAACAATATTGTTTTTCTTTCATCATATAAGTTCATTCTTCAATAATATTTCTTCAAATACAGTGGCACTAAAGATGAAGACTCCATGTTATTTTGGTGATGAATATCAATTGAACTCAGACAATTTGAAGAAGAACCATTGAAGATACATTGATTGTGAAAACGATTGTTGCTTTTTTAGTTGAGAATGAACGATTAAACAGACATGGAAAACAATTTTGATGATGGCGAGAAATATCAATTAATTTGGCATTGAGGGTAAGCTGATTGTTATTTTTTAGTTGAAAACGCTCGATTCTTGTTTGAATTAGATATTGCGTATTTAACTATTTATGTATAACTTCTCTTGTTTAAAAATAATCAATATATATATTTGACTTTGAATGTTGCTATTGATTCTATAGTTCTTCTATAATTGAATTTAATCTTGAATTGAAGCCGAAAGGTAAACTAGTTGTCTAAAAAGTAAAATTTGTTGGAATACCGGGTGATGCCTGAAGTAGTTTTTTTATTAATCTTTTATTATTGAATTATGATTGTCAATCTGATTGTTTTATCATACAGTCATACATTATTCATAACACATATTATTGTTTGTCCCTTTTTAAGTCTAGTTGTGCAGTAACTTTGAGCTTTTGAGATTTTGGTACAAAAAACCCTCAAACAAAGCTTTTAGTTTTATGTAACTGAGCAATATTTTATTAATTTTGATTCACCAAAGCTGATAATGGAAAATGATAAATGTGGTCTTGGATCAGCTTGAACGTCTGATTGAAAATATATCTTACATGTTTACTGATAAGTGATCCAATGATTGAATATATGAAAACACCAATAAATAAGCTAGCTAAAATGAAACTTCCAATTTATATAAAATCAAGACCCATTAGAAGAAGAGTGAAGCCACTATGACCATGAAACAACAAACTAGATTCATTTGTTTTGAGAGCCAAATTGAGTTAGAGGAAACTACTAACCCTTGATGCTTTATGTTTTGCATGTGGTATCTTTATAGTTTTCACTAAAGGTATTTTGTTTAGTTATATGATTACATATATGTAAGCAGGCTTATATTAACCAATTACGTAGATTTAACTTATGAAGTTACGTATACGTAACTTAGTAAATTTAAAGTGTTTTTTTTTTGTTATTGTTACATATATGTAATCAAATAAGCGTTTATCATCTTCATATATGTTTGGTGTTTTTTGTGATTGTTACATATATGTAATCAAATAAGCCTTTATCATCCTCGTATATGTTTTGGTGTTTTTTGTGATTTTGTATATGACACTTATGAAGTTACATATATGTAACTCAGTCAACTTATAGTTTTTTTTATGAATGTTACGAATATGTAATCAAATAAGTTACATATATTGAACTTAGTTTCAATTATCGACTTCAAAAACACAATTTTCATTTTAACTTTAAGAATTAGGATATCAAGTGTTATTATTTTCTCCAATAATCGATTTTATTACATAATTGACCATTATATAAATATACTATTTAATTCACTTGATTTTATACTTCAAGTATGTTATAAAATCACTTAAATTACTGTTACAAATCTGCCCAAAATTATTTTATATAAAACTTCTATTTTTAAAGTTTTAACTTATCAACACTCATTTTAAGGTAACAAAAATTATGGTTATTTGTCTAACCATCCTTTGTAAATTTTTATAACAAAATATTTATATTTTTAAGTATATTAGAACTTAAAAATCAGATCATATAAAATCATAAAATATTACTTTTCAACTCAATAATATTTAAAAATAATTATAGGTAAAACCCATGCATGCATACTGTAACAACCGGTTTTTAATAAATGAACGTATTTGAAATAATCGTTAAAATAACGATTGTTATTGTTACAAATTGAAAGTATGTGAGAAATCATGAACGTGGAAGAAAACCGTGCGCGAAACGGAGTTACGGATTGTCCGGAATCGCGAAACGAAGAAAATTACAAAGATATTATGTTTTGGGACTCGTCTCGGTACGCGAAGGTGATTCTGAGGCTCCTTCGCGGTACGCGAAGCACCCAAAATATCTGAGGACTCCGGATTTCTTCGCGGTACGCGAAGAATTCTTTTGCCCCACTTCGCGGTACGCGACGGGTGTGGCGGTTTGGCAGATTGATATTTTTATCAGATTGCTTCAAGAAATTTTATTTTTTATCCTCTCGACATCAAACACACCCAGGGACGATCTGATCGAATTTTTATCACCAAATCACAGTTCTAATGCTGCCAGAATGTCCGGATCGAGCGAGGATTCGATTCTACAAATCCTGATCGTCGTTTTCATCCGAGAACTTCGTTCAAAGGGGTAACGATTCGATCTCTCCTACTAGTTTAATATTTTGTGGATTAAATCTAGTTTTGAATATATTACTATGATTATGGGTATTGATTATTGCCTAGTTGATAACTAGGGATTGTTAGAAACGAAGAACTTGATATTTTTATGGTTAAATCTTCGTTTGAAGCCGGGATAATGTCCGGTTGTTATGAAATCCATATCATGGTGTGATAACTAGTAGGAATGGGTAGATTATGGTTTTAAATGAAACATGGATTATAATCCATGGGTTGAACAATGATTGTGATAAATTGATGTTAAACTTATTAACAGTTATGATCATAAATGAATTTTTGAATAAAAGAAGTGATTTAAGGATCGTAACTAATATAACTGAACATCAATTATTTGATGAAATGCCTAGGGAGGCATGAAATATGATTAATTGTGATAATTGACTAAAACTTGCTAAATATAGTAAGATAAAGTCAATTATGTGATAAATTGACTTCGAGCAAGTCAGATCAATCAAGTGTGTTAAACTTGATTGTATGTGCTATAAGTATTGAAACTAGTTGTATATATGTGAATACAACTAGGTAATTGGTGGTGAAAGGCAAAGGACAATTCATAGAAGCGGAAAAGAGGTTGTAGGAAGTGAACAACCGTATGAACCAGGTAAGTTACCCAACTTACTGTAACATTACATATAAGTAGTAGAAAGAGTCTACTTGCGTACTTGATATATGTGAATAATGTTAAATATGTGATTGAAACTATGGGATGAGAAATCCTTTAGTTTGTGTTTGTTAAGTTTCAATGGGAAACGTATATGCAATATATTTGCATTAGAATAACCGGATGACCCGGTGATTAATTAATATGATTTGGTGTTTATAGAATGATGGTGCATAACTTGATTAATGAAACTAATGGAATTAAAAGACCTATGAGAAGGCGTTATTAGTTTCAAAACGAATGTTATGCTTGCGTGGTATGCATAGCATAAATGAATTAAAATTTAGCCGGATGAGCCGGTGAAATTGATTTAATTGAACCACAAATGTGTGGCTAACCGGTTAATCCGGGAATTGATTTATTTATGACTCCACGAATGTGTGGATAGCCAGAGGTGCTGGCAATTGTCTAGATGGAAGTACCGGTTGGTGAACATCTTAGACTTAATATTTATGACTCCACAATGGTGGATAGCCAGAGGTACTGGCAATTGTCTAGATGGAAGTACCGGTGGGTGAACATCTTAGACTTAATATTTATGACTCCACAATGGTGGATAGCCAGAGGTGCTGGCAATTGTCTAGATGGAAGTACCGGTGGGTGAACATCTTAGACTTAATATTTATGACTCCACAATGGTGGATAGCCAGAGGTGCTGGCAATTGTCTTAGATGGAAGTACCGGTGGGTGAACATCTTAAGACTTGATTGATTTATGAATTCACAAATGTGTGGATAGCCATAGGTGCTGGCAATTGTCTAGATGGAAGTACCGGTGGGTGAACATCTTAGACTTAATATTTATGACTCCACAATGGTGGATAGCCAGAGGTGCTGGAAATTGTCTTAGATGGAAGTACCGGTGGGTGAACATCTTAAGACTTGATTGATTTATGAATTCACAAATGTGTGGATAGCCAGATGTGCTGGCAATTGTCTTATATGGAAGTACCGGTGGGTGAACATATTAAGACTTGAATTATGTATGACTCCACAATGGTGGATAGCCAGAGGTGCTGGCAATTGTCTTAGATGGAAGGACCGGTGGGTGAACATCTTAAGACTTAAATTAATTATGATATCACGAATGTGTGAATAGTCAGAGGTGCTGACAAATAGCTATGGTGGAAGCAAAGGAATGTGAACACCATAGTGTAATTTTGATTAAACTATTGTGAGCAATAGTTGATGATTGGTAATATGATATTATTACATTGTGAGAGTCAACTCGAATAGAAATAACTCAGTTTGAATATTGATTGTGAAAAATGTATTTTTACATTTTGTTGTGATACCACAAATGTGTGGATAACCGATTAATCCGGAAACTAAATTGTTGAATCCACAGGTGTGTGGGTAATTGGTTGAGCCAATATATATATATATATATATATATATATATATATATATATATATATATATATATATATCTGGTGTTTTAAATTTAGCCAGAGGTGCTGGTGATAGAGTTGAATTAAATAATATACTCATATTTGCGAAAATGTCCCATTAAGGGAAATAAATGCACCATGTGTGTTGGGTGCAAGTTGATATTTGAATATGAGATATTATTATCTAAACATGATTAACATCCATATGATATGTATGTGGATGGGTTTAAATAAGTTTTTGGGAACTTTGGGAGGGGTTACTTACTTAGTTCATATGAACTAATTGTGACCTTATATGTGATGTTACAGGTCAAGAATAGATATGCATTGGGCGATCAGATCGGGCACGTTGTGAAGCGGAATCGAGCGTTATGTAAATCTTTGGTGAGATTAAAATTAAACACACAAGTTTTTATTAATCATAAATGTTATGAAATTAAGTGTGTTTAACTCATGAAATGATAATTTCACGCTTCCGAACATGATTTTGCGGAAAAATTTTAAACTGGGACCAAATTTTGACACGTGTAATTGTGTGAGAAGTCTGGGTGTTACACATACATATGTAATCATACATGCATTCATGATTTCTAATATATATATACTTATATATATACACACATATCATCATGCACATGTATACATGAAATAACCATGCATACATACATACATATACACACATACACATGTATACCTACACATGCATGCATGGAAGATCCAACTCACATATATATATATATATATGAGCATACACACATGTATATGTATGTAATATAAATCAAATCAACCCATATATATATATATATATATATGTATATATATATCTACATGCATGTGGGTAAATATTATGTACATACACATCTATGTACATGCATGTGATGTTTATCATTTTTCAAGTAATAAAAACCCACATATATACTTCTATACACACACCCATTATCATCTTCTTATACAAAACCCATTTGATTTAAAACCCAAGCTTTAGGTGAACAAACTTGTATAAAACCCAAGAACAATAAAAAAATAGTGATTATACCTTACCAAATGAAGGTTGTTTGATCAAAACCCTTTCAAAACTTCAAGAATCACCAAACTTGATGAGGGAATGGATGAAAGGGGAGCTTGAATGTTCAAAAATGGTGAAGGTAGAGAGAGAAAGAGATGTAGACGTATAAAAGAGAGATTGGGAGGAGAATTTGGAGTGTGAGAATGGAGAATATGATTATGGATGGATTACATTGGATTTTATATGATTTCTCAAGATCTAGCATTGGTATCCTTTAGACATGTGTCCATACACATGTCCTACCAAGAAAAATAGTTGGGTCTTTAGTGATTTAACTGGTATAATCTGAATCCTACGGTGTATGACTCATGTACTAGTAATTTTATTTAAAAGCGATTTTTATTCTAAAATTACTAGAATATTTAATCTTACTAAAATAATTAAATTTTAGTTAAAAACAATGACCATATATGTCATTTGGTTAATTAACTCCATTTTATCCGGCTAAAACACAGATAACATCTGTTGTCTGAAAAGTCAACGGTTAAGTCTAAAATTACGGTTTTTCATCGTTAACTCAAGTTAGTCATTTATGATTTATTATCTTATGCTAATCCAAGCATATTCACTAAATTCGTTAACCGAGTGGTCACCCACGTTCGTTTTTTGATATTACACCGTCGAACAGTGCCGAAATCTCAAAAATCTCCAAATGCAACACCATGCATTTAAAATAAAAATAATTCTTTGCTAGACTTAATAACTTAAATTTAATAATAAATATTAAATTTATTAACACGTTATTTAGTCGAGTCTAGTACACTAATCATATCGGGTATCATTCTATAAAACCCACATATGTTGAAAATTGTATCTCAATAGATATTAATTTTAATATCTATTATTGTGTTACTTGTAAAGTTTACTTACCCACATCGTATGTTTGGAGTTGAATAACTCAACAAGTGCAGCAGTGGCGGACCCAGGAATTTTTTTTATGGGGGGCGGAATTTTTTTAAAAGTTATATTTTTAGAGTTCGATATATAATATTTTTTTTTATTTTGTTCCGATCGGGTTAATTCAAAGCGGGTAGGGTCGGGTCATGTTAAAAAACAATCAAACTAAAGTTCATATATAAAATCATAATAAAAATACTTTACAACTAAAGTTGTTCTTATGCCTGACAAAATGGACGAGTTGGGTTGGGTAATAGGTTAGAAGGCTGTGAGTTATGATGAATGCGAGTTATCATGGGTGCAGGTCATGATAAGTTTTAAGAAAAGTTAGTTTGGGTTTAAATGAGTCATTTTATAAAACATCTATTTCGTTCAAATTAAAATAAATTGTAACTAAACAAATAGTTTAATTGAATAATTTTTTTTATCAAATATATTATTGATCATTGTTACCCGTTTGAATTCATTATATTCATACAGTTTTTAAGTTAACCATCTTGTTATTGAATTGTCTGCCTAGTTTTCTACCAGGTTTTATTTTTTTGAATCAAAAACATCTATGAAGATTGTTATAAGTAACTCTTTCTCTAAGAAAACAAATATAGGCATCACTTAAATTCTCATCACAAGTCTGATTTTACAAATTTAAGGGGGGCGATTGCAAAATATTAAGGGGGTCGGTCAAGATTTTAACATATATATACTACTGGAAAAAAAAAATTCAAGTGGGGCGGCTGCCCCCCCAACCTTCAATGTAGGTACGCCACTGAAGTGCAGCTTCTTTATCTTTCAATATACGTAAAATTTTACCCTTACACCATATTAATAGCTTTTAGCTAGGTGTAGGATTTCGAAGATTTAAAATTTATAATTCAAGTCAAATAAACAGTCAAGTCTTAGTCAAAGTCAAACATGAGCTTGCGACAAATGTCACATTGACTGAAACTGGAACCGATTGGAACCAGAACCGGTTTCAGAACGATTTGTGCACCTCTAGTGAAACCTACAAAGAAAACGTAAAATGTAACTTTTTTGAAATTAGCAGGGTCGCCGGGAAATCGAAATCTGAATTTTAAATTCTGAATGATAAAATTTGGGCTTAAAGATTGGCCCAAAAGACTAAAGGCTAGTTTGTCTTGATTGGGACTTGCACTCTTGCTGCTCTTGCAGTACGAATGTACGATTACAAATTACAATGCTTGAAGTCGTGAAGACCTCTACATGCGGACTGTTTTTATACTCGACACTTATTTTTTATTATTTATTTATTTTTTTTAATTTAACTCCTCTTATACAGTTATTTATTTTTTTCTTTGTTAATTTTTTTAAACCAATAGAAAAACTCACATCATCCATTACATCTTACAATTAAATATATTTTTTTTCTAATACTCAGGGCCGTCTCTGAGAGATTATGTGCCCTGTGCGAATGCTAATAATAGGCCCCTATGTGTGCATGTGAGATAATTGGTTTGTAACTAAATATGAAGTGAGTTAATTTGTTTTCTTTACCTAAAATTTAAATTGTAATGAGTTATTGGGTCAAATGTTTATGAAACACGTTTTTCTTTTAGCTTTTATAAAATTTGTAACTGGGTTAAATATATTTAAAAATTTTGAATGTAAATTATTTGTGTTTGTTGTAAAATAAATATATATATAATATACATTTTTTTAAAAAAATTAGGGCCCCCTAAAAAGTGGGTCATGTGCGGTCGCACCTCACGTACTTGCTCTAAGACTCCCATGAATACTTATTAACCAGCACTCCTCTTGCGTGACGTCTACGTGACGCCTGTGTGACATGTGATCAAATCCCTGTCAAACCCCACATTACACATAATTTTATAACAATCCATCTCAAGCTTGGTGGTTAAACTCTACTGTAAGCGAGCCAGTGACTATACTGTCTGTAGGGGATAAGTTGTCACATGACAGAGAATTAATTTACCACTGCATATTTTTAGCCATTTTAATTTATTTGTTGGAATAATTATTTATCTTGTTTTGATAAAGAGTTCATAACCAAATTGGCGAGCAATATGAATACTTCATATGACATTATTAACAGAACACTTTAATATTTTATCATTTTATTGCAGTCGTGTTATATACTCTTTTTAATAATCAACTTTAAAGTAAATAGAAACGACAAATATGCGTAGTGAGCACGAAATTATAGGGAAGGGAGTCCACCCAAATCGTCAAATTTATATCTTATCCTGTACTCCTTTTTCTTCCTGGAAAAGAAGTCCACTACCTCCAATATTTCCACGTCAAAAAAGTTTATTAAATTTTGAGAAAAATATAAATGAACTAATTAAGGTTTGAGGGATTGTTTATTAGCATCTTAATTGTATTAAAAAACTACGTCTTAATGGTTCATAACCTTTTAATACTTAAGACGTAACCTTAAGTCTAAATGATTAAGATTAACCTTATGTTTGTATGGTTAAAAGGCCACATTTTGATGTTACCACTTAGTTATTGAGACGTAAGATTACTTTTAACCATTAAAAGGTTATCATTCATTAAGAGTTCGCCTTTTAATGACCATTAATTAAATGATAATTACGGAAAAAATAATTACAACGTTGCTAGACACTTCACTTTTGCAATGAAGATCTTTTAACCGGTGTTACATTTCGTGTGAAGTATTCCTAAGAAATTTTTTGTCCACTTGCAAGCCACATCATAGCAAGTTATCTATATTACATACAAATAGACAGTTCAAATAAAATTTAAGGATTTTATCTCTAACATGAAATTTTATATAATAAAATTCATAAGTTGTGTGTGTGTGTATATATATATATATATATAAAGACTGAACAAAAACATGTGCGTATAAATACAAAGGCGTCCACGCATACACACATAGACATATATAGAAGAACACAACAAGCACGTTAACACGTATAAAAACACACACAAAGATACAATTACCTGAAAATGAGGGAAAAATTAGTTAAAAGGGTCCACTATGTTACACACAAACATGCCACGTATGAGCTCATGGGCATTTTATAAGTGCAAAATCGCAATCATGGACTAATTTATTTAAGCATTTTTTAATTAGCATATATTTTAAGGTTTTATATGCTTTTAATAATATATTACAAGTTACATACAAAGGGAGTTAACACTCTGTTTTGATATTTTTAATTATCTTTTTATACGATAGCTTCAAAGATGTAAATTTCTTTAAAAAATTGTTTAGAAAAATAATAAGAAATCTTAAGCTTTTAATTTTTAAATTAATGGTTAGAATTTAAGTATTAACACTTGAGATTAACGTATATAAAAAAAGAGTGGAAAAGCATTGTAAGAAAAGGCCATGTTTTGACTTTTTTTAGTTTTTCATTTCTTTTATTGTTAATGACTTTTTCGTACAATATTATTTAAAAATCACACCATAAAATCAAGTTTTTTTCTCATTAATTTGAATATAATGTTGATACGCTTTATAAAAATCTAGTATGTCAATGTGATATTTAATTTTACGTACTGTTTTTTTCTGATTCATTTTTTATGCATTATTTTAAATGATAAATTTTTTATTATGTATTTGATGTATCGTAGACATTTTAATAATACATTACATGTACCAAAAATTTATATACGATTTTAAATAATTAAATTTTTATTTTTATATTATGTTCAATTATTGTCTAACTCTTTTTCTAAAATAATGTTATATGAAGAACTTATAAATATTTTGAAAAATGAATGAATTGAAAAACTTAATAAAAGAAAATATCCCCAACCAACTTCCTCCTTTTCTACAACAACACATGCCAAAATCTCGTTTATTTATGGCTTTTATCATTAAAATGTGTGTTTAGTTGAATCTCTTTTTTGTATAAACCTTATTATGTTATATTTTAGCGATTCTGTTGTATGATGGTATTTTTTTTTCTTTTAAACATTAGGTAACATCAAATATATTAAGGGCAAAAAAAGGTCATTACTAAACAATGTCCTCACCAATGGCATTATAGCCTAGTGATATCTTGGTGGTTGCATAAGACTCATGAATTAAATCGTCATGGGTTCGAATCCTACAACGGGGTTTTCTAAAAAATATTGAGTTTTCTCAATAACTGATGACTTACTGGTAGATATAATCATGTGGTACTGGTGATGGCATGACGATGATACTCCGGTGATCCATTTGTGACTTGTAAATTAGCCGTTCAAAAAACAAAACAAAACAACGTCCTCTTACCATTGTATTGAGGTAAAATAATACATAAATTGATCTTGCGTGCAAAGCAAGCCTTCGAATGATTAAAAATAAGACAAATATATTTCTAGACAAGCTGGGTATACAGTCATAATACGTGCTTTTGTCAATCTACTTCTACTTATATACTAATAAAGAAATGTTTTTAGTGTGACATCTACTTATCTATATCTATACTATATAATAAATAAAGGTTTTCATATGCTACATGTCAAGTTTTTAGACCATTTAAAGATTGTTTTCCCTCCTCACTCTCATAATAAATGTTTGTATGCCACTTTTTATTAAACTTTGACTTCTTTTCTTTTTTCTCCCCTATTAAATATTAATGGTTTTATTTAAATTAGCAAATAATATGATTAAATTATAAATCAATTCTTTAATTTTTTATAAAACGTCTTTGAAAAATATATATTATGTTATTTTAAACAAATAATTTTAAAATTAAATATTTAACATGCATAAGTGTGTAATACATCTATGTTTAATGTTTTACACACACACACATATATTAAGAAACCTTTTTTTATAAATTTATATTTTTAAAGTTTTTCTGTATAAAAAAGGTATAACTAATATTATTAGTTTTAATATAATCATGTAAATTCAAAACGATGTAATAAAATTATTTTAATTTTGTTAATTTATGAAGACATAATTATAAAATCACATATTTTTTATTCGCAAACCGTGTAATACACGGGTCTATAACCTAGTATACTAATAAAGAAATGTTTTTAGTGCCACATGGCATGTTTCTAGAGTATTACAACATTTATTTCCCTCATCTCTCTCCTATTAAATACATCTAATATTAAATAATAATATTAAATATTAAAATATACTTTTTATACATTTTTAAAATAAAAAATATTTTTTAATACATTAAAATATATTAATGTTAAAAACACACTTTTTTTAAAAATTATTAAAAATTATAAAATTTTCAAAAATAATTATTAATTTGAAACGCAATGTTTAAAAAAAACAAACTTTAAAAAAGTTGGTGAGTAAAGAAATAATATTATTATTTTAATATTTAAAATATTAAATCATACGAAATTGTAATCGTATTTTATAAAAAAATCATCTTATATTTTCTAAATTTTCATTGATAATTATTCGACTATTCGTTATATTTCTTTATTTAATCCGTGTGATACACAGGGTACTAACCTAGTTATGTATATATATGGATGCCTGTGAACTCAACCGACCACAAATGAATTCTCATCCGACGAAATTCATCAAGATTAAATCATGACCTTTTAAATTAGGCGGTTACATCAACCTTTGTTTGGCGGTCTTCAGCGGTTTCTGGAGGTTTTCATCGGTTTAAGGCGGTTTTCCGGTTAACCTACGGATCATTAACACATGTCACATGTCTTGACACATGTCACATGTTTCGGGTTATGTAATTTGGAAGTGCTTGGTTTACTATCAAATTTTTAAGAAATTGGAAAATGATAGAAATCTATGATGGCTTCAATTCAATTACATGAGGTGTGTTACTTATAATGTATACTATAATCCACATTTGCACCGGTACAAAAATGGACAGGAATGAAACTGAACTACGGTTAAAACTGAAATAATTAATTAACAAAAATATTATAACAAAGCACCTTGCTACCAGACGGATATAAAACTAGTTAAATATGGTTTTAAATGCACCATTATAATCGCATTACTGGTTCATTGTCACACTTCGACACCTAGGGTGCATCACTAATCACTATACGTTATAATGTAATCACTTTAGGTCTATCGAAAAAAATTGAGTGAACCAATTTAAAGAAAAACATGCCGATAAACAAAAATTATTGGTATCACTTATAGTATTTATAAGGGAAAATTACCAAAATGATCAATGTTGACCAAGAAATTACCAAAATGATCACAATGATTTCGGCATCTAAGACTCCCATTTAGACGCCCATTTTGTGTACTTTTTTACAACATACGGGCCTACATGTCGGCGGCTTTGTCGGGGTGTCTAAGACTCCTTTTCTACTGGCGTCTTAGACGCCGACTTAGACGCCTTTAGACGCCCGTATGTTTACAATAATTACAGAAAAAGGGCGTCTAAGTCGGCGTCTAAGTCGTCGTCTAAGACGCCAGTAGAAAAGGAGTCTTAGACACCCCGACAAAGCCGCCGACATGTGGGCCCGTATGTTGTAAAAAAGTACACAAAATGGGCGTCTAAATGGGAGTCTTAGACGCCGAAATCATTGTGATCATTTTGGTAATTTCTTGGTCAACATTGATCATTTTGGTAAATTTCCCTATTTATAACGATTCAATAATATTTTCTTGTTTTTCTTTTCAAAACTACGTTATAAACCCGTTTATTTATATGTTATACATGAGTTTACAAATAATAATTATATAACTGAAATAGTTTATAATACAAAACGATATAAGATAAAAGTACAATCATGATTTATAAATTTTTAAACACTTTTTATCATCTTATTTGTTGTTTGAATTAATATTAAGAACTTTGTTCATGCATTTAAGCTTATATTATTAAATTCAAAAAATAAGAAAGTTGCTATCATTGATAAATTTTATAACGACTTGCAAATAAAATTAACGTTTCATAAATAACAAATTTTGTTATAATTCCTTTGATATCAAACACGATACATGAATGAATGTTATATGAATGCATGTCGCTTATCAACTGATTTTTGCATCCCAAACAATATTCTTATTTTAAAAAATAATGTTATAAACTCTCATCTTTTATATATAATTTTTTTATTATTGTTTTAATGTAAATCCATCAAAGCGTATCATATGAATCACTTCACGTTGGAAATTTGATTAATTATCAAATTTAATTTAAATTAAAATCAAGACTTTTCAAATTACATGTATTGATTATATGTGTTAATTCAAGACCCTTGGAATCACCATCTTGTAGTATAAATAAAAGACAATTGGTGTCTTGTTTTTTGTTGAAAGAATACTACATACCAACTCACATAAACTTTGAAGAATTTTCAACATTCTTGACTCTTCAAGCTCTTGTTTAGATATCTTTTTCGGGTGGTAGGTTAATCCCGACAGTATACATACTGTTTCGGTTGTTGTACATGGGAGACAGACGCGTTCGTCTTGAGAAGAGGTGCGAAATCTGTTTTAAGGAAAGCGTATTGAATACATGTCTCAACTATAATCATCAACATGATTATTCTATGTTAATGAAGAATAGGTGGAAGACATAAGTGGTTGAAATACAGAAAAGGTATTCTTGAAACATTTGTTGCCGGCTCGTCATGCTTGATTAAAAACTTAACATTAAGGAAGAATTATATGTATCCCCCTCTTTTGAGGTCTAATTACATATACGCTCAACTTTAATATCTTTACATATTGAATTCCAAACACACAGACGTAAACCAATTCGTTCATCGCCCCCACCATACGACTGTTGTACCGTCGCAATCCTCCGTCCCCGCCCCCACCATTATTCATTCATTTTGATGGTTGTCAAAAAAAATACAAATACAGAAAATAACAAGAAAAAAAGTAAGAAACAAACACAATTAAAAAAGAAAAAAACACACCAAAATGATGGGGGAAAAAACATAAAATGGGAAAAAAGGTAAAATAGAGGCACATTTGAAGCAAAGATAAAATATATATAATAAATCTTTCAAAGTTAGGGCAAACTAGTAATTCCTTAATTCATTTTAATGAAAATGGGTATATTTGAAGTTTTTAGCATTAGAGGAGGAGATATATGTTATTAAAATTTTGGATTGGGTATATATGTAATAAATGAAATTTGTATGAGGATATATGTAATTGCCCCTAACATTAATAATTCTCTAATCAGATAGGCTATTTGGAGTATCCAACGGAGACATTGATCAAAACAAGTTTGGTATATAAATTAGTAACTTATATTCTTTTATTATAGTCTTGTAACCGGTATGTAATAGATTATTTCTTACTAATAACGAGAGAATCGTTATTATTTATATTTGATTATTGTTTTATAATAGAAACGTGAACCCATTTTCTACACTTCAAACCTGCATTTTATAAATAAATCAATTAAATATAAAAAATTCTGTAATAATAAAGGATTCTAGGATTTAAAGACCATTTACTTGTCTAGTTTATCAATTATAGAGATCTACAATCGTCAAAGTAAACCCTGAAGAATGAAGACGACATGGTCACGTGAGTATTAAATATTATCTCATAAAACAGTCGTACAAATTAAAAATTAGAGTAAATTGTCTAGATTTTTTTTTTGAATGGCGAAGATCTCAATCGAGTGAATCCACTGTTTCCAAGTCATGTTACCAAGGTCTAGTTACCAGGACCTCCCATGAGCCACCACAACCACCCCAGGAGGAAACCATACTGGGAAAACCTCCTGACCCACTCAGACCCTTTTTTTCGCTGCGGGAGGGATTTGAACCCAAGACCTCCCATTTGGAAGGATCTTGAGGTACCATTGAGGCAATGCCTCTTTGGTAGTAAATTGTCTAGATGGTATATATGTTTTGCTAGCATGTCACTCATTGACCACATGTTTCATAAATTACACATATGGTTTTAAACTTTAAACATTCGTTAAAAATGCGTTAAAAATGTTTAAAATTTAAGACTGTATGGTGATTTATGAAACATAGGAATATCAAAGGATAGAGACAATCTCGATAATTCACTCTATAAATTTTCTTTTCTTTACCACGAACAAATTTCCCTGGTTAACAATAATTGTAGTTTTACCAATATTTGCAGGTTCCTTAATTTTCTTTCTTCACTATAAAAGAAATAGGGTAATTAGGAGCTATACTATATGTATATGCATGTTAGAACTTCTTCTAACAACCTAGGCATTCTGTTATCATTTCCAATTGGACGATTCATTAATCCAACTAGTAGAGGACTATAAATTGATCAATAGAGGACTATAAACTGATCATTTTTTTTTATTTCCGTTGGAAATTAGGAATAGATGGACTGTCTATAGGACACGTTTTATTAACAGGATTTATCACTAGTTTAGCTACTTTAGCGGCCTGGCCAGTTACTCGGGATACTCGATTATTCCATTTCTTGATTTTAGCAATGTACAGTGGTCAAATAGGATCATTTTTTTCTCGGGACCTTTTACTTTTTTTTCATCATGTGGGAATTAGAATTAATTCCAGTTTATCTACTTCTAACCATGTGGGGAGGAAAGAAACGTCTCTAGTCAGCCATAAAATTTATTTTGTACACGACGGGGGTTCCATTTTTCTCTTAATGAGAGTTCTGGGTGTCGGTTTATATGGTTCTGATGAACCAACATTAAATTTTGAAACATCAGTTAACCAGTCGTATCCTGTGGCTTTGGAAATCATATTCTATATTGGATTTTTTATTGCTTTTGCTGTCAAATTGTCAATTCTACCCCTACATACATGGTTACCAGATACCCACGGAGATGCGCATTACATTACTTGTATGCTTCTAGCCTGAATTTTTTTAAAAATGAGAGCATATGGATTGATTCGGATTAATATGGAATTATTATCACACACTCATTCTATATTTTCTCCTTGGTTACACTTTAATGGATACCAAGTGAGGGAAGAAATTTTGAGCTTAATCTCGAGTTCTGAATCAATGGTAAGTGAGGGTTTACCCATTCCATGGGGTTCCCGCGCATCAGGGGTAGGTCTCACGGTCTGCGATCGAGGAATCGATCTTAGTTATCAACCGCAAGAATAACTGAAGGTAGCACGACGAGTCCCTCTGTCGTTCAAAAAAAAGTTAAAATATCAATTTTTTTAATAAATACACTAAAAGTAGAAAGAAGAGAGAACATTTTATAAAAAAAAAGAAACAAAAAAAAAGAGAGATAAAACTGGCTTTGAAGGTTGTTGCCTTAAGCTCAAACACAGGCAACTCTTGACATAGTAAAAAACGTGACGCGAAAATAATTAGGTTTAACTTGACAATATAACTCGTTTAAAATAATGATTCGTGTTCTGGTTGACTCATTTATAACACATTTTGGGTTCACGTTAACCTATTTAAAAACAAATTTACTCATAACTAGTTTTAGGTTTCAAAATTATTATTTTATTATTTTTTATTTCTGGAAATATATATTTAATTATTTTATTACTAGTTCTTTTGGATACAGGTTAGAAACCCTACTTTTTGAGGACCGTTTGAGTGACATGCTGATATGTTAGTTTTTATGTGTTGTATGATTGCTTATGTGATGTATGCCTAAGATAGTATGTGACTCTTGACTGACTCTTGATTGTTTGTTTGTTTGGTTGGTTGCTGGTTACTTGGTTAGTGTGTTATGCTGGTTTTTTTGCTCTATTGCTAAATATATGTTTTGTGTGTTTTATGATTTGTCTATGTGGTGTATGTCTGATATAGTGTGTGACTCCTGAGAGACTCTTGATTGTCGGTTGCTAGATACTTGGTTAGTTTGCTTTTGCTGGTTTATTGCTCTATTGCTAGACATGCTTGTTTTGTATGTGGCCTTTTGTAATCGTTTGCCTTATATTCCTCCAGTTTGTTTGCAAAAATAAAATAAAAATAAATAATAATAAAAAAATCCATGAGCCGCGGGTCTTTTCTGAAGCGGCCTCTCCACCCTTTTCGGGTAGGGGTAAGTTTTGTGTTCATCTCTCCACCCCCGACCCTACTTTAATGATAACTTTGATAAAATTTAGTATTTATATGGTTAATTTTAATATATTAACTTTTTTTTGTTAAAACATCATATTAATTATTTGTCACTTATACACATCTATTTACAATTTATAAATTCATTTTTTGATTAATTTAGATAAACAGTTTAAATAATGTCATGTTCAAGTTAACCTAAATTCATGTCCATCTGACTTAAGGTTAAAAAACTTTAATACGAACAAAATATGAGTCGAGTTGCAAATTCTATCCACCAACCTACAACCCATCAATCTAACATGATTGACATTCTTGACTCAAACCCTGCTCAGTGGTGCCAATGACAGGCACACATGCTATCACAAAGCTACCATGGATTTTTGTTAAGTGTTGTGTTATTCTTACACTCCAAAATTTAAAAATACACCCCAAATACGAGTCGTATTGGTCAATACGGCCCGTCTTGGGAGACGGCCTAGTTTGACTGATAGACGGCCTGGTTTCTCTAAGACGGGCAATGGCAGTATGAGTCGTATTAAAAACAAATTATAACTTTTTTGAGTCGGTTTTTCTTTTTGCAGCGATTACTTATGGATATCGACGATGAGATGATGGCTTCTCAGCAGGACAACGATCTAGGGGTGAGCAAAAAACGAAATAACAGAACCGGAACCGAATTAACCTAAAAAGCCGAACCGAACGAATAACCGAAGAAAACCGAACCGAAAAAAACCGAAACCGAATTATTCGGTTCGGTTTCGGTTTTTCATATTCTAAAAACCGAAAAACGAACCGAACCAATATGTAATCTTTTTTAAAAATTAATATATATATATATATATGTTGCTATTTTTATACTTATTTAACGGGATAAACACACAAATAGTCTACCGTTAAATATGATAAAGATTTGTTTAGATGAACACTATCATTTTAAAAGACGAAGACCAGAATTATTGCATATTTAGTTATTTACTTTTGATTTTTTTTAAATGTAAAAATATGATGACAATTATTTAGTTTTATTTTGATTGGTTGGTGTTCGATCAATTAATTTATGAATTAGCTATTGTTAATCATCTTTGTACTTTTAATATTGTGTGTGTGGGATAACAAAAAAAAAGCAAAAACAAAAAAAAAACCGAAAAAACCGAACCGAAACCGACAAAAAAAACGAAAACCGAAAACCGAATGGAACTGAACCGAGCACACCCCTACAACTATCTAGTCCTTGATGACGAGGCTGCGGAGCTCATGCATCACGAGTGGATGCAGTTTGTGACACCCCGTAATTTCCAGGTCAGCATCTCATTTATTTAAATGTTTATTTAAATGCATTATGTACACGTGGCACTAGAATTAGATTCATTTAGTGTGACACGTGGCACGACAGTACAAACACTGGCATACGACTAGATAATTCGTGGAATTATCGACAAACAGCACACACGTGTCAAAACACACGAACGTTGGTGAACATCACAGCACTTAAGCACAGAAACACTTCACAAGCCAATTATGGCAAGTAATTGACTATTAGAGTCCAAACGACGCACGAATGATGATCTACAGTCGAGAAACGGGCGAGAATGGGCCCAGAACAACAAAACAAGCTTATTGGGCTTGACATTTAGGCCAGGCGGTACGCCTGACCCGAGACGCCCACGTCAGGCGATGCGCGCGGATGGAAATCGAGCGTCTCATTCGTTTTAACCCGCGCGTAACGCCACGCATAACCAACCCACGCCAGGCGTTACGCCTGGGGCGCCAGATTCGCAAAAATCACCTTTTTAAACTTCCAAAACCCATCATCACACCTACACACTCATTGCTACCAAGCTCACACTCAACCACTTCGGCCATTTCTCTTCCACAGACCTGCAACACCCTGATTGATCTTATTGGAAGCCATTGAAGACCTCTTGAAGCTCCAAGGCTTGAAGGTTTGAGGCTTGAAGACCACACTTGAAGCTTGAAACTACCATCACCCTCTTCTTTCTGTCGAATCCAGCCATCTCAGAAGGTTCAGGGGCTGCTCATCCATTATCTTGGTGTTCAAGGAGCTCTAGAAGGTAGTTCTATGCTTAAAACCCACTTTCACATCCATTATACACACATGCAAGTGTTAAAACCCACATGCAAGCACCTATAGTGCACATGCACGAATTTATCTTCTGGGTTTATTGATTTTAAAGTGTTTTATGATGACCTAAAGTGTTTAGATGATGATCTATGATGATCTATGAAGATGAGTATGGGTCTTGTTGCTTGAAATGATGATTTGTCACAATATATTGCCATGCATGTATGATCCATGATGTTTAGGATGATTTTAAGTATATAGAGATGTTCATAGGTGACATTGATGATGATTCACATGAATAGATTTGGTTAAAATGGCTTAAATGTTGATTTTTGATAAACTTTCTATTAATAGAAACTTTTTGATTGTAAAATGATGATATGAATGATATTTGATAACATGCATGCTTAAGGATTGCTATTCAAATGTTATTAGAATGATAATGATGTTCAAAATGTGATCTTGATAATGTTTATGGTCACTTTTGACAAAGTTACTATATTTAGTAACTTTTCGGGTCGAAATAATGATAGGAGACGACTTGGCTATAATAGTATGTCTAAAATGATGATAGAATGACTATTATGATGATTGATGATGTGAAGATTAGTTTAGAAATGTTAAAAATGATTATTTCTATGAAAAACTAGAAAGTTACTATATTTAGTAACTTTATTGTTACAAAAACCGACTTAGGAATATGTTGAATGACTTGAGCATGCTAAATGATTTATTATGTTATAATATGATGTTTAGATGCTAAGTTAGATGGTTTCCAATGTCACGTATGCTAGAAATGGAAACTTTCCATTTTAGGAAACTTTTGTGCACTAACATGCTATAAACGACGTATATGAACTTGTATGATAATGTGCTATGTGTTAACATGATCCCGTAGGACTACTGAACATGCTAGAACTACAAAACCGTTATACTTTGTGAACTTTCCATAAATGGAAACTTACTATAAATAGTAAGTTGTCCATAGACGCGATTTGCGCGTTTTGCACACGACAAACACTTACACGATTGCTACACGATTCACAACCGTCACACGGTTCACCAACGGGTCGTTGACTTGACACGGTCAACTTGGTCAACTCTAGTCAAACACGGTCAATGTGGACCAACACAGTCAAACACGGTCAATATGGACCAACACGAGCAAACACGGTCAATGTGGACCGACACGGACAAACATGAACAACCAAGGGTTGTCGGACACAAACACGAGCACTAACACGAACACTAGCACGGTCACTTACACAAACTCACGTACGGTATACGTTATAGGTTGCCGGTGACCGACGTGCTACTTGACGATTCAGGAGCTTACGCTTACATACATTCATTTCACTAAGGTGAGTTTACGGCCCCTCTTTACTCTTTTTCAAACGCTTTTAAATAGGGGGAGAATACTAGTTGCATCGAGTCAAACATTATTACTATTACAAACATTTTTGTGTATGCTGGTTTATTGGACAAACATTAAGTGTTGAACTCGTAACAAGCCCTCACAAAGTCTTACCGTTAATGTACAAACAACGTGGTAGATTTGGATGGATCCATTAGGGAATGACTAACCCCACGGGGCACTATGTTGACTGGATGTCATAACCCGTGCAAATTCTGACCTAACTTGCTATGCATACGAGGCATAGCGGAGGCAAGGACAAACAAGTCTAGTTCGGTAGTGACGCACTGACACTTTGGGCCTAGGGCTCGGTACTAACATTTGATAAACAGCATGACACACTTTCATTACTATATGTATATCAAAACCTGTGAACTCACCAACCATTGTGTTGACGCTTTTTCTAACTTGTATTCTCAGGTAACTAGCTGACTATGGAGCAGGAATGCACATTAGGGATTATGGGCATAGGATCCCGCATTCATGTTATCAGTCTTTTGAAAAACAATTACTTTTGGGTTATGTTTAAACAATGATGTGTTGACAATTTAATTTCCGCTGTGTAAACAACTATCTTTCCGCTGCATGTTATGATAACTTTATTTTCCGCTGCAAACTATTTTATTATGTGTATGTGTCAAACTTGGATTTGTAAACGCATATAGTGTTGTTCTATATGACCTTGAGCTGTGATTCTGGCCACGTCACACCCACGTGGACTGACACCACGAGTGGGAAATTGGGGGTGTGACACAGTTCGAGCTTGGCACCGCTGCAGCTATAAGGTGTCGCCGTTTGCTACGCATGGCCGTCGGAGCCCAGCGCAACATAGATTGGGCTAGCTGAGGTTGGTCAGACTAAGCGGGCTAGGGCCATACTAGGAGAGGACACACCCTGCACCCGCCTGTTTGATACAGTGGATCTGCCTACTTACCGGCTCATTACAGTGGAGTTTCTATCGACCTTCCGCTACCTAGCTCATCAAGCGCCCGTTGCTAAGCAGGAGGACGATAAGCCGCTGCCGGACATTGAATTCTCGCTATTCGGTCAGCATTCCGTGATGACAATCGAGAGATTTGTCGTGCTGATCGGCATCTACTACGAGCCGGAGACGGTTATGGATGCATTCGTTCAGTGCTAGACGTAGGGAGAGAACGATGCGATGAGGGCGTGGAGGCCTCAGATCTTCACAGCCCAGTTTCAGAAGGACAGGGTCCGAGCTTCGACAATTCGGGACCCACTTATCCGGTACATCTACAGGTGCATCACCACGACCATATCTGCACATGGACAGAGCCAGGGAGTGGGTGACGAGCTCATCCAGGATAGCCGCCGTCAGGGCATACGTATCGAGTGACGGCTCGATCAGTTGGAGGATCTTGTCCAGTGGACGACCGACGTGGTGTCAGACATTGCGCGACGGGACGGGATACAACTTTGTCCGTTACTTGAGCCACGTGTCTACCTATATGACGGATTGTCCACTGGACCATCTGAAGGATCATAGTTTAGTTTGTCTTTTTGTATTTTATTTCCGTTGTATGTAAAAACTCATATTGTGTGTTTATATATATGTTTCGTTCTTTATTTTTATTGTTTCTGGTTGTGTTTTGTTTTTTTAATAATTACGCGACAAATCTATAATGTTTAAATTAAATTAACATAAACAAACTATTTATAAAATAAAACACGTAAATAATTAATATCGTTTAAAATTAAAATAATAGACGTATATCGTTCAAAATTTAACATGATAGACGTATATCGTTAAAAATTAACAAAATACATATATTAAGTCTAAATAAAATAAATAATTTATATGCGGCTCGTACTGCCCTTCACGGGCCGTATAAGATTACTTCATACCGGTTGAGACTCAAATTGGCTTATAAATATAAGTCAAGGCTTGTACGGCCTGTATAGGGCAATACGACCCGTCCACAGAATCTGCAGTGAATCCAAAACATTCTTTTTGAATGTTTGTCTGTACTCTATACGGGCCGTATAGATTCGTTGGGGTGTTAAAATAAAAAAGAGGGTGTACAAATAAATCTCCCCTTTGTTAATTATGATGATATAGAGAATACACAGAAACTAAAATCCAAACATCTATAGAATAAATAAATGACACGTGTTATCTATTCTATACTATATAATAAATAAAGGTTTTAATATGCTACTTGTCAGCATTCTAGGTCACTTAAAGATTTTTTTCTCTTCTTTCTCTCATAATAAATATTTGTATGCCATGTTTTTATTAAATTTTATTTCTTTTTATCTTCTCTCTTCTATTATATATTAATATTTTATTTAACTTAGTAAATAATATGATTAAATTATGAATACGTTCTTTATATTTTTATAAAACGTCTTTAAAATTCAAATATTTAACATGTGTAAATGTTTAATACGTCTATGTAAAAAAACGTATAACTAATATTATTAATATTAATATAATCATGTAAATTTAAAAAGATGTAATAAAATTATTTTAATTATGTAAATTCATAAAAACATAATTATAAAATCACATTATTTTTTATTCGCAAACCCGTGTATTACACGGGTCTATAACCTAGTTATATAATATAATGTTCTTTTAGTTTTATTTTAGGTTTCTTTCATATTAAATAAAATAACATGATATGTTACTGATGCATTATTTTTTCTGCTTATTTATTTCTCATCGTTATTATTGTTACTCTGTCACTGGTCAAAATTTGGCTCAATCATTTTTTTTCTTGGTGTTTTCTTATTTAGGTTTAAGGTAACTGAGAACAACGTGAGATCAAATGAGAGAAATATTTTTTTTGAACGGCATTTGATCTCAACGTGTGAACCACTGATTTTCACGTCACGTCACCAATGTCTAGTTACCATGACCTCCGTTGAGACTCCGCCACCACCCGAGGAAGAAACTGCACCAAAAAACCCTCTGACTTCTCAAGGACCCATATTTCGTCTTGAAAGGGATTTGAACCCATAACCTTGATAAATGGAATAAAGCAATTAATTCGTTCTATTGATATTATTTTGGATTTTATGCTTTTATATACTTAGCAAAGTTAATATTACTGAGACAACATGCATTCGTAACTTTATATGCGTGATATCACTCTGAGTCTCTGGCTTTTATCTAATTTTTTTATTACATTACTTTTTTAAAATTCTTATACCTCAACATACTTAACATAATAGTTTTTTATTTATATTTCAATCAGTATAATAGATGACTTCATATATTTTTTCTAACCATACAGATCCATCTAACGATACTTTCCCATTTCCATTTAATTCCGATATTAATGTTTGACTCATTTTCTAATTACTGATTTGACCATTTAATTTTATATTAACTAGCACAAAACTCCCTGTTTGTACTTGAAAACCTACTTAATGCGTCCACGAGTATCTTTTTTTCGAACGGCGACTTTCTTAGTTTGGAAGGTATCGCACCCCATCCATAGGAGAGGTCCACACCCTACTCCGGCCAATGTGTTGTCTTAACCGGGCCCACTAGGCATCAGAGTTTGGCATGGCGTTCGACCGGGAAAACCCCACAGGACCGACCCACTATTGGGTTTGAGACTCACAGCCTTGATCCATGGGTAAAACCGGGACGGCCTCGCTTTGCCCATACAAAGGTCATTGTCCTATGTCCTTTGAAAGACATGCCATGGCCGAGATTCGAACATGCAACCTTTCGGTCAACATGTGGAATCCCAACCATTGGGACAACTCCGCAGGACAAACGTCCACGAGTATCTAATTTAATTTATTTTAACATCTTTATATGTTACTAGCTTACTGACCCAGTGTATTACACGGGTTGATTCGTAAAATTGTATTAAATAATACGAATTAGCAATTAAGATATAAATATTGTAAAATGATATTTTAAGATAACCTTTTGTTTTTTAATTTGCAGACTGAAGTTAATTAAAAATAAATATCAATTGCAGAATGGTAATAGATTTAATAATCAATTAAATTTGAAACCAATCATAAAATATAATTATCATCATTATTCTTTCTTTTTTTAATTAGAAATTAAAATTTGTGTATTGAGTATCTTGATAATTTAATTTGAAACTTTTGAATTTCAAAAATTAATCAAGAATGGAAAGTTTGATATGATTATACTTTCAATAATAATAAATGAAATAAATATCATCTTTTTTAATTAGGAAGTTTGACTTGATTACATTTATAAAATTTAATTTATTTTTAATATATCAAAGATTAATATAATTGTGACAAGTGGCATCAATTGTAATGTGTCCAATCATTTAATGGCATGTGGCATGTAATTTAACCAGAAAACGACAGGTGGCGGAATGCTATTTTTTTATTATATAGTATAGATTACTTTTACAGTATAACATAAATCCTCAAAACATTAGATAAGAAATTAAGAATATTAAAAATTAAATAACCAACTACTAACAGGTGACTTCTTCCTTAAATTATTTAAGTCTATTTATAATATTCTATAAAGAACTCATAAGTTTATAAAAGAAAAGGATCTTGTCTTGGTTGTACAATATTATCGACGAAAACATGAATTTGTGGTCCAATGTTACCCCCAAAAATGTACCACAAGCATACACATACGCCAATGCTTTCAACGTTTCAATGTGATAATGGATGCCACACAATTTCTTAGTGCCATTGAGCCTTGTATACTCGTATCATGTGCGGTATTCAACAAAGCTAGCTAGAAAAAGAGTTTTAGAAATTAAAAGTAATCAAAATCTTTACTAAAAACTTATTTGATTGAATTGACTTGTTCAATCTCGACGATTAAAGATTAACTAAGCCTGTGGAAATATTATAAATTAAGTTAGTATTTCATGTATTATACAGACTAAATAAAAAGTTATAAATAGATAGTAATAAAAGTTTAGAAATTTAAAATGATTTTTTGATATAAAGTATAGGTTTAGGTTCTAACAAAAATGATTAGATTGGTGAGAAGTGTTTCTAAAAATTCATAATTTTAAAAAGGTATAATTACATATATCCCCCTCTTTTGAGGTCTAATTACATATATACCCAACTAAAAAATTTAATTACATATATACCCTTCTTTTGAGATCTAATTACATATATACCCAACTAAAAAATTTAAACACATATGTACCCAACTTTACTCATTTTACATATTGTAACATTTTGAATATAAACATACGTAAATAGGGGTGTTCAAAATATTCGAAACTCGAAAAAGTTCGAAATCTGAATCGTATCCGAAACCCGAAAAAACCTCATCCAAAATCTAGTTCGGTTTTTTCGGGTCGAATAAAAAGATTTTAGATTCGGGTCGGGTTTCGGATATACAAAAACTGTTTTTTCGGGTCGGATAATATATTAAAATGGGTATATTTGAAATTTTTAGAATTAAAAGAGGGAATATATGTAATTAAAATTATGGATTGGGTATATATGTAATAGATGAAATTTATAGGGGGATATATGTAATTAAAATTTTGGATTGGGTATATATGTAATAAATGAAATTTATAGGGGGATATATGTAATTGCCCCTTTTAAAAAACATAAATTATCTTAATTTTTTAAAAAGACATTTTGTTCATTGTGTTTTACGTTTAGGTAATTGTGTAATATACTTATGATTGTGTTTTACATTCAGGTTATTGTGTAATATACTCATTATTGTGTTTTATGTTCAGGTTATTGTGTAATATAATCAGCATTGTGTTTTACGTTCAAGTCATTGTGTAATATATTAATCATTGTGTTTCGTTCAGGTCATTGTGCAATATACTCAACATTGTGTTTTACATTCAGGTTATGTGTAATATACTTATCATTGTGTTTGACTTTCTGGTTATTGTGTGATATACTTATCATTGTATTTTACATTCAAGTGATTGAGTTATATGTATTAATCATTGTGTTATACGTTATAACTTATTTCATGTTTTTTTTGTTATTGTTTTTTATATATTAAATGAGTTTGTTATTTATTTTTTTATGTTTTCCATATTAGAAGCATACAATTTTATTATTTCAAAATTTTATTTTTCAAAACTTTTTAATTTAGTAACCTATATTTTAGGTTATTGTGTCGTATTCATTCATCATTGTTTTATGTTTTTGACTATTTGATTTTATTATCATTGTTTTGTATGCAGTAAATGAATTTATTGTTATTTTATCATTATGATTTACATATAAAAAGCACGTGATTGTGTTGTTTCACCATTATTCTTTCTAAAGCTCATCATTTTATAAAAAAAATAGTAAGACACAATATAAAACAAAAACACACAATAACAGACAAGAGACAAAATGACACATTACAAATATACAAGATGAAGTAAAACTTAATTTTTTTTTATTTTTTATATAACAATACTATACTTGTTTTAAAGACAAAAAAACACTTATTTTTTTATGTAATTAAAAAAAAAACAATATCGTATATAAAAGTTGTGATCGTTTAAAAAATATGGGGGGTACATGCTAAAAAGTTAACATAAGTGTCTATGATTAAAATATCATTCAACTAACCTTTTAATACAATTTTGGATATCAACCATTAAATTATATATCTAATGACACACAATCATTCTCACACTTCTCACCAATATAAGCATTTTATTATAACCTCACCTATAAAGTACAATTCAAATTACACACAAGTTAATAATTTAAGTAATAATATTATTTTTCGACATTTGTTTCTTAAAAAACTATTTAACGTTTTGTTTTAAAACCTATTTTTGTAATGTCATTTTCTTACAAAAATAGAGACAATTTTATGTGTATTACATGAGTTATATAAAGAAAAATATTAAATAGTTAGAAAAAATATGATAAATATTATGTATAAATAAATAATCAAATTAAAAAATAATAATATTATCTTTTTAACTTTTGTTATTTAATAAAAGTTTGTTTCTTAAACATCTTGCTGAAAACATTGTTTTAGAAAATGTCATGTTTTCTTCAAAAATCTAGTCAATATCCTAAATATTACATGAGTTAAAAAATCTCAAATAGTTAATATTGAAAATTTACAAAACATAAAACGATATTTTGAGATAAATATTTTTAAATTACGCATGACACTCTTCGATAGGGTCTGGGGGAAAAGAATGGATACAAACCTTATCGTTATCCTACTTGAGATAGAGATGCTGCTCTGAATGAATTCCGATTGATATATAACACATATGGTTTTTATGTTGGTTATTTAGTGTAAGAAATAGTGTTCAATATAAGTGATAAGTGAGCAAGTTAGTACGAAATACTCGAAAAATAAAATTTTATTAAATTATATATTTATTTATCATTATAGAGATCATGAGATAAAAAGGGCACTTCATTTTCCAGTATAGTTGAAAAACAGAAAAAGCAAATGCACAAGATTTTAGGCAACAATTATTAACTTTTGTTATTTCCTTTTCGTGTGACTTGTGAGTGTGTTGCTTTTTTTTAACGTCAATTTAGATCACTGACGGGTCATCCATCAGATGATATCCACACCTAATATGAGAAAATCCATCATAGGTGAGAGAAAACCCCTTAGTCCAGCATAGAACCTCTATTTTGTCCATGCTCAGACTTAAATCCATGACATTCCCAATATTAAAGACACATGGTATATTCCCTAAACCAGTTGAGTCGAGGATATTGGTGAGTGTGTTGCTTTTACCACGGTGGGATTATTTGTGGCTTCAATTCACGTTAAATTAAAGCACAACTTAACTGAAGGTGATGCGTATACTTTGATCTAAAGTTCCACTCCATTTTTATGCTTTTTATTCTTTCCAAAATCCTAGCCTTACAAGCTAGTTTTAGACAATTATGGTTTTATGCAATTTTATAGAAAATAAATTTGTTTAATATAAAAGTACATGTATAAAATAATAAATAATAAAACTACTTTTATTAAACCACCAAGAAAAACAAAGAAATCGGTGTTTCATAAACTAATTAAACATAATATCATATGATACTTCTTAAAATGAATATGATATTGAAAATATTGTACTCAATAGTTTTAACATTGTTTGTATCTTTCTTAAATTTTTACAAAAAATTATAAAAAAATAAACGTAATTGAAACTTAAGTTTTAAAGATAAAATTATTTATTTGTAAAGTATATTGAAAAATAAATAATAAATTCAATTATTTTAACATGTTATTATGCTTATTTTATTTTGATTTACTTATTTTATAATAATTAATTTATTATTGAGTAACTTACAAGAGAACAAAAAACAACCGTTCTACTTAATATATGTAAACACACACAAATTTTTTTAGCATATTTTTTTAAAATTTTTGGCATGCATAATTTTACATGAGGATGAAATAACAATTTTGTTAAAGTCGCTCCTGCCTTATTCTCAAATTCTCGTTTGAAATTTTTAGTCAAAATTGTTTGGAACCATCAATAAACGTCAACATCAAAACCATTCCCGTTTTATGTCCTAAATCTCGTTTGAATAGCCAAAAGAGTGCCCGAACACTTACAACGCATAACAAACTCAATGTAACATGATTCGAACTTGTTAAACACACAAAATCTTCGTAATTAACCACAATGAACCCCAATCAATCATCAAACCCTCCTAGTCACATACAAGTCAACAAAAAAAAAAAAACTCTGAAAAACACCTTAAAAAAACTTTAAAAAGAAGAAATTAGGTTTTGGTTGTTGAATCGATTGGGAACCACTAAGAAATGGCATCATGATACACAAAGATGTTGAATGAAATCAAGGCTGACACATGGAATGGGTTATATATTTTTTTTGAACGGCGAAGGTCTCAATCGTGTGAACCCACCCCACTGGGAAAACCTCCTGACCCCCCTCAGACCCCTTTTTCGCTGCGGGAGAGATTTGAACCCAAGACCTCTCATTTAGGAGAATCCTAGGGTATCATTGAGGCTATGCCTCTTTGGTGATTGGGTTATATCACATGAGTTCCTACAATGTTTAGCAAACTGCTACCCTTAATTAGCAGTATGTGAAACTTTAATAAATATTTTGTTAAAATGTCCAACTTTCGAAAGCTTCCCGATGTCGGTTTTCTTATGAAATTATTTCGTTAATGTACGTACGTACCAAGTTCTGCAAATTTAATCCAAAATCAAGTAAATAATAAAAACTAATAGAAACACAATAAAAACTATATGAACAAGGTTAAATAAGTAATTAAAACCTATGTCATTTAATTTATAACACATTAATAGTCACATAGTATCATACTAATTATGTTTTTTAACAATCTTTAAATAATATGTTTTATAAAATTATAATTTTACAGTTGCAATACACTTATTTTTAATAATGTTTTGATGCAAATATTTTGTGTGCTTACGTTACAATGGTCATGTTAAACATATCACTTTAAACACGATTCATCTTGCACAAACAATAGATAAAAAGTTAACTAACTTGTAACAAATTAAAGTTTAAAATATAACAATTACAATATGTTAGTGTGTGTTTATGTATCTATATGTGTGTATATCATTCTCTTATGATGACGGATGAGTAACAAACATATTGCAACGAAGACTAAAACTCGTATTTTTTATTTTATTTTAATTATTAGTTGTAATATTTTTTCTTATAAATTAGGGAACATGTTTTCTTGTTATAATTAACTGTTCACTAAATATATATTTTTTGAACATCAAAGATAACTTTTCAGCCTAGCCTTGACTAAATTTGTATAAATTGGAGTCTTGTGAAATTATTTTCTAGATAATGGCTATGTCTTGAATAACACCTATATCATCAACCCTTAAATACATATATAAATAATACTCACGAGTCAATTGTTTTCATCTTTCTCACGATATATTGAGGATTTTTTAAGTTTACCTTGATTTGTAGCATCACATTCTTCTTCAATAACCTTTCTTTTTAAAAACTAGCGAACTATTTTCACATTTCTCATGATATATTGATTCAAACTAAAATCTAAATGTCTAAACAAACAAAATGAGAGGGAGGCTAATGGGGTAAAAAAATGAGAGGGATGGAAAGAGTATTTTTTTTTAAACGTGTTTGGTTAATTTTTTTAGGGGGGCGAAACCAGTATTTTAAAAAAAATTTTGTCTTACGGTCCGAAAATTAACACTACTGACGAAAAACCCGGTCCCTTGAATGCTTCGCCCCTGGAGAAAGCAAAAAAAAAAAAAATACTTAACATACATGCACAATACTTTATTGATTTAACAAGATAGAAAAACAGAGTGAGACGTACAATTTTGTAACTGTATGATATATTACACTTAAAAGTAAAATACACAAATATATTAAACAACTTTATGTATTTTAATATAATTTAGGTTTTGAAAAAAAGTTATAGGGTAGGGTTTGGATTCAATAACAAATCAATTTGATGTAGTGTAATAAAGCTCTTCTTAAAAATAAAATGGTTTTAGAATATGATAAGTTAGTGTAATAAAAGATAGGAAAAAAATTGCCAGTCAAAATAAAATAAAATAAAATAACATAATATAATATAATATAAATATTTGAACATTGTTACAAAAATATAAAAATCCATATAGTAATTAATAAACGGTGAATTTAACATTGTATAGACGGTCGGATACTTTATTGTTAACTTCTACCGAAATTTACAAAACTTAAATATTTAATTAGCCAATTTAAAACCCCACATAACGCAATTGTCTACAACGTCGTTGTCTCCGTCTCCGATTCTTGGCAACCACGTTATTTTTCATCAAACCCAAATTTGACTATCTCCACATTCACTTCCATTATTTGGTAAAAGAAAATGTTTTCACGAGGAAACTAGACTAAGACTAGGGAGCTTAAATAACTAAAATCCGAAGACGAAATTAAATATCCAAATTCAACCCAAATAAGCCAAATAAAACACGTTTATTTGGGTTATTTATGATATAAAAATTATGTGTATATGGGTTATTTGGATAGATTTAAATTAGATAAGCATTCTTATTCAAATTGAGTTGGATTTTGGATGGAGGCCTAAAAATTTTTAATCCGAAAACCCATGTCTAAACCGACACTTAGCAAGTTTGGTTATGCCTCTTAGAACGTTTTATTTATACTGATAAGTTGGGCTGGTTGAACCAAATTTTAGTTGTCTTTTTAAAACATTTTTGCACAAAAACTTTTTTAGAGATTTATTTAATTTAATAGTCTTCTTAAGGATATTTTGTTGGTTAAAATTTCTCATAATTCTTAAAAGGTAAGTATTCAAATCCTGTGTACGTGTCTAGAGTTATAAAAAAATTAGTTTTAATAACGATTATTTAATGAAAATTTTGTTTAACTCGTACACTTAAATGATTTCAAACTAAATCGTCATTTGTCTAGACATGAACGCTTAACATCTATATTTACATACTTTAATAAAAGAGTATTTCTAAGATACTTGTGTTGTGTTCTGATGAATCACAAACTTTTTTTCCGTCTCTCTCCTAATAAATATTAATAATTTTTAGTAACTAAATTATATAATTAAACATTAAAAAATATAAATCTTCTAATTCAAATAATTTACTAAATTATTAAAATTTAATAAACTATAAGAATATTTCGGTTATATCTTATTTTAAAATATAATTTTATAATTATTAAATATTTATTATTATTTTGATATTAATAAATTATAGTTTTTAATTATTTATCACGTAATAAACGCCTAAAAGGGTTTCTAGACGTAGTTTTATACAAGAGAACAAACTTTTACGAGAGGTCTAAGGTTTGAATTTGGGTCGAAGCATATTTACTGAGGCAAAATCAGATGTTTACCTAGTTGTGGGGTTCCTCCTGGGGTAAGCTCGGGCGTATGCCTTAGAGCGTAAAATTCGAGGGGACGGTTGAAATCCCGTCTTGGGTGTCATCGTACCAAGCCGTTAAAAAAAAGGGAAAAAAAAACTTTTATGAGTGTGGCCCAACGTTAATAATCCTTAATAGCTATTAAATCTTAATATGGTTTGGCCCGAATTATACCGAATAACCATGAGTTCAAGCATAAGAAAAAATGACTATAAAAGGAATACCCATAAACCCCAAAACCCAATCATCACTCCTGATTTATGAATCATTGTTATACGAGGCAGTGGTGACCTCAAAATCCCCAACAACAAGAAAATCTTTGATCTTTCAATACACATTTGTCTGAAAAACCACAGAGATTAAGATTCAAATTGTTTCAGGATTTCTTATGTTATACAATTCGACGATGAACCCTCTGTTAAACCCTATTTTCTTACATGCGTGTGCTGCTTCCATTCAATTTCTGTTCTTGATTTTGATATTAATCTCTTGGGTCTGGAACAGATTCAAGATTGATCGAACTTTGGTCCCAAAACAGAGTATTGGGTGTTTGTTCTATAAACAAACTCTATTTTGCTGCCTTGTTCTGTCCCTTTTCAATCTTGTTTTGTGTTTCTTGAACAGTTTTTATTGGTACCGAAACGGTTGGACCGATGAAAAGATTGTAACCCTTTTGCATGCTGTTCTTGGATCACTTGTTTGGTTAGTCGTTTCAATTTACCTTCACACAATCGTTGTGAATTTGTCTACAGAATCTAGAAAATATCCAACTGTGATAAGGGTCTGGTGGGTGTTTTTCTTTACAGTTTCTTGTTATTCACTTGTGGTAGACTATGTCTACTACAAAAGAATCCATGATTCCATTCCTATGTTGTTTGTGTCTGATTCTGTGTCTAGTATCATGGGTTTGTTTCTTTGTTTTGTGGGATTGTCCCACAAAACAGAGGAAGTGTCTCAAAATCATAATCTTGAACAGCCCCTTTTGAATTCTAGTGTCTCTAGAGGTGATGCTGAATCAACTTACGAAAATGCAAGTTTCTTTAGCTTGCTTACATTTTCTTGGATGAGTTCTGTAATTGCCAAAGGCAACAAAAAAGCATTAGACCTTGAGGATGTCCCTCAACTCGCGAGTATTGATAGTGTGAGAAGAGTTTATCCTGTTTTGTTAAACAAAGTAGAGTCTTTAAGCAATGGGGAAAATCAAATCACTTCATTCGCTCTCACAAAAGCCTTGTTGTACATCGTGTGGAAAGAAGTTGTTATCACAGGTTTACTTGCTTTGGTATCTTCGTTGTGTAGTTTCGTTGGTCCTTACCTCATAGAAGAATTTGTTCAGTACTTAAATGGACAAAGAGATTACAAGAACCAAGGTTTTGTTTTGGTGGCTGCATTCCTTGTTTCCAAGATCATTGCATGTTTCACACAAAGACATTGGTACTTCAAGCTCCAACAAGCTGGAATCCGAGCTTGGACTGCCATTGTTGCCATGATTTACCAAAAGGGGTTGACCATCTCTGGCCAGTCAAAGCAAGGGAACTCGAGTGGCGAAATCATCAACTTCATGGCTGTTGATGCCCAAAGAATAGGTGATTATGCCTGGTATATGCATGATTTCTGGCTAGTTTTTGTTCAAGTTGGCGTCGCATTGTGGCTTTTATATAAAAACTTAGGACTAGCCTTCATTGCTTCATTAATTGCAACAATTATTGTGTTGTTGGCTAATCTTCCACTTGGACATATCCAAGAAAAACTTCAAGATGACCTCATGAAATCTAAAGATAAACGGATGAAATCAACATCTGAAATCTTGAGAAACATGAGGATTCTTAAACTTCAAGGTTGGGAAATGAAGTTTTTGTCAAAAATCATCAAACTTAGAGATGAGGAAGAAGGTGCGTTGAAGAAATACATGTATACTTTATCGATGACTTCTTTTATCTTCTGGGGTGCTCCAATTGTTGTTGCTGTGGCCACTTTTGCAACATGTTTATTTGTTGGTATCCCTCTCGAATCAGGGAAAGTACTTTCTGCACTTGCAACTTTCAAGATACTTCAAGAGCCGATTTACAATCTTCCCGACTCGATATCAGTGTTTTTCCAAACTAAAGTGTCACTTGGTCGAATTGCCACATATCTTCGGCTCAATGACATTGATCCTTGTGCTGTTAATAAGGTTACACGGGGTAGTTCTGAAGTTGCTGTTGAGATCATAAATGGTAACTTTTCCTGGGATTCAAATGCTTCTTCTAACCATACCTTGAAAGATATAAATGTTAGAGTAAATCATGGGATGCGGGTTGCAATTTGTGGGACCGTTGGGTCAGGGAAGTCGAGCTTGTTGTCTTGTATTTTAGGTGAGGTGGCGAAGATATCAGGAAGTGTGAAAGTTGAAGGATCAAAGGCATATGTAGCTCAATCTCCATGGATACAAAGTGGAAAAATTGAAGATAATATCTTGTTTGGCAGGGAAATGGATAGAGAGAGGTATGAGAAGGTTCTAGAAGCATGTTCTTTGAAGAAAGATCTTGAAATTCTTTCATTTGGTGATCAAACGGTTATAGGGGAGCGAGGGATCAATCTCAGCGGGGGTCAGAAGCAGAGGATACAAATTGCTCGAGCTCTTTATCAGGATGCTGATGTCTATCTTTTTGATGACCCGTTTAGTGCTGTTGATGCTCATACAGGAAGTCATATTTTCAATGTAAGTGGTTTTTCTTCGCGTTTTTAGCATATTTAAAGATTCATCACATTTTTTATGTGCATTTTGTTTTTTCGATGACAGGAATGTATGCTCAAATTCTTGGACTCAAAGACAGTGATTTACATCACACATCAAGTAGAGTTCTTGCCTGCTGCAGATCTTATCTTGGTAAACTAATCTAATTCTTTGCTTTCATTTAGTTTGTTCATATGAAGCCTACATTTGACATACTCAACTAGAGTATTTGATTGAAAATGATTAAAAAAATGGAATGCAAAAACTGAAATTTGAGAAACATCCAATTTGGAGCCCAAATGATGAATCAGGCTCGAAACTTTATTCGGATGAAATATTGTTCCCATGTTATGTTTAGAAGAAACATATAACTGTCTTTTTTGTATCTAAGATTTTTATTTCATTTATACATATGAACGCATTATCTCACATGATATAACTCTACAATTAGGTGCTAAGAGATGGAAGGATCACACAAGCTGGAAAGTACAACGACATTCTCAATTCTGGAAGCGACTTTATGGACCTTGTAAGTGCACATAAAGAAGCATTATCAGCCATAGATGCCATAGGGACAACTGATCAAGAACAAACAGACGCTTCCAAGAAGAACACAATCAATGGTCAAAATGGTAAACCAGATGATTCCTCGGTTTCAAAAGCCCAACTTGTTCAAGAAGAAGAACGAGAAAAAGGAAGGGTTGGTTTCTCAGTCTACTGGAAATACATAACAACGGCTTACGGTGGGGCACTTGCACCACTTATATTATTGGTAGTAATCTTGTTTCAAACACTTCAAATTGGAAGCAATTACTGGATGGCTTGGGCATCCCCAGTGTCTGCAAATGATCCTGCCCCAGTTTCTGGCTCAACCCTGATCATTGTTTATGTAGCTTTAGCAGCTGGATGTGCTATATGTGTACTTGCAAGAGGCTTGCTTATTGCAACCACTGCATATAAAGCTGCCACTATTCTCTTCCACCAAATGCACCTGGCCATTTTCCGCTCACCCATGTCTTTCTTTGACTCAACCCCAAGCGGACGAATACTAAATAGAGTAAGCAAACATCTTTTTTGTGTCAAATAATCGAGGTACACTTTTTTTACATCTTTTAAGATTTTAATTTTAATTTTAATTTATGTTTATAGGCATCTACAGACCAAAGTGCGGTGGACTTGCAAATTCCTTACCAAGTTGCATCATTTGTGTTTGCAATCATTCAACTTCTTGGCATCATTGTAGTTATGTCACAATGTGCTTGGCAAGTGATCATTATATTCATTCCTGTTGCGGGAATGTGCATCTGGTTACAACAATATTACCTGCCATCAGCACGAGAAATGGCCCGACTAGTTGGGGTTTGTAAAGGTCCAGTCATACAGAATTTTGCTGAAACAATATCAGGATCAGTAACCATTAGAAGCTTTGATCAACAAGCACGGTTCCAGGACACGAATCTAAAGCTAAATGATGATTTTGCAAGGCCTAAGTTTCATGCAGCAGCAGCTATGGAATGGTTGGGAATACGTCTAGACATGTTGTCTTCGTTTACATTTGCTGTGTTTTTAATTTTCCTGATTTCGATCCCGGAGGGAACTATTGATCCAAGCATTGCTGGATTGGCTGCTACTTATGGGCTTACATTGAATACCCTACAAGGGTGGGTAGTATGGACCTTAACCAATCTTGAAAACAAAATCATTTCTGTTGAAAGGATATTTCAGTACTCTTCTATCCCGAGTGAACCTCCTCTTGTTATAGAATCCAATAGGCCTAATGATCAATGGCCATCTCAAGGAGAAGTTGATATACATCATCTGCAGGTACTTAAATCATACATATTATTATTTTGGTCAATTCTTAATCTTTTTGGCATTAATAATTGAATTTAGTGGTTTCTTTAAAAAAGGTTCGGTATGCACCACATATGCCACTTGTGTTACGAGGCCTCACGTGCACTTTCAATGGGGGAAAGAAAACTGGGATTGTAGGAAGAACTGGTAGCGGGAAGTCAACTCTAATACAAACACTCTTTCGTCTTGTGGAGCCTTCAGCTGGACAGATTCTAATTGATGGAATAAACATATCAACCATCGGGCTTCATGATCTTCGGTCAAGATTGAGCATAATTCCTCAAGATCCTACTATGTTTGAAGGAACTATCAGAAGCAACTTGGATCCTCTTGAAGAGTATACAGATGATCAAATTTGGGAGGTAGCTAAATTACATAATATTGATTTCAAAGCATTTGAAGCGTTATGGTGCTATAATCTAACTAAGGGTGTAAATATTATCATTAATTCAGGCTCTTGATAAGTGCCAGCTTGGAGATGAAGTGAGGAGTAAGGAAGGGAAGCTCGACTCACCAGGTATTGTTCGAAATAAGTCGATTTGGGTTATATTTTCTCCTTAAATGTTCTTACAAGCGAACTTTAAAAAATTAAGTTCAATGTTTTTATCCTCCTAAGTTGATTTATTATTGCAATTGTTAATATTATTGATGGTTTTATAATCATATCTATTACATTATATGTTCTTAAAATAATTAATCTGGAGAAAAGCATGGTCCAACCCATATTGATAATTGATGTGTGTTTGCAATCACTTGTTTTGACCCGTTAACCCACCTACTTGGGTCACCCATCTTGCCATATTTAGTAATTACTAATCGATTTTCATATAAAACGTTTTAGTTACCGAGAATGGTGAGAACTGGAGCGTGGGTCAAAGGCAGCTAGTATGTCTCGGTCGTGTGTTACTCAAAAAAACCAAAGTCTTAGTACTTGACGAGGCTACTGCATCAGTCGACACTGCAACTGATGGAATGATTCAGCAAACGCTTGGGAAACACTTTACAGACTCGACTGTGATAATGATCGCACATCGTATCACCTCTGTGCTCGATAGTGACATGGTTTTGGTTCTAGAACAAGGTTTGTTAAAAAAACTGTCGGCCTTTGTTATCTGTCAGGTTAATGATTTGATTTTATGTGCTTAATTTTTCCTGTATGCAGGTCTGATTGATGAATATGATTCTCCAACAAAGTTGCTGGAAGATAAATCATCCTCATTTGCCAAGCTTGTTGCCGAGTATAGTATGAGATCTAGTTCTAGTTATGAAAACTTAGCAGCAATATAATATGCTGGGATCAAGACCGATGCTCGATCTAACTTGATTTAACCTTGTTATATTTCTAGTGGAATGTGGAAGTTTGTAAGCACAAGTAGTTTCTTTTTGAAAGTTGTCGAAAACTGTTTAAGGCCACGCTTATAATCAAAGACGTTTTCTTGATCAGCTAATGTCTTCCTCATTGAGTAGACTGTATGACACTGTTTTAGGCGGAATTCTGAGAACAAGAACAACATTTTTATTTAGCTCTAGTTGTGTTTGATATTTTTATTGTGCCAATTTCATCCCCTGTTCCTAGCTTTAAAAACTGTCAATTTTTTGATATTTTTTTAATATTGAAACATGCTCAGTAGCTTCCATCAACGCATATCTTGTTAATACAATTGAGAAACTGAGTAAAATTGATTAAAGTAAAGTATTTGGTACATATTTGGGTAAATCAAAACTTGGTCATGATCTGAAATCACTTATAAAGCCTACTGAACTTAATATTATCATGATCATATCCAACCTATGAAAATTCCACATTTGTCATCAAGAAAACAGTTCAATTTTCTTGACAAAACTATGTAAACTGAAGTCAACCAAATGTTGACCGCAGTTATTCGATACACGCAGGGATTACAGATTAATGATTGTGGTCCATTGCGGAAAATAATACTGTCAAGTTTAGTTCCAAAACAACCACACGAGTTTACGATTATTACAGCAACATGTCTGGTGTAGTGTTTGATACTTTGTCCCTTTTATGCTTGCCTTCACTCTGATCTTTCTAGTCTCTGAATCTTGTCAAAATGAGCCATTTAGCAGTAACATGGGTGTTGATGATAAGTTTTCCAAATTCTACATTCTTCACTCTGTAGACCAACTGTGACAAACAAATAAAAATTATAAATTTGAAGTATTTATGTGAATCCAAATCTTAGAACACTTAGAAAATCTTGCTGAACATCATTTAACATGATCCTATCCAGCCTCGTATCAAAATCCCCGTCTTCATCAATAACACTGTTTGAATTATTAAAGAAGCAACTATGCTAACTCAGCTACATGAATAAACTTACCAAACTTCATATTACTAATTATAATTCATCACACCTTTGTAGTGGGGGATCATATCTTGATCAAACCATCATGCGCTCCAAATTGTTTTTTAAATTAATGTTGGAAAGGAACCTGTTGAACCATTGAATCAACTTTGATAATTTGAGGTTATAGGTTTTAGAGATGATCAATTGATTGAGCCAAAATCAAACCACTGATTTGTAATACTTTGGTTAAGTATGCTGCAAAAATGCACCAAAAGGTGAAAGAGCTGACCAACTTGACATTTTGAAGTGCCTGACTTTATGTAACTAATGAATAGAATGAATCAAAAACTTATAACTTGTATTGATTTTGTGTTATATAAATTTGATTACAAGGACCCATGTTTATAGACTTTAGAATCCTTGCCAAATAAGATAAGTTAACAACTAAAATTAAGACTCTAGGGAAAGAATGACTCAAAAACCCCTAACTTTGTAAATACGACTCGTTTTATCCTCCGTACCTACAAAATACAATATTAGAACTAACAGTAACAGATTATTATTACTTTTTACATACAAACCAGAGGAATCAAAACAAGTTAAAAAGATTTAAAAGAAATAATTTAATGAGATGATAATAATCAAATTCAAAGATTTAAGTTCTTATAAATATAGTTTGAATCAATTAATTAAACATACAACTTTGAACGAATAAAAACTGGTCTAACTCAATACCATTGGTTTAACAACCGAAAACATCAACCGACTAATTTGAAAACTGAATCAAAAACTGACCCGTACACTAATCATACCGTGACAATCATGTTTAAGTTAAGATTATTTAATTGAAGGCCACTAAGCATTGTTTTTATTATCAAGTAACTTATATGGCAATTGATTTCTATTTTACATACCGGCTAATATTATCAAGTAACTAAAGTTGGCAAATGGAAATTAAGAGGACGGTCACCTTTAAGTTGTCATATAAGTCAATTAGGGGTTTCCTTGTAGTCTCTTATTTCAAGACGTTATTTTTTAATAATTCATTATATTTTAATGGATTATTTACGTAGGGGAGAAAAAACCAAGAAAACTAATCATAATCATATTATTATAAGGTAATAAATGTACAAAAAAGAAAAAAAATTATAAAAATATATGTATTTCATCTAGTTACATATACATAACTTTATGAGTTACATGCATAACTTTTTAAGTTATATATACGTAATTTTGTGATATACATATCTTTGTTAAAATTTTATTTTTTATTATAACATTTTTAACCTTATAATAAAAAGTTATGAAAAAAATTTAAAATTTTATTGGCAAGCATGAGTTTTCTTAATTTTCTCCAAAATATGTAGTTTCTTATAAACCTCCCTTTGTTTACATATATCCTATCCTTACCTTACCTTTAAAATCAATTACATATTTTCTCGTTAAAGGGAAATATGTAATTCACTAATTTATTTATAAAAAAGAATATCTTTTTAAAAGAAAAAATATGTAATTGACTTTCTTATTTAGGTATATATATATATATATATATATATATATATATGATATTACGAAGAAAATTAATGTAAATGCCGCTTTTTTAATAGTTAAAAGGTAATCTTACGTCGAATGATTAAAGTGTTAGTCTCTCACCGTTCAGACTAATTTTACATTTTAACCATTAAAAAATTATTGAGTTAAATAACATTTTAGTCCCCGTGGTTTGACAACTTTTGCCATTTTAGTCCTTGTGGTTTGAATTTTGCCATTTTGGTCACTATGGTTTCATTTTATTGCCATTTTCATCCCTATGGTTTCCATTTTATTGTCATTTTAGTCCAATTAAATTTAAAATTTTGGACTAAAATGGCAAAATTTATCAAACCATAGGAATGGAAATGACAATAAAATGAAACCATAGTGACCAAAATGACAAAATTCAAACCACAGGGACTAAAATGGCAAAAGTTGTCAAGACTAAAATGACCTTTATCTCAAAATTATTTAACTATTAACCACAAATCATTCTATCTTCCAGCCAGAGAAGCAACCATCCTCTCAACTCTTCTAGTCCAGCGTACAATCACTACCGTAGCCACCATTTGCAACCGAAGGAAGAACCGAACCCGGTTCGAGAATCCGCTCATACACAACTTTTGGTTAAATCACGATACTTGACATCGCATCACAGTGCAATTCCCTCTTCGACGCTGCTAAAAAGGTAAGATCTTAGTCGTTCTTATAACCTTGATTCGTAACCCCTGTATAAACTAAATTGTGTTTCTATAATTTGAAGTAAAGTTCGTAAAACGTAAAATTGATCACAACTGATCTGTAGATAAGATGCGATATCATGGATTTGACAGAGATACACATACAAACGTGAATATGGTTAATCAGGAAACTATAGAAACCTTGCAGTATTTTTCGGAAACCTGGATATTATAGCGAAGGAGGTCAGAATTTTTAAGGGTCAATGTTTAACTAAAGAAATAATATTAGCCGCAACTTTACAAGGGTATAAAAGAAATATGTGTCTGTTTGCGTTCATGAATAATTTAAATTCCTTAGTGAACACATACAAACAAAAATTTTCGTTCGGTAAACGTTCATTAACCGCTCGTGACCAAGTTAAAAGTTAAACAAACAGACACGAACAAGGTCTCGTTCATGTTCATTCGGTTTCTTTACAACTCTATCTATATATACATATAAATCAAAAAAAATTGTGCCTCTAGAAAAATAGGCCCGGATAGATACTAGATTTGCTTCTCCTTCTGGCCGCCTAGCTCTTAGATAAGAATTTTAAAAATTAAGGCATTGTTTGGGATTTTATCTAAAAATGACTTATTGGCTTTTTAAAAAACCAATAAGTTAATAAGTTGTTTGTCAAACTTAAAAAGGACTTTTGAAAATGATTTTTTTGTAAAAGAGTAATAAGTTTTTTAAAAGCTAAAAATTCTAGCTTTTCAAAATGACTTATGACTTATTGACATAAAATTACAAATTTACCCTACTCTTTACCCTTTATCCAATAACCTTAAAATGGTGTCGATAAAAAAATGTCCTTTTTGATTATTTTAAAAATTCATTTTGGAAAAACTAATCCAAACACATTTTTAAAAACTTCATTCAAAAAGTCATAAGTTAATAAGCACTTTTAACAAAAAGTCATTTTAAGGATAAATAAGCAATCCCAAACAGGGCATAAATAACCAACTTTTAACTAGTGACTTCTTACAAAAGGGACTTTGTCATAACGCTACCCCTTTTGTTTTCCAAATGGAAGGTCATGGGTTCAAATCTCTCATAAGGTGAAATAGGGTCCTTGAGAGGTCAGTGGGTTTTCTGGTGCGGTTTCCTCCTGGGGTGGTAGTGAGGTCTCAACGGAGGTTATGGTAATTAGACCTTGGTGACGTGGCCTGAAAATCAGTGGTTTACACGTTGAGATCAAATGCCGTTAAAAAAAACAAGTGACTTCTTCCTTAAATTATTTTAGTCTATTTATATATTTTATAAAGAAAAAGTCTAGAAAAGAATTTCGACGAAAACACGAATTTGTGGTCCAATGTTAGACTGGAAAATGTTGCACAATCATACATATTCGCCACACAGATTCTTGGTGCCATTGAGCCTTATATACTTGTATAATGTGTGGTATTCGTTATTCAACAAAGCTAGCTAGAGGAGGTTTTAGAAGATAAAAATAATCAAAAAAATTCACCAAACCCTGAGGAAATATAATACTAATTTTAACATCACATATATTGAATAAAAAACAATAAATAACTAGCAATAAAATTTAAAATTACAAAATAATTTTTTTTATACAAATCTACTTGGAATACTAAAAAATATGTTATCATTTAAACGGTGATATGAGACACTAGTTTTTAACATGTAAAATTAAAATAAAGGTGTTATTTTTACATTTCTATACGGTCACTGTATGACTTGTACAGACTTGTGTGTGCCATATCGCACACCCAATACGGCCAATACATCAAGCGTACAGTCTTGCAGGGGCGGCTCTGAGAATTTGGGTGCCCAGGACGAGTTTGGGAAAAAAGGCCCCTAACGCCTAACGTATTCAAAGCTCCTGACCAAGCAGGGGTCAAGGGGGCCGTGCTCCCTTGCGGGGTCCTAAGGGCAGCGCCCCTGGCGGGGTCCAAGGGGCAACGCCCCAAAACCTAAACGAAATGTCGTAAGTTAATATGTTCGGGATTAACTTCCATATTTTACCTAAACGGGTGAAATAAGGGTCAAAAAACTCAGTAAATGGACCCAAAATTTAAACTAAATTAGTAAACCTAAATCAGTCATTCAATAATCAGTAAACTATAAATCCTAACCTAAACCCTAATTCATTAATTCAACATGACAAATTCACAAATCAACACAAAAACTTTAACAATTTAAATTATTTAATAATTAATCAACTAGACAACAATCAACACAAAAACATTACCTGGTGAGTGGTCGCCGGTCTTGAAGAATTGAAGGTCGAAGGAGAGGCTGGTCGAGTGGTCTGTGGTCGCACCGTCGCATGCAGCCAGCAGCTGCCGCAGCAAAGCCTCCCGGTCGCACTTCACAGGGTGAGGGGCTGAGGGCTCACGGTCATCGGTCGTGCACCAGGTCGTGAGAACTGAGACGTGAGGTCAAGGGTTTTTTTTTGGGGATCTTGAATTTCAATTTTTGTTTCTTGAACGTGAACGCCGGTCGGATAAAGGCCAACACAAAATTGAAATGGGCCCAATTTGTTTGGGTATTTTAGTGGGCTAAGCTTCCATCCAACCATGAACTAGAAGGTTTCTTTTTTTTTTAAATACAATAATATATATATATATATATATAAATGTGTCCCTCGAAAAATTGGGTTCGGGACAGAGGTCGGGTTTGCCCCTCCCCCGGGCTGCCCCTGCAGTCTCGTATGGTCGTACATTGTGAGGAGGATCAGACTACGAGGGGATTTTAGAAAACAATACGGACCGTATATGTCTATACGGGTCGTATATCTCTCTCTCTTATCTCATACCTATACGGCCCGTGTAAGCATGTAGAGGTGTTAAATTTAAATTGTAGACTGTCTAAATATAACAACACTTAAAATAAACATCAAATGCGGCTATATAATTTACGATTTGGGATGACTCCCGTTTCCTATATTCTTGCTACTTACGCATATTTGTCGTTTTCTATTGCTTTATAAGTCTGTAAGAAGACTACATTAAATCCTATTTTCCGAAAAACCACACCAATCATCATTCTTGATTTATGAATCATTGTTATACGAGGCAGTAGTGACCTCAAAATCCACAACACCAGGAAAATTTTTGATCATTCAATACTCATTTATCTGAAAAAACACAGAGAGTAAGATTCAAATTGTTTCAGGATTTCGTATGCTATACAATTCGACGATGAACCTTCTGTTAAAACCTGTTTTCTTACATGGATGTGCTGCTTCCATACAATTTTTGTTCTTGATTTTGATATTAATCTCTTGGGCCTGGAAAAGATTCAAGATTGATCGAACTTTGGTCCCAAAACAGAGTATTGGGTGTTTATTCTATAAACAAACTCTATTTTGCTGCCTTGTACTTTCCCTTTTCAATCTTGTTTTGTGCTTCTTGAACAATTTTTATTGGTATAGAAACGGTTGGACTGATGAAAAGATTGTAACCCTTTTGCATGCTCTTCTTGGATCACTTGTTTGGTTGGTCGTTTCAATTTTTCTTCACACACTCGTTTCGAATTCGTCGACAGAATCTAGAAAATATCCATCTTTGATAAGGGTCTGGTGGGTGTTTTTCTTTACAGTTTCTTGTTATTCACTTGTGGTAGACTATGTCTACTACAAAAGAACCCATGATTCCATTCCTATGTTGTTTGTGTCTGATTCTGTGTCTAGTATCATGGGTTTGTTTCTTTGTTTTGTGGGATTGTCCCACAAAACAGATGAAGTGTCTCAAAATCATAATCTTGAACAACCCCTTTTGAATTCTAGTGTCTCTAGAGGTGAAGCTGAATCAACTTACGAAAATGCAAGTTTCTTTAGCTTGCTTACATTTTCTTGGATGAATTCTGTAATTGCCAAAGGCAACAAAAAAGCATTAGACCTTGAGGATGTCCCTCAACTCGCGAGTATTGATAGTGTGAGAAGAGTTTATCCTGTTTTGTTAAACAAAGTAGAGTCTTTAAGGAATGAGGATAATCAAATCACTTCATTTGGTCTCACAAAAGCCTTGTTGTACATCGTGTGGAAAGAATTTGTCATCACAGGTTTACTTGCTTTAGTATCTTCGTTGTGTAGTTTTGTTGGTCCTTACCTCATAGAAGAATTTGTTCAGTACTTAAATGGACAAAAAGATTACAAGAACCAGGGTTTTGTTTTGGTGGCTGCATTCCTTGTTTCCAATATCGTTGGATGTTTTACACGAAGACATTGGTTCTTCAAGCTCCAACAAGCTGGAATCCGAGCTTGGACTGCCATTGTTGCCATGATTTACCAAAAGGGGTTGATCATCTCTGGCCAGTCAAAGAAAGGGAACTCAAGTGGTGAAATCATCAACTACATTGCTGTTGATGCGCAAAGAATAGGTGATTATGCCTGGTATATGCATGATTTCTGGCTAGTTCTTGTGCAAGTTGGTGTTGCATTGTGGCTTTTATATAAAAACTTAGGACTGGCTGTCATTGCTTCATTAATTGCAACAATTATTGTCTTGTTGGCCAATCTTCCACTTGGAAATATCCAAGAAAAACTTCAAGATGACCTAATGAAATCTAAAGATAAACGGATGAAATCAACATCTGAAATCTTGAGAAACATGAGGATTCTGAAACTTCAAGGTTGGGAAATGAAGTTTTTGTCAAAAATCATCAAACTTAGAGATGAAGAAGAAGGTGCGTTGAAGAAGTACACCTATACTTTATCCATGACTTCTTTTATCTTCTGGGGTGCTCCAATTGTTGTTGCTGTGGCCACTTTTGCAACATGTTTATTTGTTGGTATCCCTCTTGAATCTGGGAAAGTAATTTCTGCACTTGCAACTTTCAAGATACTTCAAGAACCGATTTACAATCTTCCCGACTTGATATCAGTGTTTTTCCAAACTAAAGTGTCACTCGGTCGAATTGCCACATATCTTCGGCTCAATGACATTGATCCTTGTGCTGTTAACAAGGTGACACACGGTAGTTCTGAAGTTGCTGTTGAGATCATAAATGGTAACTTTTCCTGGGATTCAAATGCTTCTTCCAACCAGACCTTGAAAGATGTAAATGTTAGAGTAAATCATGGGATGCGGGTTGCTGTTTGTGGGATCATTGGGTCAGGGAAGTCTAGCTTGTTGTCTTGTATTTTAGGGGAGGTGTCAAAGATATCAGGAAGTGTGAAAGTTGAAGGATCAAAGGCATATGTAGCTCAATCTCCATGGATACAAAGTGGAAAGATTGAAGATAATATATTGTTTGGCAGGGAGATGGATAGAGAGAGGTATGAGAAAGTTCTAGAAGCATGCGCCTTGAATAAAGATCTTGAAATTCTTTCATTTGGTGATCAAACGGTTATCGGGGAGCGAGGTATCAATCTCAGCGGGGGTCAAAAGCAGAGGATACAAATTGCTCGGGCTCTTTATCAAGATGCTGATATCTATCTTTTTGATGACCCGTTTAGTGCTGTTGATGCTCATACAGGAAGTCATCTTTTCAATGTAAGCAGTTTTTGTTGGCGCTTTTAGCATATTTAAAGATTCATCTCGTTTTTGAATGCGCATGATGTTTTTTCAATGACAGGAATGTATGCTCAACTTTTTGGACTCAAAGACGGTGATTTACATCACACATCAAGTAGAGTTCTTGCATGCTGCAGATCTTATCTTCGTAACTAATCTAATTATTTGCATTCATTTAGTTTGTTCATTTGGAGCCTACATTTGGCATACAAAGTAGAGTATTTGATTGAAAATTATTTTGTAAAAATGGAATGGAAAATACTAAAATATGGGGAAATTCCAAATTGGATCCCAAGTGATGAATTCGTGCCTTTTCTCAAGTTGGTTTCGGAACCGAAACTTCATTTGGGTGAAATATTGTTCCCATGTTGTGTTTAGAGGAAACAAAGAAGTATCCTTTTTGTGTCTAAGATTTTTATTTCATTTATACGTATGAACACATGATATAACATTACAATTAGGTGCTAAGAGATGGAAGGATCACGCAAGCTGGAAAGTACGACGACATTCTCAATTATGGAGGAGACTTTATGGACCTTGTAAGTGCACATAAAGAAGCATTATCAGCCATAGATGCCATGGGGGCAGTTGATCAAGAACAAAGAGGCACTTCCAAGAAGTACACAAACAATGGTCAAAATGGTAAACCATATGATTCCCCGGGTTCAAAAGCCCAACTTGTTCAAGAAGAAGAACGAGAAAAAGGAAGGGTTGGTTTCTCAGTCTACTGGAAATACATAACAATGACTTACGGTGGGGCACTTGCACTGCTTATATTATTGGCAGTAATCTTGTTCCAAATACTTCAAATTGGAAGCAATTACTGGATGGCCTGGGCATCCCCAGCATCAGCAAATGATCCTGCCCCGGTTACTCGTTCAACCCTGATCATTGTTTATGTAGCTTTAGCTGCTGGATGTGCTATATGTGTACTTGCAAGAGGCTTGTTTATTGCAACCATTGCATATAAAACCGCCACTATTCTCTTCCATCGAATGCACTTGGCCATTTTCCGCTCACCCATGTCTTTCTTTGACTCGACCCCAAGTGGACGAATACTAAATAGAGTAAGCAAACATCCTTTTTACGTTAAAAAAGCGAGTTACACTTTTTACATCTTTTAAACTTTTACTTTTTACTTATATTTAAAGGCATCTACAGACCAAAGTGAGGTGGACTTGCAAATTCCTTACCAGGTTGCATCTTTTGTGTTTGCAATCATTCAACTTTTTGGCATCATTGCAGTGATGTCACAATGTGCTTGGCAAGTTATCATTATATTCATTCCTGTTGCGGGAATGTGCATCTGGTTACAGCAATATTACCTGCCGTCAGCACGAGAAATGGCCCGGCTAGTTGGCGTTTGTAAAGGTCCAGTCATACAGAATTTTGCTGAAACAATATCAGGATCATTGACCATTAGAAGCTTTGATCAACAAGCAAGATTCCAGGACTTGAATCTAAAGCTAAATGATGATTTTGCAAGGCCTAAGTTTCATGCAGCAGCAGCTATAGAATGGTTGAAAATACGTTTGGACATGTTGTCTTCGTTTACATTTGCTGTGTTTTTAATTTTCCTGATTTCCATCCCGAAAGGAAGTATCGATCCAAGTATTGCTGGATTGGCTGTTACTTATGGGTTTACATTGAATACCCTACAAGGGTTGGTAGTATGGACCTTAACCAACCTTGAAAACAAAATCATATCTGTTGAAAGGATATTTCAATACTCTTCTATCCCGAGTGAACCTCCTCTCGTTATAGAATCCAATAGGCCTAATGATCAATGGCCATCTCAAGGAGAAGTTGATATACATCGTCTGCAGGTACTTAAATCATACATTTTAATGTCTTGGTCAATTCTTAATCTTTTTTTCGTTAATAATTGAATTTAATGGTTTCTTTAAAAAAGGTTCGGTATGCACCACATATGCCACTTGTATTACGAGGCCTCATGTGCACTTTCAATGGGGGAAAGAAAACTGGGATTGTAGGAAGAACTGGTAGCGGGAAGTCAACTCTAATACAAACACTCTTCCGTCTTGTGGAGCCTACAGCTGGACAGATTCTAATAGATGGAATAAACATAGCAACCATCGGGCTTCATGATCTTCGTTCAAGATTGAGCATAATTCCTCAAGATCCTACTATGTTTGAAGGAACTATCAGAAGCAACTTGGATCCTCTTGAAGAGTATACAGATGATCAGATTTGGGAGGTAGCTAATTTACATAATATCGATTTCAAAGCATTGAATTTTTAAGGTGCTATAATCTAACTAGGGGTGTAAACGAGCTGATCCTGAGCCTTAGCGAGCTCAGCTCCTCAGAAAATTTTCAAACTCGGTCTTGGCTCGACTTATTTATTATTAATTAATTAGGCTCGTGAGATAGCTCAAGCTCGATAACTTAACAAGCCATATTTCACGGCTCAAGCTCATTTAAGCTTTTTACCGATCCTTGAATTTTTCACGAATTGGCTTGTTTCATTTACACCCTTAAATCTAACTAATCTCATTAATTCAGGCTCTTGATAAGTGCCAACTTGGAGACGAAGTCAGGAGTAAGGTAGAGAAGCTCGACTCACCAGGTATTGTTCGAAATAAGTCGATTTGGGTTATATTTTCTCTTTAACTACTTGTACAAGCGAACTTTAAAAAAATTTATGTTAAATGTTGTGATCCTCCAAAATTGATTTATTACTTCAATTTTAAATATTATTGATGGTTTTATAATCAAATTTATTACACTATTTGATCTTAAAATAATAAATGTGAAGAAAAGCATGGTCCAACCCATATTGATGTGTGTTAACAATCACTTGTTTTGACCCATTAACCAACTTACTTGGGTCGCCCATCTTGTCATATTTAGTATTTACTTATCAATTTTTTGTATAAAACGTTATAGTTATCGAGAATGGTGAGAATTGGAGCGTGGGTCAAAGGCAGCTGGTGTGTCTTGGGCGTGTGCTACTCAAAAAAACCAAAGTCTTAGTACTTGATGAGGCTACTGCATCAGTCGACACTGCAACTGATGGAATGATTCAGCAAACGCTTGGGAAACACTTTACCGACTCAACTGTGATAATGATTGCACATCGTATCACCTCTGTGCTCGATAGTGACATGGTTTTGGTTCTAGAACAAGGTTTGTTATAAAAACTGTCAGCCTTTGTTGTCTGTCAGGTTAATGATTTGGTCCTATGTATTTAATTTTTCCTGCATACAGGTCTGATTGATGAATATGATTCTCCAACAAAGTTGCTGGAAGATAATTCATCCTCATTTGCCAAGCTTGTTGCCGAGTACAGTATGAGATCTAGTTCCAGTTATGAAAACTTAGCAGCAATATAATATGTTGGGATCAAAACCGGTGCTCGATCTAATCTTGATTGCTCAAATAGGAATGCTGATACTAGAAGCAGATGAGTTTTGTCTGTTGGGTCGGGTCATATATAGATGCTACAATAAGCTTGTTATATTTCCAGTGGAATGTTTTAGCTTGTAAGCATAACTAGTTTCTTTTTGCAAGTTGTGCAAAGCTATTTAACACCATGCTTATGATCAAAGACGTTTTTTTTGATCGGTTAATGTCTTCCATTTTGCGTATCCGGTATGACGCTGTTTTAGGCGGAATTATGAAGAGAACAAGATCAACAATTTTTTTTTTCCTAACATTCCATGAGACATAATACCACAGTTGTGTTTGATATTTTTAGTTTGCCAATTTCATCCCCTGTTCCTAGCTTTAAATTCTCTGTCATTAATAAAACAGTTTAAACAAGTCAACTGTGTTAACTGTCTTCCATCAATGTTTGATATATTGTCCTTTTTTATCATAATAAGCCATTCGGATAACCCGAGTCTTGGTTATGAAATTGTTACACCCAAACCATTACAATTTCTTTTCTGTATTCTGCATTCTTCACTCTGCAGCACAACTGTGACAAACAAGCAAAATTTTGAAGCATGTATCCATCTCTATAAATTTGAAGTGGCTTCCTATGAATTTTTATGTATATATCAAAAATTGTTATATGATCTTGCATAACTCATCAAAATTTAATCAATTTTATTTAACTTGAGCATATCCAACCCTGTATCCACATCCATCTGTCTTCATCAAAAACACAGTTTGACTTTATCAACAAGTCAACTATGTTAACTTAGTTCCATGCATTAACTTATCAAACTTCACATTCTAAATTGATTTAAGTTAGATATTCATCACACCTTCGTACTGGGAAATCATACATTGATTAAACAATCATACTTTTCAGAATATATCCAAGAATCATGCATTGATCTTGGAATAGAACCTGTTGAAAGTTTGAATCAGGTTTGATCACTTGAAGGCCATGTCTTTTGAGTTTTGCAACACAGATGTAAAACCATACGACTCAGAATTGTTTATCAAGAATCATAAATTGATCTGAAGAAGAATTTGTTGAAGCCTTTTGATCATTTGAAGGTAGGTTTCGTAGATGATCCGGTGATGGAGCAAAAGCCAAAATGTTAAGGTGTGATCCTTTTGTTCAATGCAAAATAATAGATGAAACAGCCATTAGCAATATAGCAAGCCTTCTGATTGAGGGCATGCTGATGTACCTAACTTTTTACAACAAATTATTATTCTTACATAAAAAACAAACAAACAAACTTACCCAGTATATTCCCACTTTCAGTAGGATCTGGGGGGAAGGATGGACACAAACCTTACCCCTATTCCAGTTAGGATAGAGAGTGATGATGTAAGTATGCCAGAGCAAGTTGGCCTTGCCAACCTTGGCAAGGCATGCCTAGCCTTGCCTTTCTACCTTCTATACGTAAAGATTAACCTTGCCAACCTTAGCAAAGTTTAAGAGACTTGCTTGAGCCAGGTAAAGTAAAGTCTGTCCTCCCTCTATAAATAGAGATGCACTCCCACACTCTTATCCATCTCATTTGCAAGAAAAACATACTTAGCATCTTAAAACACACACACACACACTCTCTCTCTCTCTCTCTCTCTCTTCACATAGTTCTATATCTCTCTTTCTTGGCCATGTTCCTTCGTATGAACATGAGCTCCTAAGACAGATCTTAATTAGCAAGGTTCTGGTCTTGGAACTATCATAATAACACTACCATTCTTTTCTCCTTGCCAGCCTTGGCAACCACAACTCTTTAATCTCTTATCTTTTATAATTACTTGTCATGTATTATTCATCTTATCATCTTATATAGATTACTGACTTAAGCGTCGGAGTGCCCTCGTGGATCTTCCCCTTGGCCCTCTAACGTAGATTTTCTATGCTGTTGCAGCTAGGATACATGCTCGGGATAACTAGGCCCAGTACAATCCACCAACAAGACTCGACCTGGATTTGGTTGTAGTAACATTTGGCGCCCACCGTGGGGCTCGAAACATATACTTTCGTGCTCTCTTATGATAAAAAAAACCAGATCTTCCATCTACTTGTTACAAATCTGCAAGTAGTTGAAACATTGTGCTCCTTATTATGAGTCAGATTTTCTTCAAACATGTGTTCTTATCAATATTTGCAGGTATGGCTCAACTCGAAGTCAAGCTGTAAAACACACCCATACCTGAAAAGGAAAATTACAAGTGTTGCTTCATGTTGTGCAAGAGCATACCTCACGATATGACACACAAGATATAAGGAGCCTTCCAAATAAAGTATGTGTTTTCCTTGCCATTCAGTTACATTAAAAGTTTTCTGTAATATGCATATGTTCTTCCCATTGTGGCTTCTTTAAACACTAAAAGAAAATATGCTAAAAAAATAACATAGTTCGAAATCAGAGAAAAAAAAGAACAGGGCATCATTTTTTTGCATTCTAAATCCTATAAATACAGGATTTATGTAAAAACAAAATAAACACAAACCATACGTATATGCATTCCTGCCATCTCTCCTTGATTGCATAAAATATAACACAAAGTAACTCAGCGGTAAAAAAAAGTCAAGCTACATCATGAATATCATATAGTCTAGTCTTAGGAACGCCTGATATTTTAAAAGTTTATGATACACATACATACATACATACATACATACATACATACATACATGTTTTCTGAAGAAGACAAAATAACAAAATATATCATGTTCTTCTTTAAACCCCCTTTTGTCCTTTTGTCAGGAAACTTGTCTATTTCCTTGCAAAAAAAAATCATCAAAGAAAACTTTTGTCAGGAACCCAGCCATTTGATAAAAAAAAAGTCAACAAAGGAAGCTAACTTTTGCACACATGCGTGTATATTTTTTGACATTGTGTATTAGGGATATTTTCTTTCCGAAAGTTTATGACCTTTCATTTCACTTTCAGCTTTTTAGTAAAGATATATAGATATATTGTTGCATTTTCTAACAATGTATAGCAAAGGTGCTTTCACAAGTAGGACTTGTCATTTCAAGTTTGGCTATATAGCAAGGTTGTTGGCATCTATTAATTGCATTTTCTGACAATCTACCTCAAATGTGTTTTCACAAGTAAGGCTTATCACTTCAAGTTTGGCTATGTAGCAAGGTTGTTGGCATCTAAGTTAAGCCACTCTTCCTAACATGTGACATAGTTGCCTTGCTTGAGAAGATCACCTTGTCTTGTAAGTAGCAAGTTGTCTATTTAGCCAATACATTTTTTTAGATATATGTTATATAGCTGGTGACAACAGAGCGAGATAAAACCCCACCATATGTGTTAACCTTACCAAGGAGTACTGCTAACAAGATAAAGTTGGAAGTCCTTCCAAACTAAGTAAGCATAACAAGGAAACATGTTTCATAGCGGTACCAGATAACTTGGAAGCTATGGATCAAAACTAAAAGAAGAAAGAAAAACATCATATCCAAGTAAAAATAACAAATAGTAAAATAATAAAAGGCATCTTTTGATAATGTTTAAGTCAACCCCTATTCGGAGGAGTATGGTGATGTAGGTGGCTGGAAGACCTAGAAAGTTGGACCACAACAGTGGTCAACTTCTTAAATCTAAAATGGCAAGATTACAAGTACCAAGGGAGGGAAAAATCCATATGAAGATTCACGTCCTAAAGTGGAAGGAAGAAAATCTAATGTGCAGTGATGCTCCAACATAAATAGTTAAAGTCAAGAGCAGCAAGGGTCACATCAAGGGTCAACTAAGAATGTAGGGAAGTTGTTGGAGCAACATAAGTTAAATCGCACGTGAAAAAAAAAATTAGATGAACCCTTTTGTCTTGGCTAAGCTTACCAAGTTAGCCTGGGTAAGGGTACTTGTTGAAGGGTCCAGATCTGAGCGGGCATGATGTCGGGTCAAGTGATGCCTTGCTATCCCGAGTCAGGTTACACCTTGCTATCCTGGGTATGGAACCTATCTGCAACAACATAGAAGATCTACGTTAGAGGGCCCGAGGGGATTTCCCCCGAGGGCACTCCGACGCTCAAGCCAGTATCTTTATGAAGAATATACAATCATATAGACAAGTACTTACAAAAGATAAGATATAAGAGAAGTGTGGGTGTCAGGAAGGCTAGGAGAGCTGTAAGAAAGGGTTGTCTTGGTCTTACTAGGAACCAAAACCTTACTTTAGGCCTGGTTAGCAATATATGTAAGAAGTACAGCTGGAAGAAGAAACGCCTAGTGATAGTTAGCAAGTTGGCAAGGCCAACTTGTTCGTATAACTCACGTTGAGGTATTTACTTGCTGGGTCTTGGTAGGAGACCTGGAGTTACCATTCCTTGCTATCCGGCTAAGGTAGGAACGACGCCTTGCTATACTGCCGGAGGAGACCTCCTGTGATCATGCTCCGACATCGGGATCAGCCACCGGTAAGTCGGAGATGATATATAAGTGAAAGTGAGAGTAGAGGTGAGAGCTAAGGTTGAATGTGTGGAGGAGCCTTGCTGATATGCCTTGCTCCTCTATTTATAGTGCTGGGAGTCTTGGGAACCTGTGTGTAACATCAGTGCCGGACGCGTCGCCGGAACAGTGATCTCTACAGTAACTTGCACAGTAACTCAGGTACACACTACGTGAAACTATGTATATGCTATTGAAACTTGATGCTTGACACTAAACTATTATGCTATTGTTCTTAGATCTGATTTAAACCTCATGGTTTAACAGTCAGAAACACATCAGACAACATAGAACTGACACACAGATGCTTGATTTAATGCTATTATGTAGAAACGTATGCGAGGTTAAACAATACAAAACCAGAACAGATGTCGTTGCAGAATGCTAAACCGACGAATTATTCGTATAGGTGATGATCTGTACGAGTAAATATGAAAGTTTAACGTCCTGAAATGATGACTGAAAAATATAAAACAAGAATCAGAAAGTGAAACCAACGCCGTGTTTGTTCGGGTGACGATTCGAACGAATACGCGCGAAGGAGACACGTTCTGACGAAACGAAAACGAAAAATGAAACGAACGACAATAAATTTAGAAAATTAAATGTTTAACATTTATTAGGAATCACAATCTTGTAGAATTTGAAAAAAAAATAAAGTTATTTAATTAAAATACATAGAATACGCGAACGAGCTAACGAAACGCTTAAAATAATAAATTACGATAAATAATTCAAGGAAAATTTAATTAAAACGTTTACTAGGAATAACCACCTTCAAAACATTTGAAAATAAACTCTTCTTATATAAGTTACAAAAACACGCGCGTAGCGTGCCGGAAACGCAACGAGAACGAAAACCGAGCAACCGAAACGAACCCGAATACCCACGGGGTATATAAATCCTAAATGAGTCCATTTCTTCATTTATTACACCCTCCTTCTCTCTCTAAACTCATCCAAGCTGTCACTCACTCTCTCTCTCTAAAATTCTCACCTTTAAACCTTGATAACTTGCTCAAATCTTGGTGAAATCACGAGTTTTTGGTGTCCACACGAAGCTCTCATCATCTCTACCATAAAGTACAACCGATCTGTGGATTTATCCAGCCGATTTCGAGGTATTGAAGCTTTAAATATTCGAAAAGTTAGGGTTTTTGACCCTTTGATCGCACCTAGCCCACACCCGGTTAAGGTAGCCACCACCCAAGATGTTTCGACCAGTTCTAAGCTTAAACCGAGCTGCTAAGTGAGTAGGGAAGCCATGGTTGAGCTTACATGTTGTAGGGAATTGATGGTGATGAAGATACAGTAAGGTTCGCACAAGGGCATCATGGCCGAACCTGTGCATGCCATCACCGAACCCTGCTATGCCGTCCTTCACGAACCTGCATGCTATTGGCCGAACCATGTGCTGCCACGAACCATCAACCGAACCCTGAGTAGCTACAAACCCTATCACCTACGAACCTTCAAGTCCCAAACCTAGCATACTAGACGAACCTGTTGCACGCATCCTACTAGCAGAACCTTGTGTTCAATCATCACCAGCTGAACCTGCAAGAAACCTTGGCCAAACCTTGCTCATCCCCAGCGAACCTAGCCTTCATCTAAGCCGAACCTATGGTTATTTGGTTGATAGGATCGCTGGAATGAAGACCCACTCTTCCCCGATCAGTTTAACTCTATATTTGATCTAAGTAATCTCAAATAGCCCAACTCCTTTGCTGCGGCCACTGAAATTGTCCGGCCCAATCCAATTCATTTCGGTCCAACACCATTGTGTGACCATGCCAACCCTTCGGCCCACACAAATCTGCTTGGCCCAATCCATGTATGTGGCCCATATACACACACACACGGCCCAAGGGACCCGTGGAGCCCATGTGATTGTTAAGGCCCAAGATGTGACACCTTGAAATTTCCAGGTCAGCAATTTCTTTACTTTAAGTTAATAATATATATTACTGTTGCATACGTGGCACTCGAATCATTATTATTTAGCGTGACACGTGGCACAACAAACCAAACGCTCCGATAATTCAAGGAATTATCGCAAAACATAACGCACGTGTCTTGAATAACGAACGTTGGTGAATTTCACAGACCACAGTTCATTTGCACAACACATAGGTACTAGGGAACCTAAGATAAGAGAAATGATGTTCATATGTCTCGAAACAACGATCGTTATCGAGAAATACGCGAAAATCAGCTCGAAACAACAAAATTAGGGTTATTGGGCTTCTCTGGGACCCATCGCGGTACGCGATGGTCCAACAGAAGGCCTTATAGCGGTACGCGACAGGAATCGCGGGGGTTTGACTCCCGAATTCCGTCGCGCTACGCGAAGATTATTTCAACCATCCGCCGCGGTACGCGACGGAGTCCTGACGACAAATCTTTATAAAATCAAGACCACCATGCCTATTAACACCACCCTCATCATTTCTCCGGTTCTACACGCCAACACTCGACCATTCCTCTCTGAAACCACCTGATTTGACCTTTGGGAAGCCATTGAAGACCTCCATTGAAGCCCCAAGCTTGAAGGTTTGAAGGCTTGAAGCTTGAAGGACCACATTTGAAGCTTGAAGATCACCACCACCATCATTTTGCTGCAAGAACCTACTGTCCAGAGAGTTTAGAGGCTGTTCTTGTCATCATCTTGGCATTCTTGGAGCTTGGGAAGGTAGTATCATGTCTCTTATGGCTTATTTTCACTATTACACACACATGCAAGTGTTAAAACCCACATACAACCACCGTTGATGCACATGCACGAATTTTAGTTCCGGGTTTGATGATGTTTACATGATATTTGATGATCCATGATGATTAGATGATGTATCTTTACAATCCATGATGATGTTGTTATAATAGAATGGTCATAGTAGCTAAAATGATGGTTTTAGCAACATGCATGAATGATCTAGGTGGTTTTACACGTTTGTGGATATTGAAATGTTGTTATGAGTTTTAATGATGATTATATGCAAGGTTAGAATGATTGATTATGTCAAGATTTGATCATTTGGTAATTATTACTAATTTTAGTAACTTTAATGTTACAAAATGTGTGTTATTGATGAAATAACCACATTGGTATGTTTAGGTTCATAAGTTATGTGATATTTAGAAGTTAGATGGTGATTATTTGGTGCATAGGAATGTTTAGACTTGTCAAAAGGATGATTTTCATGAATGTTACTATAAATAGTAACTTTTTATCACAAGTTTACATATGGATGATATGTATGATAATGTCTTGAGTCAAACATGCTTATTGGATGATAATATGGTGATATTGATAGATTTGTGTTGTTGATAGAATGGATTTTGTGTATTTTTCAAAAGTTACTAAATATAGTAACTTTATTTTGCAAAGTCGGGAATAGGAGCATACTAGTTATGACTAAATGGTTAATTATGACTAAAATAGTAATGTTAGATGATATTAGTTGTTAAACTTGGTGAGATATGCTTATTTGTGCAAACTTTCTAATTATAGAAACTTTTACGCGCAAACTCTGCTAAACCGACTATGTGTAATTATGTGCTATGTGATAACATGCTCATTTAGGATAATTATGCATGTTAGAATAACCGGAATGTGATTTTATGCATGATTTGCCTAATGTGGAAACTTTCCTCATAGGAATGACTTTTGGTATCCGTACACTACACACAACACTAAACCGCACATTACCCGAGCACTTGATCCAAAAACCGTCACCAACGGGTCGTTAGGTCAAACACGACACCAATGTTGACTGGAGGTCATAACGAGTGTAATTTCGATGGGAATGCGGGTTCAGCGATGACCTGCGGAGGCAAACGGGAACAGTCTAGTTTCGGTAAGATGAACTGACACACTCCACGGATCGTAGTATCCAACAACAAAACTTAACATACCCAGTATATGTCTGTTTACTTTTCAGTCTGTCTAAACCTGTGAACTCACCAACTTTTTAGTTGACACTTTTCGCGTGTATTCTCAGGTAACTAATGGAGCATACGCTAGGATGCGCACTTGGAAGCACTAAAGAGTCTGACTGGCATATAGTCTAGTGTCCTAGGCTGTTGTGTGCATTTGTTTTGTTTTAAAACACTTTGAACTATGTAGTGTCTGATGGTCGAACGTAAGGTCGCTGAGTACGAGGCAAACCGACTTGCTAGCGAGACTAGCGGCACCAATAACGGTACTAACACCTGCCTAACCTGACTAACTTAGCATAGGCAACGCTGACACTAACACGTTACAATTTAACCCCGATGCACAGGATCCCAAGGAAGCGTAGCGAAGGGATGCTCGTTTAAAGCCTTTCTGAGCTGCCACCCTCACAAGTTCCAGGGTACAGAAGGAGCAGTGGGACTGCTCCGCTGGATTGAAAAGCTTGAATCGGTCTTTGCCATGTCTGAGTGCTCGGAGGAAAACCGAGTAAAGTATGCCACCGGGACTCTCGAGGGATCTGCCCTCACCTGGTGGAATACGCATGTCCAAACTCTCGGACTCGAGACTGCCAATACCATTCCGTGGGAGGAATTCACTAGAATGCTTCACGAAGAATACTGCCCACGTGACGAGATTAGGAAGCTTGAGGAGGAATTTTCACAAAATGGTGGGTTCGAAAATCGAGAAATACTGCCCTCGATTTCATGAATTATGCAAGCTGTGCCCGGCAATGGTGACGCCGGAATACAAGAAAATCGAGCAATTCATCAGTGGATTGCCTGAGCAAATCCAAAGCATGGTGACTGCTTCTGATCTCTCCACCATCCAACCACTGATTCGCTTGGCTCATAAATTAACTGATCAGGCAGTAGCTCAAGGAAAGCTGCCAAAGAGGTGTGAACATCTGAAACCCCAAGAGCCCAAGAAGAAGTGGGAGCCCAGCAATAACCGAACCTTTTCACCTCAGCAACAAACCCAACACCGACCAGCACCTGCTAAAGCTTTCACTGCCACCCAGCCGAACACTCAAGGCAAAGGGGGATATCAGGGCAACAGCCCAAAATGCAACACTTGTAACTTCCATCACTTTGGCCCATGCAAAAGGGTCAAATGCACTAACTGCGGAAGGAATGGGCACATGGCCAAGGAATGCCGATCCAACCCCAACCCCAACAACAACAACAACAACAACAACAACCAAAACACTCTCAAGGGGTGTTATGAATGTGGCAAACCGGGGCACATGCGGAGGGACTGCCCGCAACTGAAAAAGGGTGGAGGTGGAGCAACGAAAGGACGAGCCTTTGTGATTGGCTCGGGGGAAGCTAAAGATGATCCAAACGTCGTCACCGGTACGTTTCTTTTAAATAATGTCTATGCTAGTATATTATTTGATACCGGTGCCGATAGGAGTTTTATCTCTAGTGACTTTAGTAAACTGCTTAATATGACACCAACACCACTAGACTATAAGTACACCGTAGAGTTAGCAGACGGCAAGCTGATCGAAACACAACATATCATCAAAGGGTGTGTCTTGACGTTAGCAGACCACCAACTGGTGATTGACCTGATGCCGGTAACTCTCGGGAGCTTCGACGTGGTGATTGGAATGGATTGGCTATCTGCAAACCACGCTGAGATTGTGTGCAACGAGAAGATTGTGCGGATTACATTGCCAAGTGGAGAGCAGATCTCAATCCAGGGATAATGGCACGGAGTACCACTAAACATCATGTCCTGCATGAAGGCAAACAAATACCTAAAGAAGGGATACACAGCTATCCTGGCACTTATCACAGAACAACCAAAGAAGGAACGGAAGATCGAGGACATTGCTGTCGTTCGCGATTATCCAGAAGTCTTTCCTGACGATCTACCGGGACTACTACCAGCACGACAAGTGGAGTTTCAGATAGATCTGACACCGGGAGCAGCACCAATAGCCAAGGCACCATACCGATTGGCTCCTACTGAAATGCAGGAACTATCTAATCAACTCAAGAGTTATTGGATAAAGGATTCATTCGACTGAGTTTCTCACCTTGGGGAGCACCGGTCTTGTTTGTGAAGAAGAAAGACGGTTCATTCCGTATGTGTATAGACTACCGAGAATTGAACAAGGTGACGATCAAGAATCGATACCCTCTACCTCGAATAGACGACCTGTTTGATCAATTGCAAGGGTCAAGCTACTATTCGAAAATCGATTTAAGATCGGGTTACCATCAACTCAGAGTACAAGAAGGAGATATACCGAAGACAGCCTTCAGGACACGATACGGACATTACGAATTTCTGGTCATGCCTTTCGGACTGACCAACACACCGGCAGTATTCATGGATCTCATGAATCGGGTGTGTAAGCCGTATCTGGACAAATTCGTAATCGTATTCATAGATGACATCCTGATTTACTCCAAGACTCAGGAAGAACATACCGATCACTTAAGACGTGTCTTAGAACTACTGAAGAAGGAACAACTATACGCGAAGTTTTCGAAATGTGATTTTTGGATTCGCGAAGTTCAGTTCCTTGGACACGTGGTGAACGAGAAAGGGATACACGTAGACCCAGCCAAGATTGAGGCAATCAAGAACTGGACGGCACCAAAGACTCCGACTGAGGTGCGACAGTTTCTGGGATTGGCCGGGTACTACAGGCGATTTATCGAGGGATTCTCAAAGATCGCGCAATCATTGACTTCCCTTACGCACAAAGATAAGAAGTTCGAATGGGGAGAAAAACAAGAAGCTGCTTTCGATTTATTGAAACAAAAGTTATGCAGCGCACCGATCCTATCACTACCAGACGGATGTGAAGACTTTGTAGTCTACTGCGACGCATCGAAGCAAGGATTCGGTTGTGTGCTAATGCAACGCGAGAAAGTCATAGCTTATGTGTCACGACAGCTGAAAGTGCATGAGAAGAATTACACAACTCATGATCTGGAGTTGGGAGCCGTAGTGTTCGCCTTAAAGATCTGTCGACACTATCTGTACGGCACCAAGCGCACAATTTTCACCGATCATAAGAGCCTACAACACATATTCGATCAAAAGGAGCTGAACATGAGACAACGCAGATGGGTCGAGCTGATAGGCGATTATGACTGTGCAATCAAGTATCATCCCGGAAAGGCCAACGTAGTGGCTGATGCGTTAAGCAGAAAAGAAATAACCAAACGCGTACGTGCACTACAACTCACTATTCACTCTGAGCTACCAAATCAGATCCGAGTCGCACAACAAGAAGCTCTGAAAAAGGAAAACCTTACCTTCGAAGCAATGCGAGGCATGGATAAACAGATGAAACAGAAGGATGACGGAGCTTACTATCTGATGGATCGGATTTGGATTCCACACCACGGAGGATTGAGAGAAGTAGTGATGAATGAAGCTCACAAGAGTCGATACTCAGTACATCCAGGATCTGACAAGATGTACCACGACCTAAGGACAACTTACTGGTGGCCTAACATGAAATTAGAAATCGCGACCTATGTGAGTAAGTGCCTGACTTGCTCCAAGGTCAAGGTCGAATATCAGAAACCGTCAGGGTTACTCCAACAACCAGAAATTCCAGTATGGAAATGGGAACAGATTTCCATGGATTTTATCACCAAACTACCAAAGACGGCGAGTGGTTGCGATACCATCTGGGTTATCGTAGATCGACTCACTAAATCGGCACACTTTCTACCGATCAAGGAAACTGATAAATTGGAAAAGCTAACCCGAATCTACTTGAAGGAAATTGTGTCCAGACACGGAGTCCCAACCTCCATAATATCAGACCGAGACAGCCGTTTCACGGCACATTTTTGGAAGTCTCTACATAAGGCACTGGGAACGAGGTTGGATATGAGCACTGCTTATCACCCACAAACAGATGGTCAGAGTGAAAGAACCATCCAGACCCTGGAGGACATGCTTCGGGCATGCGTAATTGACTTCGGTAACAGTTGGGAGACTCACCTACCTTTGGTAGAATTCTCATATAATAACAGCTATCACACCAGCATAGGAGCTGCACCCTTCGAAGCACTTTACGGACGTAAATGCAGATCACCACTTTGTTGGGCGGAAGTTGGTGAAAGCCAACTAACCGGACCCGAGCTTGTGCACGAAACAACAGAAAATATCGTGCAAATACATAACAGGATGGCAGCAGCTCGGGACCGACAGAAAAGCTATGCCGACAAAAGGCGCAAGCCTTTGGAATTTCAAGTGGGAGATCGGGTACTTCTTAAAGTCTCGCCCTGGAAGGGAGTGATTCGATTTGGGAAACGGGGAAAGTTAAACCCTCGTTATATCGGACCATTCGAGATCACTAAAAGGATAGGCCCCGTGGCCTATGAGCTACAACTACCACAGGAACTGAGTAGTGTACACAATGTATTTCACGTTTCAAACCTCAAGAAGTGTCTATCAGACGAAACGCTCGCAATTCCTTTGGAGGAAATTCAGATTGACGAACAATTAAACTTTGTCGAGGAACCGGTGGAAATTATGGACCGGGAAACCAAGAAACTCAAACTCAACAAGATACCAATTGTGAAAGTGCGATGAAATTCGCGACGTGGACCGGAATACACCTGGGAACGAGAGGACCATATGAAACAGAAATACCCTCACTTATTCCCCGACCAGACTAACACCGGCAACGCGAACTGAATTTCGGGACGAAATTCCTATTAACTGGGAGATTATGTGACACCTCGAAATTTCCAGGTCAGCAATTTCTTTACTTTAAGTTAATAATATATATTACTGTTGCATACGTGGCACTCGAATCATTATTATTTAGTGTGACACGTGGCACAACAAACCAAACGCTCCGATAATTCAAGGAATTATCGCAAAACATAATGCACGTGTCTTGAATAACGAACGTTGATGAATTTCACAGACCACAGTTCATTTGCACAACACATAGGTACTAGGGAACCTAAGATAAGAGAAATGATGTTCATATGTCTCGAAACAACGATCGTTATCGAGAAATACGCGAAAATCAGCTCGAAACAACAAAATTAGGGTTATTGGGCTTCTCTGGGACCCATCGCGGTACGCGATGGTCCAACAGAAGGCCTTATAGCGGTACGCGACAGGAATCGCGGGGGTTTGACTCCCGAATTCCGTCGCGCTACGCGAAGATTATTTCAACCATCCGCCGCGGTACGCGACGGAGTCCTGACGACAAATCTTTATAAAATCAAGACCGCCATGCCTATTAACACCACCCTCATCATTTCTCCGGTTCTACACGCCAACACTCGACCATTCCTCTCTGAAACCACCTGATTTGACCTTTGGGAAGCCATTGAAGACCTCCATTGAAGCTCCAAGCTTGAAGGTTTGAAGGCTTGAAGCTTGAAGGACCACATTTGAAGCTTGAAAATCACCACCACCATCATTTTGCTGCAAGAACCTACTGTCCAGAGAGTTTAGAGGCTGTTCTTGTCATCATCTTGGCATTCTTGGAGCTTGGGAAGGTAGTATCATGTCTCTTATGGCTTATTTTCACTATTACACACACATGCAAGTGTTAAAACCCACATACAACCACCGTTGATGCACATGCACGAATTTTAGTTCCGGGTTTGATGATGTTTACATGATATTTGATGATCCATGGTGATTAGATGATGTATCTTTACAATCCATGATGATGTTGTTATAATAGAATGGTCATAGTAGCTAAAATGATGGTTTTAGCAACATGCATGAATGATCTAGGTGGTTTTACACGTTTGTGGATATTGAAATGTTGTTATGAGTGTTAATGATGATTATATGCAAGGTTAGAATGATTGATTATGTCAAGATTTGATCATTTGGTAATTATTACTAATTTTAGTAACTTTAATGTTACAAAATGTGTGTTATTGATGAAATAACCACATTGGTATGTTTAGGTTCATAAGTTATGTTTAAAAATGATATTTAGAAGTTAGATGGTGATTATTTGGTGCATAGGAATGTTTAGACTTGTCAAAAGGATGATTTTCATGAATGTTACTATAAATAGTAACTTTTTATCACAAGTTTACATATGGATGATATGTATGATAATGTCTTGAGTCAAACATGCTTATTGGATGATAATATGGTGATATTGATAGATTTGTGTTGTTGATAGAATGGATTTTGTGTATTTTTCAAAAGTTACTAAATATAGTAACTTTATTTTGCAAAGTCGGGAATAGGAGCATACTAGTTATGACTAAATGGTTAATTATGACTAAAATAGTAATGTTAGATGATATTAGTTGTTAAACTTGGTGAGATATGCTTATTTGTGCAAACTTTCTAATTATAGAAACTTTTACGCGCAAACTCTGCTAAACCGACTATGTGTAATTATGTGCTATGTGATAACATGCTCATTTAGGATAATTATGCATGTTAGAATAACCGGAATGTGATTTTATGCATGACTTGCCTAATGTGGAAACTTTCCTCATAGGAATGACTTTTGGTATCCGTACACTACACACAACACTAAACCGCACATTACCCGAGGACTTGATCCAAAAACCGTCACCAACGGGTCGTTAGGTCAAACACGGTATATGAACTGACACACTCCACGGATCGTAGTATCCAACAACAAAACTTAACATACCCAGTATATGTTTGTTTACTTTTCAGTCTGTCTAAACCTGTGAACTCACCAACTTTTTAGTTGACACTTTTCGCGTGTATTCTCAGGTAACTAATGGAGCATACGCTAGGATGTGCGCTTGGAAGCACTAAAGAGTCTGACTGGCATATAGTCTCGTGTCCTAGGCTGTTGTGTGCATTTGTTTTGTTTTAAAACACTTTGAACTATGTAGTGTCTGATACAATTTCGTTCCGCTGCAAACTTTGTTTATTTATGATACGAAAACATTTCCGCTGCTTTATTTTGAAAACATGGTTGTTTTACAAATCTGTGTGAATGAGTAACTCATATAGAGTCATTCTATATGACCATGAGCTGTGATCCTGGCCACGTCACACCCACGTGGACTGACACCACGAGTGGGAATTTGGGGGTGTGACACAAGACTCGACCCACATTCGGCCCACATATTTACACGGCCCAAACCCTTAAGTTGACTAAAGCCCATATAATGGTTTCGGCCCATATATGTATTGTTAGGCCAACCCATTATTCGGCCCATATACTTAAGGACATAAACCAGCAATTTAACTAAATGATGTTAAATAACATGCATGGGAATTTATGGTAATTACTATAAAGATAGTGAAAGAATTTAGAAACAATGCTGGAGACTTTAACTTCTACAATTATGATGCAACAAACCATTACGAGTCTAATGGTGACAACAAGTGCACGAAACATATAATAGGAAGACATGTCATATTAACATAAGTATAACAAGTGAACAAGGGCCGAATAAATACCGAGACTCACAGGTGTTAGCCAACTTTAGGGCTAACACGTACACACACATTATTCAATACGACCTACACTTATAAGTTGCAAACAACATGAAATCAATACAGGATCGTGAATATTACTACAAGCACAATAGCGAGCGAGCGCATTCTCGTTTAAGCTAAGTCAACCACTACAAACACAAGGTGAGTTCATTTGTCCCTTTTCAAACATATTTGTTTTTACCTCGGGACTGAGAAGCATGTTATACATTTTAAACAATTATTGAAATGTTTATTAAATGCTTTTATACATACTCATGATGCTTATACGAATGCTTAAGCTTGTAAATCTTATGTGGGAAGCTAGCAACTAAGACTTAAACTATATGCTTGATGCTTATGCTAAAAACATTAAGCTTAAACTAAATGCTTGATGCTTATGCTGTAAACTCTATGCTCAGACTATATGCTCGATGCTTATGCTATAAACTCTATGCTCAGACAATATGCTCAAGGCTTATGCTATAAACTCTATGCTTAAACTACATGCACAATGCTAATGTTACAGACTATATGCTCAAACTATATGCTTGAAACTAAATGCTCAAAGCTATTATTGTATGCTGAATGCTATGCTTATATCTATTCATGGGCTACGTAATTGCTAAACATTGCTAGAGCAAAGCTTGTACCCATGCATTGAGATACGTGAAAGCTAAACTATGAGGATGCTAAGCTTTTATCTATATATGAGATACGTAAATGCCAAACATTGCTAGAGCAAGGCTTGTGTCTATATATGAGATATGTAAATGCTAAAGTATGTGTGTGCACAGCTTGTGTCTATATATGGGATACGCAATTGCCAAACATTGCTAGAGCAAGGCTTGTATCTGCATATATGAGATACGTAAATGCTAAACTATTCGAATGCTAAGCCTAAACCAATTCATGAGATACGTAATGGCTAAACATTGCTAGAGCAAAGCTTGTATCTAGCCATGGACTACGTAAATGCTAAACATTGCTAGAGCAAAGCTTGTACCCACGCATGAGATTGGTGAAAGCTAAACTATGATTTGTGAAACAATGGTGCTTGTACATTTTACTCTAAAGCTAATCTACATGAATGCTATATAAACTTGTAAACTTTGAAACAGTATACTAAAGCTATGATGAAGACTGGATTGAATGGTAGGTAAAATGCTTAATTATTATTAACAACAGTGTCATATACGGATTAGTATGTGGTAGGATGGCGTCTGGGCGGGTTGTAGGCTCGACCCTTTCGTATGCCCTATATATAAGCATACCGATTCGGATATTACATGTGATGTTAATGAGGTTAAGGTTTTACTGAAAGAGGTTTGCTAAAGCTATTTTCAACTTTTAAACTATATGAACCCACCAACCATTGTGTTAACTTTGTTTCCTTACATGCTTTCTCAGGTGATGCACAGGTTTAAGCTAAGGCACATGATTGCATACTAGGATACCCAGCTAGAGGACCTAGTAGACTTTTGGAAAGCACATCTTTTGTTATTAATACGAGTCACTTTTGATATCTTGTACAGATACAAGATAGTAACATTTGATTCTTTTGATAGATTACTTAGTTAAATTACTAAACATTGACATTTGTAATTTAACTTTGTAATCCTAGTTTAATGGTATATCGTGCTTTAGTTATTCTTAACATTGATGCTATGTAAACAATCTGATCATCACGATTATCACTCACGATATCGCGCCCCGAGAACCTTCCGCCCGGCGGGGAAGTCGATCCGTCCCGCCGGCTCGGGGTGTGACACTGTGATCTCCCAGATTCACTCTATTCCTCTTTGGGTATCATATCTTCCTGGTATCGACATTTTCCTTAATAACTGTGACTAGTTCCTTTTTGGTATAAGGAGTTGACTACTGTTGCTCTACTGCTCTGCCATTTCGTGAAACACCATCTTTACCCTTTAGACACACGATGGCTTCCTTTTGTCACCTTCTAGACTCCTTTCCTGCATCTATATGTACGATTAAATTTATCCGACTCATGTGTTTTTGTTGTCTGGCCGTCTGGGTGTCTTGCTTTGTGTCGTTGATTGTTTAGCAAGTTATTCAGGATATTTCACTTGTCCTTGTCGTCTTGGTAAGTCAGTAAGGACGTTCTATTTTCTGCAGTGTTTATGTCTTTGACAGGATAGCCAGGATACTCTATCATACGTCATCAGCCCCCCAGTCAAGACAGTTAATCATTCCTGGGAGTAGGTGTTCCTGACTATCCTCCTGTCATGCTAGCCTTTTTGTTATCTTTACTTTTGTTATTGATCGGTACACTTTCCTGCTTCTTTTTGGACCATTATTAAGCCGGTGTGATTGCTGACTTGGTAGTAGAGGAAACTCTCTTGATTTAATGCGAGGATGCGCCATTTAGTTAGCCTTCTTTGGTTTAAGATAAAAGCTTGGCAAACTTCTTTGCTTTAAATCTTGGTACAATTAAGGATTACTAGTGAATGAGAGTTGCATTAGCTCTTACTTATCAAGTTTTTTCAGACTGTAATCTTGATTGTTGGAAACCGGGGACAATAAGAATTCTTTTTGACAGGCCAAACCAACGATATGAAAGACTTTATGTGTCCTATGTAACCTTTAATAGAGTCGATGCCATTGATCTTTTATTTGTTACAAACCAAACATCTAGAAGGTGACACGATTTAATCACTGAGTATTCATGTTGGAGCGTGTGATCGAATATCACTAAACCATGGAAGCATTTTTGTAATCTATTTGTAGAACAAAACAAATTTGAGATGAGCACGTGTGATTCTGATTAGAAAGCTAATTGCTCTCATTCATTGGGGAATATTTGTGAAGTGTGACAGGCTAAAGCTTGATATTTGGCTAGGCCAGTGGAATATATTGATGCGAATTTTGTCTTAATCTTAATAAAGATCAAGGTCGGGAACTCTAGTCTCGATGCTAGCTAGATGCTTAAGTAGTTAGCATAAACTTTGGCACATATTTCATAGTTGAAGATTATGATATGAAAATAGGCTCATTTGGTGTTGTTAAACCTTTTCGCAAGGTTCTTATTTTAGAGTGGGAAGCGCACTCTAGGAGAAGACCGAGAGGTGGAATTTAATACTATTGTATAGTATAAGTTGTCCATAATCAATTATTTGAATTTAATCTATTCCCATTTTGTGTTTGTTCTTATTGGCAACGGTGTTGAGGGTATGTAGCTTGATTAGCGTTGCTTTTGATTTGTTATAAGGATGTCACTCAACGATTTTGCTTTTCTTGTGTTGCCAGTTTGATAGCCGTATTTAGGGGAAACAAGACTTGAAATGTAGAAAGCAACTTCTCCAAACCATTTATAATATTATGTATTTGAAGAAGGTGAGCTGCATTTTGGTGCTCCCCCACGTAAGTAGAGGGTCTTGAATCATGTGTAATGAAGGTATATATTCTTCCAAACTAGCAATGACAAGGCATATATGTTAATTGTTGTACCAAGTGTAAAGGAAGGTATGACAAGATGGCACATTAGTGTCATGGAGCAATGTAGTTCTCATGAGTTATTTAGTCACGTGTGACAGCCTTATTGCTTGTAACTTTTTCTCGAGATGGAGAACACTTGATTTACACGTCGCATGTTGAATTATATTTACCTAATAGGGAATTTTAAAGAAAATGAGTGTATGTAATCATCTTTAAAGTTTTTGGAGTGGGGTCCATTAATGTGTCATGTGTTTAGGCGTGGAAATGTTTTATAGCAATATCTAGCTGCCAGGGAAATCAGTCAAGGCTGCCATGGTGAGGCCATGCGAGGCTTCTTAGCTGATGTAAGGATTTTCATGTGGGACTCGGAAGTTAAAGTTCCTTGGATAAAGCCGTGTATGGCTGCTTCGTTAAGACAAAGCTATATGGATGTTATCACACAATGTTTCTTTTATGAAATCAGCCAAGACTGCTTGTTGAGACCAGACAATGCTTCCCAGGTTAGTTTAGGCAGAGCTGCCAAGATATAACGAAGTAAATATTCAAGAAAACATGGCAAGAAATTCTTAGTAAGAACCACAACCTTTTTCCCATGTGAGCATGTAATTGAAGTCTTCTTTTATGAGGAGAGGCACTTTTTTTATGAGGAGATGCATTTTCGTTTCCAGGAGTAAACTAATTGGTGGCTTAGCAGTGTAATGTTAGGTAACACACTTTACCTTTTAGCAAGAAAAAGTCAAGCTTGACCGCATAACACGTAAGTTGGCAGAGTATGCGACTTTAGGCGAGGTATCATGACTTTAGGCGAGTTATATGTTTTCGTAGAACTGGTTTGTTCATGGTAGGTTTGGTTAGGCCAAATACATTCATAAATGTTTGGCCAAGAAAGATATAGTAGTGACAATTTTTGCCATATCATGTTTGGTTGATTCATTGTAGTCGGGCAATATACATTGTGAACATTGGGTGAATTATAATGATAGTTATCAAGAAAATTTTTTAGCTCTGATCAAAGTAAAGATCCAAGATAGCAAGAAACAGAACTACAAGAAGTTTCTTTACTGTTATAAGGTTGTCTCGATATAAGCTAAGGTAAAATATCTTTGACAAACACTGCTCTCGTGACACATGACCAAGTAAGAAAGTAAGGGCTTCTTAGTATAGGACCACATAATAAATGCTCATGTTGTGAGGTTGGGCATAAGATTGGGGAAGGTAATGCGGGACCAAGTGTCCGGCTATAGTAAAGGATAAATGAACTTTAGACATCACGATATGACATCGTATCCGCATAGTAAGTCATGTCGTGTGGTGATGCATGTTTATGAGATAAATAAGTTGTAGGCTACATCTCATGATTATTCATAAGTAAATGTGTCAAATTATACCTCAATATGCAGTAAGGTTATTCAAGATGTACCTTGGTATAAGATGTTTGGATTTTTTGACAATGATAAGTGTAAGTTATGCCTCATGATGCAACATCAGTCGAGGTGCTTAGTATTCTTGCTAAGATATATCATAGATTTATGATGTAACATCATCTTAGGTGTTTAAACCTCCGATAAGAGTAAACTCATGATGTGACAAAAAGTCATTTGTCTGACGATACCGTTTTATACGTCGGCCTTATGTTATTGTGTTTGATATGACATACTCTTTGTCTAGAGTTTTTGCCAATAACTTGAAAATGTGACAGCTGTTTGATTTTGTTTATGCGCGCGCTATTTTACGTGAGTAGTCAAGGCCGAATCCCACGGAGCAATATTGTTTTAGGTGCTCAACCTTTACATGGGTAGATCATGGCCGGACCCCATGGAGCAGTATTGTATTAGGTGCTCAACCTTTACATGGGTAGGTCAAGGCCGGACCCCATGGAGCTATATTATGAGGTTGCTCAAACCGTTACATGAGTAAGAGGTAATGTCGGAGTGCATGAAACATTATATGTTTGTATGATTAACGGATATCATGGAGATCTTTACACCTTTGTATCATGATGTGTTTACTTATGTATCCAGTATCTCAGAAAATGTCATTTGACGTTAATTGTATTACACCATGCTATCCTCGATCTCCATGTTGAAATGCTAATGCTAATGAGGTAATTAACATTATTGGGTAATGGAGATAGTATTTCTTTCTTCCTAATATCCATGAGTGGGAGTGTTGATTCATGAAACTTGGTGGAAATGCTAAGGAGAGAAGATTACAAATAGTTGTTTACAAGAACCAATTTAAGAGCAGATGTAAGTTTCATGCGTCTTTTTCACGTTCTTGCAAGATGGCGAGGTCAAATTTTCATTAGTTAAGGTTACATTGCCTTGTTCTTGGCAAGGTGACTTAAGCTTTCATTAAACAACATGGCATGTGCTCTTTCAAACCAAAGATGATATTCCCGGTTATCAGGTATGTAACTTTGGTGTTTTACGATGAAAATGTTTCTTTTTATTTGCACGAAAAGGTGCAAGTAACTTGATTTTGTAAAAGGAAGCTTGTATTAAGCATGACGACCATGATACGTTGCAACAGTAAGGATATTTTGGAGTACTTCCAAGTTGGGTGGCACTATGTTTGGCCTTTTATCGATTCCTTTGTTCGGCCTAAGTATTTTCGTCTTCGTCATTCTTTCGAATATGGACATGCTTCATGATCATCTGTTTTTTTTATGGAACTGAAAGATTTTTCCAATTTCACTTTTTAATACCATTATCCAATCTCATCTGGTATGTGTAGCTAAGGCTTGGGGGATTAACCCCTTACAACTTTAGCACCTTTAGCCCTTGCAGGTGACGCATTTTGGAGAAATTCCTGGCCAAATATAGAACTTGTTACTCGTATAATAAGGTGACCTTGGTGTTGACTTCAAATTTTGTGAGGCATGATGACTTGCCTTTTATGACCTTGCATCATGTTAAGCAGTCTGACTTGAATGCTTACTAAGAGGAGAATGATGAAAGGTGATTCATGCTTTTGCCACCAAATTGTCTTTGACTGCTATATGGAAAGATGACCTTGCCGTCTGCCAGGCGAGGAGGTTTGAAGTTTTGCGAAACTAAATGACTTGAACTTTCTTTCAATAAAGAATATAGGTGATTTGTGCCTCGGCAACCAAGTTGTTTTCAGCTTTTTTAAGGAAAGATTATCTTGTCTTCTTTCAGGCGAGGTAACTTGAAGTCTTACTAAGCCAAATGGCACGTTGTTTTTAGTAATGATTAAAGATCATTTGTGCTTTTGGCGAGCAAGTTGCCTGTAGCTTTTTTTAAAGAAATACGTCCTTGCTTTCTAGCAGGCTAAGTGACTTGAAAAATGACTAAGCCAAAAGACTCTGAGATTCCGTGCAGGTTGTCTTTAGCTTGTTTAAGGAAGGATAGCCTTGTCTTTTGTCCTGAACTCTTAGTAAGCTTGATTACATGAGGTTATGTACAGCAAGAATGTAAGGTGGTTTGTGTTCCACGATTGATCTAAATAGATATAACCTTGCCGTTCGTCAAATAAGGTGACACTTTTTTTTTTTGAAACATATCATTTCTTATGTCTAGCTTTTGTTAAAACAATGAAATTTTGAGATATTTTAAAACAAGGAAACATTCCCTTTTTTTATTTTAAGCACAATGATTGTTGTGCTTTGTTGGCGAGACGGCTTGTAACGACCCATTTTAGGAAATATTAAAATATAATATAATTGGTGTATAATTATTGTTATTTTTTAACTTATGTGTGTTTTAATAACAATTGAGGTGTTAGAGTTAACTGGTAACTAACTTGATTATGTTGGTTGAATTAGTTAACTAAATATAAAGGTTGAGGGACCATTTATGCCAAATGACCAAACTTAATTTAAGAAGGGATAAAGCTTTGACTTTGGTCAAAACTCACATGTCATTTGGTGTATGTGTGTGTGACGTTCAAGAGGAGAAGAAGAGGGGAGAAACCCTAGCTTTACATTCTTGTCAAAATTTGGAACGAGTTTGTTTGCAAATCGAAGATTGAAGCTAGGAATCAACACCCGAATTGATTCCTAACAAGGGGTAAGTGTTAGATTGTTATTTTGGGTGAAATTTTCGTGGGTCTCTCATAAGGGTGTGAGTAAAATGGGTGAAACTCGAAATTGGGTGTTTGGATGGTCTTAGATATCGTTATTCTTAGTGATAATCATCTAAGAACAACTTTTTGATTGTTTTCTTACATGTTGTTGTAAGATGACAAATGAGGTTTTGTAAGGTTCATGAGGTATATGAACTAGGTGGTTAAATTTGGTGTTAAATTGTTGGGTGTGATGATTTCATGAGGTTTTTGTAGTTTGTTGGTGAAAATGATGAATTTGTTCATTTAGAAACCAAAATGGAGTTTTATAGAAGTGTTATTGGTCAATGATCATAAGCAAATAAATACATGCATATGAGGTGTTTGATGAAATGTCAATTAAGGTGTTTAACTTAAAAATGAGTTTTTAAGTTGTGGTGGTATGAAATAAGCATATATATAATCATAAATGGTGAATTGGGTGATAATGGATCATTGGGGTGTAAATGGTGATCGCGGGTCAAGTAGGTTGAAAGAATGTAAATATGAGTTACTTGTATTGAATATAGTTGTATGTGTGTAATACAACTAGGTAGTGGTGGTGAAAGTCAAGGAACAAGTCAAAGGCTTGGGAAAGAACAAGATGATTTTGATGGTGTTCCTACGGGCTAAGGTGAGTAACCTACTCACTAAATATGCAACCATAAGTCATATTGGTGTTGGTGTATTGGTGTTGAATGTGGACTACTTGATTTACTTCTTGTAGTATTTGGTGAATGTTATGTGTTAAATCTATAAAAGTCAATGTAGGTGGTAACAACATTGCTTTGATAGATTACGAAGTTGTGGTGTTGGTGTTAAAACATGGTGGTTTATTAATGTGTATGTGAAATATACATGGGTAGGATGAATTGGTGTTTAACTTGACAATGTATGTGGAATATGCATTGTTGGAATGAATTGGTGTTTAACTTGACAATGTATGTGGAATATGCATTGTAGGGATGAATTGGTGTTTAACTTAACAATGTATGTGGAATATGCATTGTTGGGATGAATTGGTGTTTAACTTGACAATGTATGTGGAATATGCATTGTTGGTATGAATTGGTGTTTAAATTTACAATGTATGTGTGAGGATTTTGAATTCTAAAGTAGTTATATACCTAAGATCACATATAGTGGCAATAGGAGTGTTTGATTTAAATGTTGACTATTTGTGGTGAGTCTTGTTGTGAATGTTATGTTAAAATTACATAACATAATATGGTTTCTTTAAGTGTTTGATAACAATTGTTGAAATTAGTCAAACTGGGTGATTGACTAAATTGTTGGAGTTAGTCAAACTTGGGTGATTGACCAAATTGTTGGAGTTAGTCAAACTTGGGTGATTGACCAAATTGTTGGAGTTAGTCAAACTTGGTGGTTGACCCATTACTGAAATTAGTCTAACGAGGTGGTTGACCCATTGTTGAAATGAGTCAAATTGGGTGGTTGACCCGTTGGTGGCATCAACTTGTGTGTCTTTGGTGATTAAATTGGTGTATGTATGAATTTGGTGTTTGTTGATCAAATGGGTGTATAATTGGTGTATGTGTGAATTTGGGTGTTTGGTGATTAAATTGGTGTATAATTGGTGCATGTATGAATTTGGGTGTTTTGTGATTAAATTGGTGTTTAATATTTGGTGTTAACAATAACATGCAATAGGTGTTTAAATTGCTTAGTTATTGTGATTTGATATGCATATATGCGGTGTGAAAGAATAAGAATGATTCACAAGAGGTGTGAACTTCTTATTAGAAGTTTGACCATAATTGGTCAAACAATTCACAAGAGGTGTGAATTGGGAATAGGTTGAATCACAAGTGGTGTGATCTTCCTATGGTGAATTTATGGAGTTTAGGTAAATCACAAGTGGTGTGATTACCTACTTCGAGAATCCTTGGTGAAAAAGGATGTTTGGGTAGAAATTGACCAAATTTGGTCAAACTATTCACAAGAGATGTGAATGTGGAATGGGTTGAATCACAAGTGGTTTGATCTTCTTATGGTGAATTTATAGAGTTTAGGTAAATCACAAGTGGTGTGATTACCTACCTTGAGAATCCTTGGTGAAAAAGGAGGTCTTAAGGGAAATTGAGTGAAGTTTGACTTTTAGTGGGTGGTTTCATGTTCTAACGCTTTATTGGTGTTTTAAAGTGCTATGAATATGAATTTAATGTGTTGAATATATTGTTGTGGTTGTGCAATTTGAAATCCTTAGTGAAAAGGGATGGGGGGGAGAACAAAGAAAGTTATGCATATGGAAGCAGTGCTGACATGACCATGTTCCACTGGAACACGCCCATGTCATATCTGCACATCTGATGCTGGAAACTTTCTGACATGGCCATGTTCCCCCGGAACACGCCCATGTTGCGTCTGTATGTCTAAAAATGACATAAATTGAATTATTTCATATTTGATGTGGATTCTATGGGTAAATCTAATTTGTTTGAGCAAGAATTGGAGATTTAAGGGGTTTTGGGTGAAAACGACCCGTTAGTAAATCGTTTGGTGTTCGGGTTGAATAATGTTTCCAAATTGTGTTTGGAATATTATTATTGTATTCCATATGGTGTTATGGAATACACTTGGAGATATAGCGGGGTGAACTCACTTAGTTCTAACGAACTAACGGTTATTTAAATGTGGTGTTTTTCAGGAGAACGTGAAGGGTGAAGGCGACCGTGATCGGATATCTTGAGAAGGCTCGGATTGAACACGTTTTTGGTTAAAAACCCAACTTTTTGTGAACGGTTATAAATAATGTAAAGTGTGATTATAATTAACATGTTTGTAACCGGTTTTGATGACGGGTTAGTTTAAGTTGGGTGTTTAAAATTGATGTTTAATTTTTGAAAAATCTGGGACCAAACTCTGAGGGTGTTTAACCACGTGTCACACGTGGGAGAATTTTGGGGCTTACACGGCTGGAGTTCCTGATAGGTAGAATAATCATAGTTACTTTATGGACAGATGACCTTGCCTTCCTACAATGTGACCGTGCCTTCCGACGAAGTGACCAGGTCTTCCTTCAAGGTGACTTTGGTGTCTTACTAAAAAATGTGACTTTGATGTTCTGCTGAGGAACATGACTTAAGTTTCTTTGAATTGATGGAAACATGTTGCTTATCATAGCGTTTTCAACGCAAGGTAGCTTTGTTTAGCCTCATGTTGTATAGGAGTCTAGGCGAGCAAAAAACTTGGGTTGTGACCAAGATGTTTTTTTTTTCCTCGAACCAATGAGATCAAGATCAGGAAGTTTAAGCCTTACTATTGCTTGGTGAGGATGTAATGATTTAGAACATCCTTCTGGTCTAGACTGCTTGTCTTATCATTGCTTCCTTTATAGCTCTATTTATACTTTTCAGCTACCTGGGAGCTTGATCATCCTGGGAGCTTGATCTACCTGGGAGCTTGATCATCCTGGGAGTCGTGTATCCTCCTTCTTTCGTTTTTCATATTAAAAGGTGACTTATGCTTCTGTCAGTTGCACTGGTGTCTTGGGATATTGATAGCGTCTGTTCTTTTCTCTTGGATAAAGAATAGCTTCCCTGCTATTGTCTTTTCGTCCTAGTCGTTATTGATACCGGGTGAGTCATTTCCTTGTATCAATAGTTTTATTGACTGGCGATGTTGTCGTATCGCGTTGACACAAAGAAGATCGTGCGATTTTGTTGTTGTACCATCTTACCTTCATACGTAATTACTTGGCTAACCAAGGTAATTTGTAGTTTATTATCACACAGCCAAAGTTGGTATCCGGTGAGGTACGATGTCAAAATCATTGTTGAAAAGTTGAACTTGAATGGAAAATTTCTCCGCTACCAATGTTGGTCTGATAATATCCTTGTTGAGTTGATATTCATAACCATGAGAAATGTCAGGAGGGTATTTGCATATAAAGTTAGCTTTCTTTTTTTCTTTTTTTTTGTTTTTTTTATTATATTTTTGAAATATTTTATCTTTATTCATGTGAGATGAGATATAATATTTTGCAAGCTGGCATACTACTGTGCGAGTTAAATTTGTCCAGCTAAGGTTAGAAATAAAATGTTCGCTAAGATAAAACAAGTTATTGATGAGCCAAGATATGGCAAGACAAGACATGTTTGTCAATGTTATTGGCAAGCAAAACTCGAAAGTCTTTTTTTTTTTTTGAGAAGTGGAAGGTTATTCCTAACCTTCCCATCAAACTGATTTAGGTTATATACTAACTAGGTTAATGATGATTTAAATTATATGGCTTCTTTTCATCCTAGCTGGTGATGTAGCCTTATTGTCTTTTCTTGAACACGAAGCCAACAGGATAACTTGGGTTGCATACTAGTGATACTAGTATTCTAATCAGGAAAGATGACTTATTCTTGCTAGAAGGTTAACTCTTTTATCATGTATTTATAAAAGAACATATATTAACATGTATTCTTACTAAACTTAAAACGAAAGGTCTATATGTTGAAAGAAAGAAGTAATTATATTTATATATGTGCTAATAGTTGAACTTGTCGTAAAATGTCTACAAAAGTTTAGTGTGTATCAGAATGCCAGGAAAAAAGATTTTAGCAAAATGCCTAAAAAAGGTATTTAGCAAGTCTCTAAAAGTGTTCTAGACTTGACATGTCATTTCATGGTCATAAAAAATCTTGTGTTGTAAGATGTCAGAAACATTATATAACAGAATGTCAGAAAAAACATTTACCTAGATGTCAGAAAAAGCATTTACCTGGCTGTCAGAGAAAACACATAGCAGGTCTACAAAAGTGTTTTTAGGACTTGACATGACATTTCTTGGTTATGAGAAGTCTTGTATCTCAGAACTTCAGAAAAAAAACATTTAGTAGGACGAAAATTTTTTTTTTTTGGGAAGGCTTGTTGCTTTCTTTGTTGATCTTTTGTTCAATGGATAATAAAGTAAAGCCTTCAAGATACAAAGATAAAACAAAGAATTGCATGAAATTAGAAAGATTTCTTAACAGTAGTATGTAAGAACTTTATGTAAGGTTCCCAGCTATGACTTTGTAGGGTTTAATTTTACAGCATTTAACAGAACAGCTGGTTAGAATCTCAAATTTCATTTTAGGTGAAAAGAAAGCTTAAAAAGCTAAGAGATATCAAATTTGATGTAATCAATGAGATAATCTATGATGTTTTTGTCAAATTAGTTGTGCATAAACATAATAGCGTAAAAGTAAATTGCCACTTACATATTTTTTGTTTCTTCTACAAATATCTATAGAAAAGAATGTCAAATTTGAAGAGTAAGTGCTTTATATGTATATATATGTGTAACATATAGTTGTGTAAGCAAAGGAATATTAAAATTTAAGTAGATCATCTGATCTTTAAAACTATTGCAGCAAATATATATTTTTTTGTGAAAGATATAGTGCAGCAAACCTGCTATCCTAGCAACTGGAGTGCAGTTCCTGAGATGGACAAACACAGATCTCTCTATATATCTACAACAAAGGGCGCGAGGGATTCATACATGTCGAAAATCTCGGGCCCCACGGTGGGCCCCAATGTTGAAGGGTCCAGATCCGAGCGGGCATGATGTCGGGTCAAGTGATGCCTTGCTATCCCGAGTCAGATTACACCTTGCTATCCCGGGTATGGAACCTATCTGCAACAACATAGAAGATCTACGTTAGAGGGCCCGAGGGGATTTCCCCCGAGGGAACTCCGACGCTCAAGTCAGTATCTTTATGAAGAATATACAATCATATAGACAAGTACTTACAAAAGATAAGATATAAGAGAAGTGTGGGTGTCAGGAAGGCTAGGAGAGCTGTAAGAAAGGGTTGTCTTGGTCTTACCAGGAACCAAAACCTTACTTTAGGCCTGGTTAGCAATATATGTAAGAAGTACAGCTGGAAGAAGAAACGCCTAGTGATAGTTAGCAAGTTGGCAAGGCCAACTTGTTCGTATAACTCACGTTGATGTATTTACTTGCTGGGTCTTGGTAGGAGACCTGGAGTTACCATTCCTTGCTATCCGGCTAAGGCAGGAACGACGCCTTGCTAAACTAGCCGGAGGAGACCTCCTGTGATCATGCTCCGACATCGGGATCAGCCACCGGTAAGTCGGAGATGATATATAAGTGAAAGTGAGAGTAGAGGTGAGAGCTAAAGTTGAATGTGTGGAGGAGCCTTGCTGATATGCCTTGCTCCTCTATTTATAGTGCTGGGAGTCTTGGGAACCTGTGATCTCCCAGATTCACTCTATTCTTCTTTGGGTATCATATCTTCCTGGTATCTAGACATTTTCCTTAATAACTGTGACTAGTTCCTTTTTGGTATAAGGAGTTGACTACTGTTGCTCTGCTGCTCTGCCATTTCGTGAAACACCATCTTTACCCTTTAGACACACGATGGCTTCCTTTTGTCACCTTCTAGACTCCTTTCCCGCATCTATATGTACGATTAAATTTATCCGACTCATGTGTGTTTGTTGTCTGGCCGTCTGGCTGTCTTGCCTTGTGTCGTTGGATTGTTTAGCAAGTTATTCAGGATATTTCACTTGTCCTTGCCATCTTGGTAAGTCAGCCATGACGTTCTATTTTCTGCAGTGTTTATGTCTTTGACAGGATAGCCAGGATACTCTATCCTACGTCATCAGTACTCATGACGTGGGTTAATCCCCAAGATCCTTACTAAGCATACCACATAGCTCTGGTCAAGAAGGTTAATCGGGAAAATTTTTATCATGGCTGAGGCACAACAGGGGCACCGGGCTAATAACGAAGTATATCCATATGATGGTTATATTCCATAAAATGATGAATGTATACTCGACGACGAGGTGATTTTGCTGAACACATGGATCAATAACAAGGCAAAAACTAAATTAGCTATTTAGAAAATACTCTAATCTAATACCGCCTTACTTCTTTTTAAAATATATATATATATTTTGTTTAGTTTACCTAATAGAAAAACAACTTACTATAGAAATTCACTTTCACCTTTCCTTGCTAGGCTAACTTGACAAGGTCATATTTCCTTGAAAAATATGAAATCAATTTACTTAAATATCCTTTTATCCTTGCTATGGAGAAGCTCATGTTATCCTTACTTAGTAGGAACTCAAATTACCTTGCCTCATAGATGGCAAGGCCATATTTCCTTAAAAGAAGTCAAGTCACCATACATGATAAGATTCCAAGTCAACATCCAGGTCACGATGTCTTGCTAGTAGCAAGACATCTATTTAGCCAAGACTTTCCCAAAGATATGGTACACACAAGGCTCGAAAGTTATAAATTCAATCACATCATTTACAAGATATGTAAACCTCACCGTCTTGGCTAAGCGTACCAAGTTTGCCTTACTACAAATACTGATGACATGGAAGGTTCATCCCCAAACACTGAATAAGCATACCAAGTCAACTAGGCTAAGAGTCTTAACAATTGAAGGCACAAAAGTATTTGCCCTGTCTAAGCACGACACGGGCGCCAGAATATTAACTTTTTTATCCAAGCTAAGCACAACATGGGCATCCTCCTAATAACGGTGTTTATCCACACATCGGGCCCTATTCCACAACATAATGCAAATACACTTGATGATGGGTGTTCTTGTTCAACAAATGAACAATCTTCTTACTTTGAAAACAAAAGTATCATGGTCACCTTTCTTGACAAAAATCAACTTCTTTCAAAGAAAGCAAGCCATGTTCACCTTTCCTTTATAAAGCAATAGGAAACACCTTGCATGTAAAACACGAAATTTGCTTTCCTGACAAAAAGGAAAACCACCTTGGTCTGGAGGGTCTCATGCCACATTGTTTAATAAATGATCGCGTCATCTTCTGTAGCATTGGTCCCGTTATCTTGCTTTGAAACAAGATCATTTCATTTTCACCTTGCTTGGTAAAAGGCAACGTACTAAAGCAAACCACCTTCTCCTCGTCTTGAAAATAACATGAGGCATTTTGGCTGTAGAAACCAAAGTGGCTTACCTGGGAGCAATGAATCGCACCTCAATTTAAAAGCTCAAATCACCTTACCTAGAACAAGGCAAGCATGCCTTAACTCATGAAATTTTGACTTTCCCATCTTGCATGGATGTAAAGAAGATACACATAGCTTACATCGGCCTTGAGGTTGTTTCTTACAAACAACTATTCATCATCTTGATAATTACCTTGTCACGACATTTCAACCAAGGTTGATCGTTAGGAAAGGACCAATGATCCTACTCATAAGTATTGAGACCCAAGAACTTCTAGTCATATCCTCTTTTCCTAGCAAAATTTATCAGAAAAAACTCATGATAAGTTCAACACTACTAACGTTATCTTAGCAGTATTGAACTAGGGGCTGGCATGGTATAGTACCACAAAAGTCAAACTGATTACATTGACAAATATTTCGTGATATGAAAGAAACATCATCATGACAATACAATGCATCGATTCTTAATGAGTTACAGGCATGTCCTTCTCATCTACAGGGTGAGCACCTCATAATGAAGCTCCATGGGGTCCGGCCTTGACCTACCCATGTAAAGGTTGAGCACCTGATACAGTATTGCTCCGTGGGATCCGGCCTTGACATACTCACGTAAAATAACGCGCGTAATTGTTCAAATTAGACGTACTATAGCATAAATAAATGCTTGGCTAAAAACTCTAGCTAAGAGTACATCTTATCAAGGCGGTAACAAAAGGCCATCATTCCAAAAACAAGTTAAATACATGGCGTTTTTCCATAAAAATTCATTTGACGATGTGCTAAGGAAAACTTGCCCTCTTACTTTGTCACATATCGTGATAATTGCATCCACTTATACATCAAAAAAGTTTTACTTTGCATGTCAAGAAATCCCTATGGTGGGGGAGGTTTTATCAAACTACTTTCTTCTCATTACTTTAAACATCTACTCCTTATCATTTGGTTTTCAAAACAAGTTGTGGCCACTAAGTCAAACAATGGCTTCTGGTAAAAATACCCTTATGTCATTACTTTAACCATTGTTATTTGATTGGTTACTACAGGTATTATAGTACCAATTGATTAAACACATATAGACGGATAAGCTAAACATGTCCTCGTGAAACTTGTCATGGCCCAACTTGTCATGACCAAAATTGTCTTAGCTAAACTATTATGAACATATTTGGTTTAACCAAACCTTGCTAAGGACAAACCGGTCCTAAAACAAGAGACAACCTATGAAAAGCCAAAAGCTCCACCATATGCTTTATAATGAAGTGTAGCCTAACTTCATCTTTACTGAGGGGTAAAAAAACCTGGCCTAATATCACAACACTTGCAGTGCATATCAACTAGAAAAGTTTTCCTACTTAATGTAAAAATACAAAGTTGTGATCAACTTACTCATCTAGTATTACAATATTCCACCTCCGAGGCCAAGGCCTTACAATAAACTTGCTCATAATATGAGCATTGAATGCCTTGTAATTCAGGAACAATACTTGATCAAGTGATTAATGATAAGTACAGATAAACTTTATATTTGGTTTTATCTTTCGAAGAAGAATACTTAGGAAATCATTTGAGCAAAATCGTGTACTCAATCTAACATTGTATGTAGCACTTGCAGCCATACATATACTTTAGGAAGCCTTGTTTAAACTCACTTAACTAAACTCACGTTAATCAGGGTCTCAATCAAGCAACATGGCTTCCCTTACCAAGAAAGCCTTGCCTCAGCCAGGTGGCCTTGCACGTTCCCACTCAGGCAGCCTTACATAGTTCCACCCGAGGCACCCTCAGAGAAGCCTCGTCTCGTAAGGTGACTTTGCTTGGTTTTACCCAAGGAACCCGGTCTTATCAATCAACATTATCTGGAAATGCCTTGGCTCATTAGGTAGCTTTGCCTAACCTCATCTAGAAAGCCTTGTCTTATCAGATAGCCTTGCCTCGCCTCACCCGGGCCACCTGATAATCTGATATTACCTTGAAGACTTTTTTAAGAGCAATAAAAAGGCTCAAGGCCCTATGTGTCCTCATAGCCAAGGACCAAGTTACAACTTTCGTAAAGAAATAAAGAAGATAGAATTAATCTTCCTAAAGTCAATCATGTAAATATTGATCAGTCAAAAAACATAGAAAGTTTAGATTTGATAAATCAAAGTTTTCAAAGGATGGAGTTTATCCTTTTAAAACCTAATAAAGTTGAGGCTCCGTAAAAAATGTCAAAATCACTAAGGCAACGAAAAGTACGAGTTAAGTCTAGTATAATGTAGTTAAAACTACATCACACTAGACTGGGGGCTGATGATGTAAGTATGCCAGAGCAAGTTGGCCTTGCCAACCTTGGCAATGCATGCCTAGCCTTGCCTTTCTACCTTCTATACGTAAAGATTAACCTTGCCAACCTTAGCAAGGTTTAAGAGACTTGCTTGAGCCAGGTAAAGTAAAGTTTGTCCCCCCTCTATAAATAGAGATGCGCTCCCACACTCTTATCCATCACATTTGCAAGAAAAACATACTTAGCATCTTAACACACACACACACACTATCTCTCTCTTCACATAGTTCTATATCTCTCTTTCTTGGCCATGTTCCTTCGTATGAACATGAGCTCCTCAGACAGATCTTAATTAGCAAGGTTCTGGTCTTGGAACTATCATAATAACACTACCATTCTTTTCTCCTTGCCAGCCTTGGCAACCACAACACTTTAATCTCTTATCTTTTATAATTACTTGTCATGTATTATTCATCTTATCATCTTATATAGATTACTGACTTAAGCGTCGGAATGCCCTCGGGGATCTTCCCTCGGGCCCTCTAACGTAGATTTTCTAGGTTGTTGCAGCTAGGATCCATGCTTGGGATAACTAGGCTCGGTACAATCCACCAATAAGACTCGACCTGGATTTGGTTGTAGTACCAGAGAGGCTGCTCCGAAGGAGTCTCCGGCTCAAAGTTGTCGTTTGAAGTAAAATAACATTAAAACTAGTGCAATTTTACTTTGGCTCATTGAGAGCCCACACATATATACATTATATGTGTACTGTGTACACAGCAAATACAGCAAATGGGGCGTAAATTATTATATTCTTACATACAACCCGAATATTAAAAACAGAATTTTTCACTATCTGACAAATGAAAATTGATTATCCAAGATTAAATAACTAAAGTTATAATCCACCAAAACTAAGTAGATACTTATGGACCTACCCCTTCCATACCTTAACTACATAAAATATGCATGTACATGGGTGAGTTATTGGGACTTGCAAAATTAATACAAAAAAATATAAAAATAAGTCTATAATCGAAGACGTATAATCAAGATTTGTCAAAGCATAAGGCCCTCAATTAAATTCAAAGACCAATGATCCTTAACTCAAGTGGTTGAGGGGAGGTACCCTGTGACTTCAATATTGGGGAGGTTACGGGTTCAAGTCTTGGCATGGACAAAATAGGGGTTTCATGCTGAGCTAGGGGGTTTTCTCTCACCTATGGTGGGTTTCCTTCTATTGGGTGTGGATATGATCGGGTGGGTCTATGACCCGTCAGTGATCCAAATTGCCGTTCAAAAAAAAATTAAATTCAAAGGATTATACCCCTGCCTGAGAACCCGTAGATCAACTGGTGGCCGGCATTATTTAAATACTAAAGTTATGACACGACACAAATCTAACACGGAATTATAAATTTGAGTTTAGCAAGAATAGATTCGGATTGAACCCACAAACTCACTTAGTTAAACTGGTTGGGTTCGTGTCGACATGCATAGGTTTGTTTATATGTATTTTATATATTATTTTTAATTTTTAATTGTATTTTATGTTTAATTTAATATTAAAAGTTTAAACTAAAAAAAAAGCATGAGGTTATAATTAAGTGTCATGTTCGGGTTCATATATGTATGACACGATTTTCAAGTAAGAGTTCAGGAACGTGTTAAATTTTCGATTTCGTGAGACCATTGGTATCACCAAAACATAAAATAGGTTAAAATTAATACATTTAAAACACAACCCATAATGAAACTTTCATGAACAAGAACTAAACTCATAAATTATTAACTACACGTTGAATCTCATGTGCAAAAATAATTATAAAAAAATTATAAAAATCACATAGTTTTCTTATGCAGGATTTCAAAAAAAATAGGGAAAGTACCAGCACTTCAAAATTACAACAAAGCAAGGTAGAACAGCACTTGGGTCTCTTACAAATAAGTAGTCTGGTTTTGCTCCTTCAATAGAATCATAATCATCTTCATCTCCATCATTCAGATCTTTAACTCTTCCCGAAATTACGCGACAAACCACGATAGTCATCTCTGCATTTGCATTTGCATTAGCAGTTATAACATCTTGGCAACTTGTGGTCAACCATATTCCTCTTTTCTTCTTTGGAACATAAAAGTCTGGTTTAATTATGCTGCAAATATGGTTGTCTTTACACAGCATTGCCGTCCCAATATTCTTGCAATGTGTGAGTTTTGTGCCGTAAAACATTAACTTTTCGTTACCGTCCACAACGTTTCTTGGATGCTTGTTTTGGTGATCATGAGCTCGGTTCTTGACATTCTCTCTGAATTTTTCAAATCTTTCTAGTGTTTGTTTTGAATTATTTAGCTTAAGGACTTGCTTTATGTTTATTGAATACTTTGGGGTGTTGGTTGATTTTGATCTTAATCATCTCAATTACGTTTCTTGACGGGTCCCCAATTGCTAGTACTGTTCCACCTGAGTCATCATTGACAGAGCTTTAGTCGAGGGTATGTATAAAAGAGCCAAGTTGGCTCGCAAGTTACTCAGAATGGACTCGTTAAAAGCTTGAATTCAGCTAAGCTTGAATGAGCTATAGCTCAAACTTGAAAAACTAGTTACAAGCAGTGGCGGACCCAGAAATTTTTTTCATGGGGGGCGAAAATTTTGTATGTTCAATTAAGGATCTAGCTTAATAATTTTTTTATCTTTTGTTCAGATCTAGTCAGGTCAAATCAGGTCGGGTCATGTTAAAATAAGACAATTAAATTAAATTTCATATATAAAAGCATAATAAAAATATAATACATATAGGATGAGTGCATGTTAGGATGAGTTTTAATTAAAATCAGTTTGAGTTTAAACGAGTCATTTTAATAAACATCATTTTAATAAACAGCATTAAATTAGATGGTATTGAACCACGTGAATGGGTTGAGCTCATTACATATTTCCATTAATGGTATTGATGGCGACTTGTGAGCTCATATAGTGTCATAATTTGTTCCCTTTGTAAGTACCGAATTGTCCAATAGAACATTCTAAATTTAACTGCTTGATTGTTTTTTCCAATTTTTATTTGTACGCTCAGCTTCCGAGTTCATTTAAGGAGATTAATGAAAGGAAATGAGAAACATATTTGTTTTTCTGAGTTTCATTTAACAAATAAAGGAAAAGGAAAATAAAACATATATTTCGAGAGTTTCATTCAAGAAAGAAAAGAGAGGAAAATGAAAAGAAAATTAGGCAAATTTGCTTAACTTTCCTTTCCTTCGGATTAAATTCAGAGCAAATCGAAATTAATTCAATTTTCTTCAGCGAAGTAACGTGACATAGAGGTGGGCAAAAAAACCGGACCCGGAACCAGAACGGCAACCCGAACAGAAACCGGCCGTCATACCCGAACCGATGGGTACATATATGTATGACACGATTTTCAAGTTAGAGTTCAGGAACGTGTTAAATTTTCGATTTGGTGAGACCATTGGTATCACCGAAACATAAAATAGGTTAAAATTAATACATTTAAAACACAACCCATAATGAAACTTTCATGAACAAGAACTAAACTCATAAATTATTAACTACACGTTGAATCTCATGTGCAAAAATAATTATAAAAAAATTATAAAAATCACATAGTTTTCTTATGCAGGATTTCAAAAAAAATAGGGAAAGTACCAGCACTTCAAAATTACAACAAAGCAAGGTAGAACAGCACTTGGGTCTCTTACAAATAAGTAGTTTGGTTTTGCTCCTTCAATAGAATCATAATCATCTTCATCTCCATCATTCAGATCTTTAACTCTTCCCGAAATTACGCGACAAACCACGATAGTCATCTCTGCATTTGCATTTGCATTAGCAGTTATAACATCTTGGCAACTTGTGGTCAACCATATTCCTCTTTTCTTCTTTGGAACATAAAAGTCTGGTTTAATTGTGCTGCAAATATGGTTGTCTTTACACAGCATTGCCGTCCCAATATTCTTGCAATGTGTGAGTTTTGTGCCGTAAAACATTAACTTTTCGTTACCGTCCACAACGTTTCTTGGATGCTTGTTTTGGTGATCATGAGCTCGGTTCTTGACATTCTCTCTGAATTTTTCAAATCTTTCTAGTGTTTGTTTTGAATTATTTAGCTTAAGGACTTGCTTTATGTTTATTGAATACTTTGGGGTGTTGGTTGATTTTGATCTGAAGATCTTCTCAATTACGTTTCTTGACGGGTCCTCAATTGCTAGTACTGTTCCACCTGAGTCATCATTGACAGAGCTTTAGTCGAGGTATGTATAAAAGAGCCAAGTTGGCTCGCAAGTTACTCAGAATTGACTCGTTAAAAGCTTGAATTCAGCTAAGCTTGAATGAGCTATAGCTCAAACTTGAAAAACTAGTTACAAGGCAAGTTCAAGCTCTAGAAATAGTGGTCAAAACTAGCCAAGATCGAGCTCGACCTTTCCATAAATTTAAGGAACCAAGCTTGAGCCTTGACTCAACTTATTTGGATCCTTGGGGGGATTTCCGCTCATTTAGTTATAAAGAGTAAATGACTCGAATTGTATTGATAGTTATGGTCAGGACCGGCTCTTTTACTAAGGAAAAATAAGGCTAGTGCCTAGGGCCCCAACCTTACAGATTATTTGTTGACAACCGTTCAAGTTATTTGTTTCGTCGTTTTGGGTTTAAAAAACAAAGAACTCTTTTATAATCTTAAAAGCAAGTGTGTTTAGGGTTCTCTCTTTACAAATAATCACACCTCCTTTGTTTTTGTTTTATCTTTGTTTTGCGTTAAAATAAACATTAATGTTACGAGTAAAAGATCTGGACAAACTTTCTAATGGTAAAAGCAATGTTTTGAAAACCGGACCGGCCGGTCGGACCGTGGGTGAACCGCCATGGATAAGTTAGTCAACACCTGTGTTTCCTTCAATCCGCCGGTGATGATGACTTTGAGTTGCTGCTGGTGTACTTACCTGGTTTTCGGACGAAGATAAATAGGTAGGGAGGGAAAGAGAAGGACCTCCACTAGGAGATGGAGCATCGTTTGGAGTCTCACCGGTAGCAATTGATTACGTCGGAACCATAGCAAGGGACATCTAGCAAAGTAGGTGGGTTGAAGCCTGGAGGAGTTACTGGTGGTGGTGAAGTGATGGGCCGGGGTTTTGGCAGCTCCCGATGGTGAAGCGACGATAGAAGGGAATATGGGATGACTAGCGGTGGTAAACCGACGTGAGGTTGGGTTGTTGGTGATTGTGAGGCAACAAAATGAGTGGTTGCTGGAAGGATGCTTACAGAAGTGACAAAGTGTGGTGGTGTACTGGTGTGCATACCCTACCCCCTTTAATAAGAAAATGTTAAATAATAGAGAAATATTTTTAATCCAAAAGAAAATTAAGAAAACTTAAAAGATGTAATCCTACAAATACAATATCTTACAAATGCAGTCCTATATGCAGATCTTACTCTTGTCGTATCAAATGCATAAACTTTTATAAATATATTATGTTTATTTTCGGGTATGGATATTGACACAACGGTGTATGTATAACAACACTTTTTGTATTTTTTTAATATTAAAAAAATGTATGAGTAAAATTTATGTGAGTATGATGTGATTGATTTGATTTTAGTATCTGTATAAAAGATGAGATGATGTATGAATATTAGGACCCTTATTTTCTTGCAGGTTTTATATACTTTATTTTCTTACGGGATTTTTGTTAGGTTATTTTTTTTTCTTTTAATAACTTTATGCTAATATTATATTATGAAACATTATCTTATTCATTTAATAGATTTAGATTTATATTTTTTACGTGTTTTAAGTGTATTTTTTATAATTTTTTTGTTTAATAGTTTTTCTTTTCAAATTTTTTAAAAATTATTTATTACATTATTTTTTTCAAATATTGTTAAGTTTATGTAAACATATTATTAGTAATACCATTTTTTAATAATAAAAATAATAATACGTAGGTACAACTTAGGAAATCATGCTTATTAAATCGCAAAATTTGTATGAAAATTAAACAAATAATCAAACAACTTGGATTTTACTCTTAAACAAAAAGGATTTCTAGGATGCAAAGAAAAATAATAGTGATATCATGCATTATGACCTTAAATACTCGATCAACAAATGTTGTTTTTTTTTTAAATAATATTTTTATGTTATTTATTTTATTTCATTGGCAAATAATGTTTTTCTTTAAAATTCAAATAACTATACTTATGCTATTATAAAGTCAAAATATTCGTCCACCGGACGGGTATAAAACTAGTTTGAAAGTGTAGATAAAATAGCATTTAAATTTTATTAAACATTATTGGCTAATGGTTTTTGAAAGAGTTAGATTTAATTTACGGATAAATTAACTTTTTTAAAATCTCCATAGACATTTCTTGTAGAGAATTTCCAGAACACGAACACGATATAATCACCGGATGAATTGAAAGTCGTGGATCACACTTTCATATCAAACTATTTATGGTTCGCTCAAATGTTTGATCGGATAAAATTCAATTCAAATCAAGAACGAGTATGAGATTTTTGTGAATTCGAGAATAAACCAGAGAGTCAATTTGATCAATCAATTTTTTGGATATACGAGAGTTTGGAAACTGCCTCCAGGCAGTTTTCAACTTTTATTCTTCATAAATTTGCCACTAAAATTGTAAAACGAATTTTATGGCAAAATTCGTAAAATCAAATTTTTTTTAATTTTTCAACATAGAAACTTAGGTTAGAAAAAAATTTTCCAAGCTGACCTGGCAGCTCGACTCCAGCCAGGGGCCCGCTAACCTAGGGCGCTGCCCCCGGACCTCAGGCGTTGCCCCCTTGGAACCTCCATTAAATCATTAAACCTTAAACAAGTGTGTATCCCACATCCAATTTGTTTAATGAATTTCATAATTCACGTTGATCGACAAAATTAATCCAATTACACTAAAATATCCAACGTTTTTTAATTTACATTTAAAACTATCAACTTCAAGTACGTATAGGTGTGCTAGAAACCAATTCTGCAATTCATTCATACCAGGAGAGCAGTTTCTTGTGTGAAGGTGAGTGAGTTCCTCATCTTCTTCCAATTTTCTTCTTTGAGCTCGACGGTTTCCAAGCGTGATGGTTCTTGCATTTCGTGGAATCACATCCGTCTGCTTTCCTTGACAATTCACATTCCCTCTTATAAAAGCACAAAATGCATGCATCACTCTAGCGGCCTGTGATTCGACTGCGGTTAGTGCACAAGTAGTCGAATGGAGTCTCATTTTAGCATGAAGTTGGCTGACAAAGCGCGTCTTATAACCGGAGGGTGAGTTTTCGATGGGGTTTGGGTGGAGGTGATGAACTAACATGGCGCAATCTTACACAAGAGACCAAACGAAAAATGATTGCAATGGTTTTGTATGTATTTTGAGCATTAAATTAAATGGAATTGAACCACGTGAATGGGGTTGAGCTCATACATGTTTCCATAAAGGGTATTGATGGTGAGTTGTGAGCTGAGTTAATTACATGGTATGTATGTGTGGTATGTCTATCTAGCACTCATGATTTCTAACTTCAAGAAATTAAATAGTTAGTTAAAACATTTTTCAAAAACTAATGGTGGAGGTGATCGAGAGTGTATGTTGAGTATATATAGATTGTTGAAGATGAAGTGGGTGGGTATTTTTGTCATTTTAAAGAATTTAACAACAAAAACTAATGACAAACTTGTCTAACGACCACTGGTGTTACATTTTTGCAAAATGTTCGGACCGTCGATGTAATTTCTTGAAGTTAAGGATCAGTAGTGCAAAATAGATACATCACTGACACCAACTGTGTGTTTAATATTAAAATTTAAACCAAAAAAATTAACATGAAATTTTATAATTAAACATTTTTTTGTTTATTTTTATTTTTGTTAAAAATTATGAGTAAAATAGCTGATATGGTCCATGTGGTTTGTTATTATTTCAATCTTTATTTCTAAGTTTCATAATTTACTCATATGCTCGCAAAATTTGAATATTTGTAACACGTATAGTCCTTAGATCACTAAATCATCCTTACATAATTAACCAAACTACATTCACACAAAAACTGTATGTGTTATTGTGTAAAGTAGTGAACCATATGAATAATTTACGAAAGCTAACGACCAAGAGTGGAATAATAACAAACCACATAGACCATCTTAGTAATTTACTTTAAAACTATACTTTTAACGATATTTTATATCCTAAAAAATAACAAAAATAAAAAATCTTGTGTTACTGTCACCCGTAAATATCCGTGGATGTTCAGGTTCATATGTATTACTTAATTTTTGAGTTCAAGTAGTTTTCCGGGTTATGTTAAATATTGGCTCCCACTATCTATACATCACCCCCTCTATTCATACACCAGAGCTCACTTATACAGCCGTATAGGCCCTATACGGGTGTATATAATTTTTTTTTATTTTAGGAAAATCAATTTTAACGCTATCTTTTTTGTCCAATTTTATCACGGATATTTTACGTTTTTATATATGTTTGTACGCATATTTTTTTAAACTTGCTTCGTTACGAAAATTGTTTATAAATTGGTACGACATATGTTATTTATTTAAAAAATGTTATGACAAAACTCGCGTAAAAATAAATTGTATTACTATTTTTAAAAAAACCTGTAATTTCATAAACATTTGATTATATAAACTACAAAAGAACCACATAAATAAATATACAACCATATAACAACCACATAAATTACACATAACATATAAAACTATATATGGCCATATAGAAATGAACTATATGTCCATATAGGGCCTATAAGCTATAACGCCATATAAACTGAACTATATTTATATGTGGTTGTTATATGGTTGTATATTTATTTATGTGGTTCTTTAATAGTATATGCCCGTATGGGGTCTATATGGTCGTATACATATGAACTATATGCACGTATAAGGGCCTCTATGGCCGTATAAAGATGAATTATATGCACGTATAGGGCCTATATGGCCGTATAAAGATGAACTATATGCATGTATAGGGCCTATACGGTCGTATAGTTTCACTTCAAACCTGATACGTCAGCGATATCAGCTTTTGCCGGATTAACTTACTTTATACGGACGTATAGGCCCTATACGGCGGTGTCTCACAATGGAGTGGTGTATGTGTAATATTTGGTTGATCGTACATATTTCCATAAATGGCATTGATGGTGAATTGTCAGCTCGTACATGTTTCCATAAATGTCAATAATTGTGAACTGTGAAGTACATATTGCCATAAATTATAGATGTATTTTTGTTGGATTGTTGTATGTATTTGTTGTTTCTTTTTTTTTTCTCTGTTATATTTGGTGTCCAGGAGAGTTTTTTAGCATAAAAAAAACATATCGTCATAAATGCCGTTCAAAAAAAAACATATTGCCATAAATGCGATGGTGAATTGGGGGTCATACATATTGCCATAAATATTATTGATAGTGACTTGATTTTTTACAACATACATATTATCATACTACTAAGCTACACCTAATATTTCTCTCTTACTTAGATTTGAATCCAATGCATCATTTCTAAGAGGCAATGCCTTTACAAAGTGGGTTAGTCTTACATTGGCTATTAATAGTGAATTGATAAGTCATACATTTTTTTGAACGGTAATTTGGATCACTGGGTCATAGACCCACCCGATTATATCAACACCTAATAGGAGGAAAACCATCACAGGTGAGAAAACCACGTAGCCTAAAACCCTTATTGTGTTCATATCATGACTTGAACTCGTGACATCTCTAATATTGAAGTTGTATGGTACCTCTTCTTAAACATTTGAGCGGAGAATAATTGGTTGATAAGTCATAAATAGTTTCAAATTTTATTCCCTTTGGAAGCACCGAATCGTCCAATAGAAGACTCCAAATTTATAAGCTGCTTCATTGTTTTTTTCAATCTTTTAATCAAACTGTTTAAATTTAGTGCAGATCCAAACTAAATCACATTTCTTACAGCCGTTACTTCACTCATAAACATAGTAACGTGAGATGAAATGCGCATTTTCTTAAACGTTTTATTCTTCTTTCATTGTAGTGAGCTAAAAGAAATTCAGTTCTTTGAAGTTTAAATTTTATATTCTAGCAATTTTGTTCTCATGGTTTGTTATGTTTTGTCACTTTAATCTAGAATCCTTTTTTTTCTCCTTTAGGTCTCTAACGTTTCAAAAAATTATCATTTTAATCCAAAGATTTAATCCCGTCAAAAATTTGTTTAAATAGTCAGGATTTTTGCATAACAAAATAATATAACAAAGTCAACACAAAATAAGATAATGTTGGAAATTTGAATAGTTTCAAATTTAATATGAATTAAAATCAAAGACTTTTCATATTACTCAATTAAATCAAGACTCTTCAAATTACATATATTGATTATATGTATTATGTCAAAAACTTATGTCTTCTATTTATACTACATGTAATTTGAAACTGAAAAAGATACTACATACCATCACACACAAATTTTGAAGAATTTCTGTAACGTTTACGAATTTTGTAATAACCATTTATTTAATAAAGCGTTTATGACGTCAATGAGAATTTTATTATTATTATTGATTGTAATATTATTATTAATTTTGTTATAAAGTTTAGAAGTTATTTACAATTTTATAAAATAAACAAATAAATTTTTACTTATAAATTTTTATAAACTTTATTTTATAATTAAATAAATGATAACAATTATCATGTTTTAAAATTTTAAAGTAAACCACAAAAATAATGTTTTTATAGAAATATAATAAATTTATAAGTGTGAAAAATTTTAAATAATTTATAACAACTTAGAACAATGATTTACAAAAGTTTAAGGGGTAAAAGATGTAAAAAACTGAAAGTTTTACTTAAATAGAAAATGGGAGGGACCAAAGTTGACAAAACCCCAAAGATCTCACCTTCCTCACCCATATAACCAGCCGGATCATCCGTGGGTAAAAATAGACCCATTCGCGACCCATCTTTCAAATCCACGCGATTACAGCCTGTTCACAGCGAATCAATCACCGAATTAGACTAAGATTTGTACGCGTGATCAATCCCAATCAGTTTTAATGGCTATTAACAGCCATTAAAACGTATATCTTGTTTCCTAAAATACGAACCACGACCGAATTTCAAATCGTGCATAAACGTGTATAAAATCCAAATCAACTCGACCTAAATAACCTTTCATCATCTCGAAACTTTCTGGGCACACAAAACACTCTCACAAGCAGTTAAATCGCGAATTCAAGACCTACAAGCTTTCGGTTCGTGCACTTCCTGTTCACCGATCAAACCTATCAAATCCTATATAAAGGTTAGTGTTTTACACACCATTAGACTCGGTTTTTACATACCAACAATAGCCCCATGGTTGGGTTAACAATCGGGAGCCATATCAGTCGAATTTAGAGTGAAAAGGAACTAGGGCTCGAATCCCCTTCTCCTGTTTATAATCTGAATAGGGGATCAGCTCCGGGACCATGTTAAAAGTATTTCAGAACCGAAATAATCGCGGCCAAGTGCCTTAGTTCGACCGGTAAAGGGGCGTGAGTTCTGTTAGAGTGGTCGCGGGTTCGAACCTCATCCAGGCCGGGTTAAAACCGGTTTTGCCATTTTTTTTTTCTTAAAAACCAGATTTTAAAGATTTTAATTACACAGAAAATATTTTTATAAATAAAATATTAATCTGAAAAATAATAAAATGTTATATACTTAGAATTTTAATTGTAACTTTTATTATCAATCATTTATTTACTTAGTTATTTATTTTAATCATTTAAAATAAATTAATATGTAATTACTTATTTTTCTAAATAAACAATTTTATAAACTGATAATTTCTTAGATCATGTATCTATTAATTTATTTATTAATTTATATATTTAGTTATCGAATTATTTAGTCATTTATTTATTTATTTAATTACAACATGTTATCTTATTTATTTATTTAATTATTTAATTATTTATTTATTTATCTAAAACTATTTAACTCATTTATTTAGTTATTTATTTAATTATAACTTGTTGTCTCATTTATTTAGTTAATTATTTATTTACTTATTTACCTAAAACTATTTATCTCATTTATTTAATTATTTATTTAGTTTATCTACAAATACTTATCTCATTTATTTAATTATTTATTTATTTACAACTCTTTATCACCTACATTTAGTTATTCATTATTTATTTATCTATTGAAAACCCTTTATCTTATTTATTTATTTATTTATTTAGTTAATTATTTTTACTTATAAACCTATGCTTATTTATTTACAATAAATGTTATAAACATAATACTTAAATATGTTTATTTAAGTATTATCAAAAATAAATTGTTTTAAATCAATATTTAAATTTTTAAATAAATATTTTAAAGTCAACATTTATAATTTAGATATTTTATTATTTTCATTTAAATCATAATAGATTTAATTGTGTTTATTCAAAATAAATCGAACCCATTGATCCTTTTAGAAATTAGATCCATAGAATGACATAGTTTTGTTAAACATATGCCTATTGAACTATTTAGGTGAACATTGAAATTGTGTTGGATATTATTTGGATCATACTTGACACTTATCAAGACTATCAAGATCACTAAGGTGAGTCTTCATAGCCCCTCTTTTACTATTTTTGTTTTAGGGGTGAAACATGCAACATACTTATTTCATTTACTTGTGAACTTAGCTAATGGCCTTATAGTTAGTGAACTTTAGCTAAGAATAGGCATTGATCACATTCATTTTAGTGACTATGATAGATCTATTGGACTGACCATCCCACCGATGTTTGATTTACCCTTCGGGGGAGGCCCGCGGTGATAGTTTACTTGTTTGAGCATTTTTGTAATGCTAATCATAGGTCAATCATCATTTGTTATCATTTGTTGATCTGCTTTACTTGCTAGTTCATTTTGACTATGATCATTATGCTTAGAGTTCACATATATCATTATCTATATCATTTTTCATTAAACCTTTTGGTTTGAGTGTCAAAACCTATGAAACTCACCAACTCTTTGAGTTGACACTTGATTTTAACATGTTTCAGGTGGAAATGGAAACTAGCATTATTGAGCTTGGATTTAGTTTATTTAATTTGAACTATGTATTGGGATTTGAATTTAAATTTTGAATGATGTAATAGCTAGGTTTGAATTTATTTGACTATGTATTGAATACTTGAATTATTATTGCATTGAATGTATAGTTATGATTATTTACATCTTTATACCCTAAGCTATGAACAATCTACACTTCGTGCCACCCCGATGTTTCCGCCATCGGTCGGGGTGTTCCAGATTGGTATCAGAGCCTGGGTTATAGAGAATTAGGTTATTTGAACTAGATGACCTGGACTATAACCATAGGATGCCTTAGTTTGAACTCATAGGTCATGAACTGTTATTTGGACTCTCTAGTTGCCATACTAGGCCATGAACTGTTATTTGAACCCTTAGATGCCATGATAGGTCATACTTGCTTATGTGACTATTTGTTTGATAGGTCAAATAATTGAACCTAGTTAAGGATACCTTAGTATACACACACTAGACTTTAAGGTTCAAAACTTCTTGACCCCTTTCTTACGACTTGAACGAGGATCGTCATTACGAGGAATGATCTTAGACTTCTAAGTCTAATCTTGAATCCCGTCAATAGTCTTTAGGTTCATTGTAATGATTAGGAAACACATACAATCTGGAAGGGGGAATACCTGTACTTTGGGGAGTTCTGTCTAGGAAAGCATTTCGTATAAATCCAAATCAACCGATGGACCTGTTATGCTTTCCTGGGAACCCTTGGAGTGAGTATGAACCTATAGGCTAAAGTATGTCTTTCTGAAAGTTAAGATGAACTTAAACACTTTGATCTGTCAAAAGTATTCCTTTAGGAATACAATCCAAATATTGCTTTGTGATTGAACTTTCATTTGAACTATCTATTTCTTATTTGAACTCTTTGAGTTATATAAATTCTAACTCTCTTCAATTGAACTCTTGTAGAATCATGCCTATTCGTCGTACTCGCAGAAACACCAACAACACCAATGACACCAACACCAACACAAATAACACCAACAATCCGAACCCTACTATCCAAGAGTTGGCCCAGATCATTTCGCAACAAGTGGCTGTTGTGTTACCCACTTTGGTAACCCAACTCAATCAAGCTGCTAATGTGAACCCAGTTCAAAACAATGGTAATGGTGGGGGTGCAAATCCAACTTGCACTTTCAAGCACTTCAATTCATGTAACCCCACTAAGTTTGTTGGCACTGAAGGAGCAACTGGACTCCTTCAATGGTTCGAAAGTATAGAGAGCACCTTTATCCATTCGGACTGTCCTGAGAACCTTAAGGTTCGATATGCCACTAGTGTCTTTCAAAAAAGGGCACTGACTTGGTGGAATGGTGAGAAACGAACTAGGGGTTCGGATGCTGCACTTGCTTTGACTTGGACTGAGGTCAAGCAACTTATGACTAATGAATTCTGTCCTCGCAACGAAATGAGGAAGCTTGAAGCTGAGTTTTGGGATCTCAAGCAAGACAGTGGGGAGAACCTTGCTTATACGACCCGCTATCATGAACTTAGTCTATTAGTGCCACACTTGGTCACTCCTTTATCTCGGGCCATTGAAAAGTACATTGGTGGCCTTCCTATGCAAATTCAAGATACTGTCTATGGTAGCAATCCTAACACTCTTGAAGAGGCAATCAGACTTTCTGCCACCTTAACTGATAATCATGTTAAGGATGGTACTTTGACAAGGAAGGGTGCCAAGAAGGTTGAATTCAAGTCAACCACTAATGAACTCTCAAAGGAGGTCAAAGCTGAAACCTCAAACCCTTCAAAGTTCAACCATCGAAAGCGAAAGGCCAAGAACTTTGCGGTAATGACCCCTGCTGCACCATTAAACCAACAAGCCCCAAAGCCAAATACAAAACAGTATGTGGGGCCAAATCCACTCTGCAACACTTGCAGATATCATCACCCCACTACTCAACCTTGTAGAATTTGCACGAACTGCGGGATGTATGGTCACCTTGCAAACTATTGTCGACATGGGCCACTTGGCCAGCAAGGGCAACAGGTTCAACCATTGAACCAACAACAACTTGCACCTGCCAATCCTGCACAAGCTAATGGAAGGGTTTGCTATGAATGTGGCAACCCTAATCATCTTAGAAACCAATGCCCAAGGCTTGCGGGCAATAATCAAAGGGTTGCACGAGCTAGGACCTTTCAACTCAATGCTCAAGCAGCTCAAGCTAATCAAGACGTTGTGAATGGTACGTTTCTGGTTAATAATTGTTATGCTTCTGTGTTATTTGATTCTGGTGCTGATAGGAGCTTTGTGTCATATGAATTTGAACCATTACTTGGTAGACTAAGAACTAAATTAGATAGACCATTTAACGTGGAAGTGGCTGACGGCAATTCAATAGATATTAACTCTATCATTATTGGATGTACTGTGAACCTTATGAAACACGTTTTCCCAATTGATCTTATTCCCATGCATCTTGGAAGTTTTGATGTTATCATAGGCATGGACTGGTTAGCCACTCATCGAGCCGAGATCGTTTGTTTTGAAAAGTATATTCGTATTCCATTATTATCGGGTGAAATTCTAAGAATCTTTGGAGAGACACCTAGTAGTGGACTTAAACTTATGTCTTGCACAAAGGCCCAAAAATACTTACGCAAGAAATACGTAGCCTTTCTGGCCCATATTGTGGAAAAGAAAGAAAAGGGCAAGAGTGTTGGAGATATTCCAATCATTCGCGACTATCCTGAAGTTTTTCCCGATGATCTGCCGGGAGTTCCACCGGTTCGACAAGTCGAGTTTCGTATTGATCTTATGCCCGGTGCAAATCCAATTGCAAAATCTCCTTATCGTCTTGCACCTTCTGAAATGCAAGAACTAGCAAGCCAACTTCAAGAATTATCTTATAAGGGTTTCATTCGTCCAAGTCATTCACCTTGGGGTGCACCGGTGCTTTTTGTCAAAAAGAAGGACGGTTCATTTCGTATGTGCATTGATTATCGCGAACTCAATAAACTCACCATCAAGAATCGATACCCTTTGCCTCGTATCGATGACCTTTTTGATCAACTTCAAGGTTCGGTTTGGTTTTCTAAGATCGACCTTCGTTCAGGTTATCATCAGTTACGTATACATGAGGATGACATTCCTAAAACCGCCTTTCGAACTCATTATGGTCACTATGAATTTTTGGTTATGCCATTTGGACTAACCAATGCACCTGCGGTCTTCATGGATCTTATGAACCGAGTGTGTAAACCATACTTGGATAAGTTCGTGATCGTATTCATAGATGATATTTTGATCTATTCCAAGAGCAAAGCGGATCATGAAAAACACCTTAAGTTGGTTTTGGAACTCTTAAGAAAAGAACAACTGTATGCCAAATTCTCTAAATGTGAATTTTGGCTTAAGGAAGTTCAATTCTTAGGACACATTGTCAATGAAAAAGGCGTTCACGTGGACCCCGCGAAGATTGAAGCTGTTAAAAATTGGAGTACACCAAAGACTCCAACTGAAATCCGTTCATTTCTTGGACTTGCCGGTTACTATCGACGGTTCATTTCAAATTTCTCTAAGATCGCCGTTCCACTCACTGCTTTGACTCATAAGGATAAACCTTATGAATGGGGGCCAAAGCAAGATGAAGCTTTTCAATTGCTAAAGCAAAAGCTTTGTGATGCACCTATCTTGACTCTTCCAGATGGTAATGATGATTTTGTGGTCTATTGTGACGCTTCAAATCAAGGGCTTGGTTGTGTTCTTATGCAACGTGGTAAAGTCATTGCCTACGCGTCAAGACAATTAAAGGTTCACGAAAAGAACTATACCACTCATGACCTTGAACTTGGTGCGGTCGTTTTTGCCTTAAAGATTTGGAGGCACTATCTCTATGGCACCAAATGTGTGGTTTTCACTGATCATAAAAGCCTTCAACATATTCTAAACCAAAAGGAACTCAACATGAGGCAACGACGTTGGGTTGAACTCCTAAACGATTACGATTGCGAGATTCGTTATCATCCCGGCAAAGCAAATGTTGTAGCCGATGCACTCAGTCGTAAAAGTCATGTTCAACTTCATAGCATTCGAATCCAAACCAATCTTCATAACGACATCTTTGTAGCTCAACAAACATCTTTGAACCTAGGCAATTTGTATGATGAAATGTCTTGTGGTGCTGAACTTCAATTAGAAACCAAGTCTGATGGTTTGCTTTATTTCTTGAACCGTATTTGGATTCCTAATCGCAATGACCTTCGACTCGCTATTATGAACGAGTCACACAAGACTCGTTATTCCATTCATCCCGGTGCGGATAAAATGTATCAAGATCTTCGAGTCCATTATTGGTGGCCCGGCATGAAGAAAGACATTGCCGAGTATGTAGCAAAGTGTTTGACCTGTTCTAAGGTCAAGGCCGAGCACCAACGACCTTCGGGTTTGCTTGTTCAACCAGAAATTCCTATGTGGAAATGGGAAAACATTTCTATGGACTTCATCACTAAACTCCCGAGAACACTTAATGGTCATGATAGTATATGGGTAATCGTTGACCGTTTGACAAAATCAGCTCATTTCTTGCCAATTCGCGAGAACTATCCCGTGCGAAAGTTAGCTCGCATCTACGTTAATGAAATAGTAAGTCGACATGGCATACCTCTTAGCATCATCTCTGATCGTGATGCTCGTTTCACTGCTCGTTTTTGGGAATCGCTTCACGAATCATTCGGTACTCGTTTGGATCTTAGCACGGCTTATCATCCTCAAACGGATGGTCAAACCGAGCGCACGATTCAAACTCTTGAAGACATGCTTAGAGCTTGTGTCATTGATTTTGGTGGCAATTGGGATAATCATCTACCGCTAGTCGAGTTCTCGTATAACAATAGTTATCACGCGAGTATCGGCATGGCGCCTTTCGAAGCTCTATACGGTCGTAAGTGTCGATCGCCTATTTCTTGGACTGAGATTGGAGAAGTTCAAATCACCGGTCCTGAACTGGTTCAAGAAACGACCGACAAGATTCATCAGATTCGCGACAACTTATTAGCTGCTCGAAGCCGACAAAAGAGCTATGCTGATAAACGTCGTAAGCCTTTGGAATTTCAAGTTGGTGACATGGTACTTTTGAAAGTTTCACCATGGAAAGGAGTAATTCGATTTGGGAAAAAGGGTAAACTTGCACCTCGCTACGTTGGTCCTTTTAAGGTTCTTGAAAGAATTGGGAAAGTGGCCTACAAACTTGATCTACCTTCTGAACTTAGTAACATTCATCCGACCTTTCACGTGTCGAATCTGAAGAAGTGTTTGTCCGATGAGAATTTACAAGTGCCTCTTGATGATATTCACATTGATGCTTCGATGCGTATTATTGAGAAGCCGGTAGAGATCATAGACCGACACGTCAAGCAATTCAGACGAAGCAGAATTCCTATTGTTCATGTCCGTTGGGAGTCAAAGCATGGTCGCGAGTTCACTTGGGAACGCGAAGACCAAATGAAAGCCAAGTACCCTCATTTGTTTTCTACAGTTTCTTCTTAATTTCGGGACGAAATTCCTAAAAGTAGGGGATACTGTAACGTTTACGAATTTTGTAATAACCATTTATTTAATAAAGCGTTTATGACGTCAATGAGAATTTTATTATTATTATTGATTGTAATATTATTATTAATTTTGTTATAAAGTTTAGAAGTTATTTACAATTTTATAAAATAAACAAATAAATTTTTACTTATAAATTTTTATAAACTTTATTTTATAATTAAATAAATGATAACAATTATCATGTTTTAAAATTTTAAAGTAAACCACAAAAATAATGTTTTTATAGAAATATAATAAATTTATAAGTGTGAAAAATTTTAAATAATTTATAACAACTTAGAACAATGATTTACAAAAGTTTAAGGGTAAAAGATGTAAAAAACTGAAAGTTTTACTTAAATAGAAAATGGGAGGGACCAAAGTTGACAAAACCCCAAAGATCTCACCTTCCTCACCCATATAACCAGCCGGATCATCCGTGGGTAAAAATAGACCCATTCGCGACCCATCTTTCAAATCCACGCGATTACAGCCTGTTCACAGCGAATCAATCACCGAATTAGACTAAGATTTGTACGCGTGATCAATCCCAATCAGTTTTAATGGCTATTAACAGCCATTAAAACGTATATCTTGTTTCCTAAAATACGAACCACGACCGAATTTCAAATCGTGCATAAACGTGTATAAAATCCAAATCAACTCGACCTAAATAACCCTTTCATCATCTCGAAACTTTCTGGGCACACAAAACACTCTCACAAGCAGTTAAATCGCGAATTCAAGACCTACAAGCTTTCGGTTCGTGCACTTCCTGTTCACCGATCAAAACCTATCAAATCCTATATAAAGGTTAGTGTTTTACACACCATTAGACTCGGTTTTTACATACCAACAATAGCCCCATGGTTGGGTTAACAATCGGGAGCCATATCAGTCGAATTTAGAGTGAAAAGGAACTTGGGCTCGAATCCCCTTCTCCTGTTTATAATCTGAATAGGGGATCAGCTCTGGGACCATGTTAAAAGTATTTCAGAACCGAAATAATCGCGGCCAAGTGCCTTAGTTCGACCGGTAAAGGGGCGTGAGTTCTGTTAGAGTGGTCGCGGGTTCGAACCTCATCCAGGCCGGGTTAAAACCGGTTTTGCCATTTTTTTTTTTTCTTAAAAACCAGATTTTAAAGATTTTAATTACACAGAAAATATTTTTATAAATAAAATATTAATCTGAAAAATAATAAAATGTTATATACTTAGAATTTTAATTGTAACTTTTATTATCAATCATTTATTTACTTAGTTATTTATTTTAATCATTTAAAATAAATTAATATGTAATTACTTATTTTTCTAAATAAACAATTTTATAAACTGATAATTTCTTAGATCATGTATCTATTAATTTATTTATTAATTTATATATTTAGTTATCGAATTATTTAGTCATTTATTTATTTATTTAATTACAACATGTTATCTTATTTATTTATTTAATTATTTAATTATTTATTTATTTATCTAAAACTATTTAACTCATTTATTTAGTTATTTATTTAATTATAACTTGTTGTCTCATTTATTTAGTTAATTATTTATTTACTTATTTACCTAAAACTATTTATCTCATTTATTTAATTATTTATTTAGTTTATCTACAAATACTTATCTCATTTATTTAATTATTTATTTATTTACAACTCTTTATCACCTACATTTAGTTATTCATTATTTATTTATCTATTGAAAACCCTTTATCTTATTTATTTATTTAGTTAATTATTTTTACTTATAAACCTATGCTTATTTATTTACAATAAATGTTATAAACATAATACTTAAATATGTTTATTTAAGTATTATCAAAAATAAATTGTTTTAAATCAATATTTAAATTTTTAAATAAATATTTTAAAGTCAACATTTATAATTTAGATATTTTATTATTTTCATTTAAATCATAATAGATTTAATTGTGTTTATTCAAAATAAATCGAACCCATTGATCCTTTTAGAAATTAGATCCATAGAATGACATAGTTTTGTTAAACATATGCCTATTGAACTATTTAGGTGAACATTGAAATTGTGTTGGATATTATTTGGATCATACTTGACACTTATCAAGACTATCAAGATCACTAAGGTGAGTCTTCATAGCCCCTCTTTTACTATTTTTGTTTTAGGGGTGAAACATGCAACATACTTATTTCATTTACTTGTGAACTTAGCTAATGGCCTTATAGTTAGTGAACTTTAGCTAAGAATAGGCATTGATCACATTCATTTTAGTGACTATGATAGATCTATTGGACTGACCATCCCACCGATGTTTGATTTACCCTTCGGGGGAGGCCCGCGGTGATAGTTTACTTGTTTGAGCATTTTTGTAATGCTAATCATAGGTCAATCATCATTTGTTATCATTTGTTGATCTGCTTTACTTGCTAGTTCATTTTGACTATGATCATTATGCTTAGAGTTCACATATATCATTATCTATATCATTTTTCATTAAACCTTTTGGTTTGAGTGTCAAAACCTATGAAACTCACCAACTCTTTGAGTTGACACTTGATTTTAACATGTTTCAGGTGGAAATGGAAACTAGCATTATTGAGCTTGGATTTAGTTTATTTAATTTGAACTATGTATTGGGATTTGAATTTAAATTTTGAATGATGTAATAGCTAGGTTTGAATTTATTTGACTATGTATTGAATACTTGAATTATTATTGCATTGAATGTATAGTTATGATTATTTACATCTTTATACCCTAAGCTATGAACAATCTACACTTCGTGCCACCCCGATGTTTCCGCCATCGGTCGGGGTGTTACAATTTCCAACTTTCTTAACTCTTCAAGCTCTTGTTTAAGATATATTTTCCAGGTGCTAGGTTAATCCCGGCAGTACACAAACTGTTTCGGTTGTTGTACTCTATGAGACAGACGCGTTCGTCTTGAGAAGAGGCGCGAAATCTGTTTTAACGAAAGCGTATGGAATACGTGCCTCAACCAAAATCATCAACACACTTAATTCATGTTGCAGTGAAGAATAAGTGGAAGACACAATGGATTGAAAACATCGTCAAAAGGCTTGATTAAAGACTCAACATGGATCATGCTCAATCAAGGAATTGATCAAAACAAGTTTGGTATATAAATTAGTAATTTATATTCTTTTATTTTAGTCTTGTAACCGGTAATGTACTAGATTATTTCTTACGAATAACGAGCGTATCGTTATTATGTATATTTGATTATTGTTTTATAATAAAAGCGTGAACCCACCTCCTACAGATAACACAAATAAAGTCCAGATCATCTCCTAAACACTAAATATGTTAACAATTATTTTGTATTTCAAGTGAATCTACACGCGGTACCATAACATGAGAAGGTTGCAGTATTCATTAGTGTGTCAAACATATATTTTGATGGGTTAAGTCTACGGATGAAAATGATATCGGGTTTTAATAGGATACAATCCATGTATGTATGTATGTATGTATGTATGTATGTATGTATGTATGTATGTATGTATGTGTATTGGGTGAAGTTATAGTAAAAAGGGTTTTAGTATAAAAAGTACATGAATAATTAAGACTGTTAGATTTATAATTTAATGTTTGAAATTAAGTTTATATAAGAAGTTATTGAAAGGATATTTTAGTCATTTACTCTGTTGTTAATTTTTTATCATGTTTCTCCCGTATTATTTAAACGATTATAATTTTTATATATGATATTATTTTTTAAAATAAACTTCACCAAAAAAACAAACGTTTTTTTTTATTTTAAAAACAAGTATAGCATTGTTATACAAAAAATTTAAAAAAAATTACATTTTCCTGCACATTGTATTTCACTATTTCTAATGTGTTATTGTGTCTTTTTATTTGTTATTGTGTCTTTTTATTTGTCATTATTTCTTACTATTTTTTTTAAAATGATGAGTTTAAAAAAATATAATAGTGAAACAACACAATCACGTACTTTTTATATGTAAATCATAATGATATAACAAAAAGAGTTAATTGCAATTTGCAACCATGTGGTTTAACTATTACCGCATGTTGCAACCCTCCTTTTTTATTTTCGCAACTTGCAACCCTGTGATTCTAAAACACATGCAACTTGCACCCTTATAGCTAAATTTAACATAATTGTATTTGTTATTAAAGGGTAAAATTGTAATCTTAAAGATCTTTAACAAAGATGTTGCATACATATGGATAATTTAATATCAAAAAGATGTTGCATACCAATATCAAAAAAAAAGTATACGAGTTTTAAAAAAAAAATAGTATACCAATATAAAAAAAAGTATACGAGTATTATTGAGTGACCCCAAATCGTATGACCAGCGTCATACAAATGGATAATTCAAAAGGATAATCTTGACGTATGATTCAAATTGATAGTGGATATTTCAAATTGATATTAAATACCTTCTATCAAAAAAGAATACCAATGTCTGTATTTAAAGCAAATAGGATTTCTACTTTCGGACGTAGAGGTTCAGCGAAGTTGAAAATTCGAACAACAATTGGGGTTTTCAACTTTCAAATGATAGAATATAAAAAATTAAATATATTTAAGATTACAATTTTACCCTTCAATAACAAACATAGTTATGTAAATTTAACTGTAAGGGTGCAGGTTACAGGTGTTTTATAACCACAAGATTGCAAGTTGTGAAAATAAAAAAGAAGGGTTGCAACCTGTGATAAGGGTTAAACCACAGGGTTGCAACTTGCAATTAACTCTAACAAAAATAAATTAATTTAATACATAAAAAGTAAAAACAATGACAATATCACATCAAATAATCTAAAACACAAAATACAATAATGAATACATCAAACACAATAACTTGAAATAGATCTTTTATGATATAAAAGGTTTAATTTTGCAAAACAAGAAAAATATGCCTCAGAGACCCACATCAACTAAGTTGACGCCTGTAATGAAACTTTCATGAACAAGAACTTAAATCATAAATTATTAATTACACGTCGAATGTCATGTGCAAAAATAATTACAAAAATCACATAGTTTTCTTATGCATGATTTAAAAAAAATAGGGAAAGTACCAGCACTTCAAAATTACAACAAAGCAAGGTAGAACTGCACTTGGGTCTCTTACAAACAAGTAGTTTGGTTTTACTCCTTCAATTGAATCATAGTCATCTTCATCACCATCATTCAGATCTTTAACTCTTCCCGAAATTACGCGACAAACCACAATGGTCATCTCCCCTTTGATCATCTCTGCATTTGCATTAGCAGTTATAACATCTTGGCAACTTGTGGTCAACCATATTCCTCTTTTCTTCTTTGGAACATAAAAGTCTGGTTTAATTATGCTGCAAATATTGTTGTCTTTACACAGCTTTGATGTCCCAATATTGTTGCAATGTGTGAGTTTTGTGCCGTAAAACATTAACTTTTCGTTACCGTCCACAACGTTTCTTGGATGCCTGTTTTGATGATCATGAGCTCGGTTCTTGACATTCTCTCTGAATTTTTCAAATCTTTCTAGTGTTTGTGTTGAATTATTTAGCTTACGGACTTGTTTTATGTTTATTGAATACTTTGGGGTGTTGGTTGATTTTGATCTGAAGATCATCTCAATCACATTTCTTGATGGGTCACCAATTGCTAGTACTGTTCCGCCTGAGTCATCATTGATAGAGATTTACTGATTTAGTCAAGGGTAGGTGTAAACGAGTCAAGTTGGCTCGCGAGTTACTCAAAATTGACTCGTTAAAGCTTGAATCGAATTGAGCTTGAAAAATTAGTTACAAAGGCAAGCTCTCAAAACAAGCCAAGATCAAGCTTGAGCTTTCAATGAATTTACAAGCCGAGCTCAAGCCTTGAGGAGCTCAGGCTCGATTCAACATGTGTGAATCCCTAGTTAAGTGGCACTGGTGTTCATGGTCTGGTTTCAAACATCAAAACCGTCAAACTGGTCTTCGGTTCGGTTTCATGGTTGGTTTTTTTCATAACATTTAGTTGGTTGGTTTCAAAAATATGAAACCGTAATTAATGGTTTGGTTTTCGGTTTTCATAAAAAATTGGTCGTAAAAAATGAGACCGCACCGTATGTATATTTGTAAATATAGAAATAGATACACATATATGTATATATATGTGTGTGTGTGGGTGGTTGTATGTGTATGTGTGTATATATATACTAAGTTCATGATTTATGTACTATTTAAAAAAATACATTTGGGTTTAGTATAATTAGTCTGTCTCAAACCGTAAAAGACATGGTTTGAATTAATTTTTATTTTTAACAAACTCGATCAAAAGCATAAACCGTAAAACCAAATCTCTGATAACGGTTTGGCTTGTTTCGGTTTTGGCTTTCATTATTCAAAAACCGTTGTTAACAATTTGATTTACAGTTCCACCTAAAAACAATAAAAACCGAACCGTGAACACCCGTAGGTAGCATATTTCGGCTTTAGTTATAAAGTGTAAAAATGTGTCGAATTGGATTGCCAGTTATATATGGTAAAATAGGTATAGTAAAGTAAAAATTAAAAATGAGTTGAATGGATAAAAATGGTTGAAAGTATGTATGTAGTATTTAGATGCATGCAAACTGCTTGGTCATTTTATTTTTATTTAAAAGAGCAGTATTTATCCCAATAAAATAAGCGAAATAAGGATAAGGTTTTCCTTCGTCTCCCTATAAGACCCTACTGTACAGTGAGATTTTACTGTGTATGTTTGTTTATTTATTAATGTAAAAAGAATTAGATTTACAGATAAATGAACTTTTTTAAAATTGTTATTCACATATAAATTTTAACACTATCAACTTCAAGTACGGGTGTGCTAAAAATCAATCTGCAAATCATTCATACCAGGAGGATAGTTTAGTGCATGATTATGAGTGAGTTCTTCATCGTTTTCCAACTTTCTTCTTTGATCTCGGCTTCCAATCATGACGGATCTTGCATTCCGTCGAATCACGTCCGTCCGCTTGGCTTGACAATTCATCAAAAAAGCACAAAATGAATGCATCACTCTAGCAGCCAGCTGTGATCATTTGACTGCAGGTAGTGCACAAGTAGTGGAATTTAGTCGCATTATAGCTTGAAGTTGGCTAACAAAGGGCGTCTTAAAACCAGAGGGTGACTGGGTGAGGGTTCGATGGGGTTTGGGTGGAGGTGATGTATTAACGTGGCGCATTGCTTACACAAGAGACCAAATGAAAAATGATTGCAATGGTTTTGTATGTATTTTGAGCATTAAATTAGATGGTATTGAACCACGTGAATGGGTTGAGCTCATTACATATTTCCATTAATGGTATTGATGGCGACTTGTGAGCTCATATAGTGTCACAATTTGTTCCCTTTGTAAGTACCGAATTGTCCAATAGAACATTCTAAATTTAACTGCTTGATTGTTTTTTTCCAATTTTTATTTGTACGCTCAGCTTCCGAGTTCATTTAAGGAGATTAATGAAAGGAAATGAGAAACATATTTGTTTTTCTGAGTTTCATTTAACAAATAAAGGAAAAGGAAAATAAAACATATATTTCGAGAGTTTCATTCAAGAAAGAAAAGAGAGGAAAATGAAAAGAAAATTAGGCAAATTTGTTTAACTTTCCTTTCCTTCGGATTAAATTCAGAGCAAATCGAAATTAATTCAATTTTCTTCAGCGAAGTAACGTGACATAGAGGTGGGCAAAAAAACCGGACCCGAAACCAGAACGGCAACCCGAACAGAAACTGGCCGTCATACCCGAACCGATGGGTACAAATGGGTCCAGTTTTTTAGACAAGTTAAAACCGAAACCGGAATTTGTTCCACCTGTACCCGGCCAAAGCTCAAACCGGAACCGACCAAAACCCAAACCGAAACCGGTCAAAACCCGGAACTAGAATCGGAACCAGGTATTGACTTTGTTGACCGAAACTGGAACCAATTGAAAACGGAACCAGTTCCACCGACTTGTGCACCTCTAACGTGACATGAAATGCGCATTTTCTTAGACATTTTATTCTTCTTTCGTCGATGTGGGCTAAAAAAATGCAATTCTTTAAATTTTATATCTTTTACTCAGACTTTATAGCTATTCCCAATCTATGAAAGAAAAACCCGAATTCAAAATTGCAACTGCAAAACCAGCCCAACAATACAACAGAATATACATGCATGCATACTTTATTCAGTGCAAATAGAAACATTTTCCATTGGTTTTGCAAAGTCTCTGCCCTACAAAGTACAAACCCAAACACAGAAACTAACAAAACCTTTAAAACACCCCCATTCAACCAACTGTACCCTGGTACACTCCCCTGCATTTTCAAATCTAAATTACATCTCACTTCTTTCCTCCAAAGCGATACATTACACCTAATTTAAGGCAATAGTATGAAAGAAATACGAATTAGTGTCATGGTCGTTGACCATCTTTGACCAACATGTGGCAAATTAATAATTCATACATCCTTTTGACCTGTTGCCATAATGACTGAAGCAGCAGCCTTGTTTTATTTCATTTCTTCTAATTATATGGCCCTAAAACTATTCTTTCAAGATTTTGAGGGTATGGGTTAGAAGAACAGGTAAGGGCAGTATGGTCATTGTTGCAGCCTTCAGCTTCAGTCTCCCTTGACCCGTATACATCGTTCCAGTGAACAACTTTTCTGAAATTTGAATTTGAAACATGTACCTGTGGTTGTTCAGGGAGTCTATTACCAACTACAAGATCAAGACAGATAGCATCATTTTCCTCTAATCTAGTCCGTTGATTTCCAGACCCTATAAGATCATGGTTGTTATTTTTCACAACTGGTACATCGTGATTGTGTTTTCCTTCGTAAGCGGTTATGACGGCTTTAGGGTCGTGTGATGCTCTCTCTACATGTTTTCTTACTGTGCATCCAACACTTGTGCACTTGTAATAACTCCTGCATAACACGTCAGATAAGTTCCCTATGAGTAACTTTAATACAAGTTTGGAGCTTCTAAGTCATAACAAAACCAAAATTACCTTTCTACCCTTCCAATATTTTTGGTTGTTTTAATCATTAATTACTCTTTAATATAGTGTTTATTATTACTCAAAATTAATAATTTTAATTTTGATTAAGGATTTTTTTTATTGATAAATTTTAAAAACATGTAGCATGTTCAAAAAGAATATACAAGATTTCTAACTTTTCGATTCTATTTTTGGTAATATAAATGAAATTAAGTTTTAATAGGAAAAAAGGTTGGAAATCATCATATAGAAAAAAGGTAAAAGAGGGTTTAGAATCAAAAATAAAATTGTCGCATGGTAAGTTCGTGCATTAATTCTAAAGACGTCTTGTAATATTCTTATGAGATTGTTAACTTCTTGATGTTTTATTTATAGTAGATATAACAATAGATGCTTAATAAGTAAAATGAAAAGCTTTTAACATTTTTTATTTGATTATGAAATGATGACGTACCTAGGATTAGGGTTACCCCGGACAACTTTCTGGCCATACTTACGCCAACGGTATCCATCATCCAAGATATCAACCTCACTAGTAGTTTGGACAACTACACGTGGCTCACGGATAGGCTTAACCACTGGAGTTACATCAAGGGTACCAAAACCTGTCCGCCTACTCAAAGATTTACAGAATATTAGTTTTTTGTGCAACAATAATAATAAAATATAGATTTTCATCCAGCTTTATCACCTCTTTTTTGAATATGGATCATCATCATCATCATCAATCTCATCTATATGGTCTTGATTTGCTTGCCTAGGAGATTGCAAAGGGGTTCCACTTGCCTCTAAGTTAGGATTCTGACCATTATATGCAGAACCTTCATTAAGAGTAGATGAATCAAAGAGATATTAGAAACATGTAATGACTCCATAGAAATACAACTAAACAATCATGGGATGTCAAAGAGAGCCATTGCAGGTTGTCTCACGCGTTGGGTCAATTTAAGTACCATTTGAGGGGGGAGGGGCAGGTTGGGTTGACCCTCGCTTTTTGTCCAAATTTTGAGAAAAGAAATAGCTAATGCATATATCATGATTACAAAAACAATATTGTACAGTAATATTCTAAACTTAGAATAAAGAGATTTAAAATGTTGCAGTTATATGCACTAGAAAAAGGGAGTTTGGTTTGGCATTCAACCTCTCTGGCCCATTTGACCCATCCTTTTTTAGCTAATGTTTTAATTGATTCGTTTGACCACATTTCAGATTAAAAACAACTCAAATCAATCCTTTCATACAAGTATATAGGTCAGTATTTTGTCCAAATTACCTGCTTGAAAAGCTTGATATTGATGCTTATCAGGATTTTCATCCTGCATAGACAGAAGAGCACCAGCACTAAATCGGCGGCTAGGTTGAGGTTTGGGATGATCATGCGTGCCTTTATACACAATTTCTGTTATTTGACCAGTAGTATAAGACCGTTCAAATATCTTTTTCACATCACAATTAGGATGCGTACACTTGTAATAGCTTCTTGGATGCTCACTTCCTTTCACAACTTTCTGCCCATATTTTCGCCAATTGTATCCATCATCTGATGACCTGTCAACTTGGATAGTGGGCATAAGATCTTTAGGCTTCCCCAGTCCGTTTGTTTCTTCATGAGGTATATGCATATGATTTTGTTCTTTTGGTGATGCCATTTCCCAGCTGGTTGTAGATGGAGATGTGTATGATTGTGGCTCAATTTGATTTTGATTGTGATATTGCCCACTTGGTTCACCTTGTGGAAAGTTTGATGCAGAAACCTTTCAGACAACCAGAATTGTAAATCCATTTTGTACAGTCAAGTTTTGACATAAAAAGGACAAAATTTTACATGATACAGGCAAAATAAAGCACAAGAAAGTAGAGTCTCGGTAGGGCGTCACCCTATTATTGAAGTAATATCTCCATTCTAAGGCATTTCTAAAATCATTATGACATTTTAGATAGAAGAGAAATAACACATCAGTCGATTAGATTATGAAATGGTGGTATGTACTATGTAGTTCATGAAATCCATTAGATATGGATGGTAAACTATACAAAAAATTCACCTATATAAAATGAAGAGAGATTGATGATATAACAAAACATAAAACAAAAGATATATACTCAAATGATATCCCTCTTACTATTCAATCAGACCAAATAGGAACCTAGATTCATAAACAAAGATCAACTTCCAAAACAGTATGAAAGGATGTTATCTCATGATTCCTCAACCCTAACAGGAAAAAGGAAAGGTTGTTTAGAAGCAGATTAGTGTCATACCTGAAATCCTGCAGAAGAAAATTGTTGAACTGCTGTGGTATGGGTATGTGGTCTAAATTCAAAAAATCCAGAGTTACTGTTGTTGGTCTAAGTCTTGTAATTGTTAGAGGTTAATGTGTCTTGGGCTGTTAAAATTGTAAACCGTCTATCTGTTATTTCTGTTTGGTAGTTAGCCGCAATAAGCATCAGCTATAAAGCTGATTTGTGTCTGTATTTGTTTAACAAGCAGACTAATGAAATCAAAGTGATCGATTTCAAACACTCTTAATTTCTATTTTCATTTTTACAATCGGATACCAATCATCAAGTGGTATCAGAGCTCGGATCAAATCAGATCCATCGAATCGAGCTCTAAGATAGCAATCAGGAAGGTGTTCGATCGAAGGAGGTAATCGTCTGGTTGATTCGACGGACTGGATCAAAAGGCGGTGGTGACCTATCGGAGACGAAGAAGACGATTGACTATGGGAGACGGACCTGCGGCCGGTGCGATGGTTACGATCAAAGAACCTGGTACAGCCTCACTACAGTGCCCGATGCTGAACAATAATAACTACAACATTTGGGCGATTCGTCTGAAAGCGGTGTTCAAGGTCCATGGGATTCTCGAAGCTCTCGAACCAGGAATCGGCATGGCTGTAGATGTGAAGAAAAACGACATGGCTGTGGCTCTCCTTTATCAAGCGATACCAGAAGAACTGATTCTGCAAGTGGCTCAATGTCAGACGGCCAAACAAATTTGGGAGGCCTTGAAGGTGAGATTTGTAGGCGCGGATCGAGTACGAGAAGCCAGGCTTCAAACTCTTCAATCAGAGCTTGAGGCCATGAAAATGAATGACAATGAAGGCATTGATGAGTTTGCGAGCAGATTGAGCCATCTGGTGTCCAAAGCAAACAGCCTAGGGTCTACTATTGAAGACAAGACGCTTGTGAGAAAGCTCTTGGGCTCAGTTCCTGATAGGTTCTTGGCGATCGTGGCATCCATAGAACAATTTGCAGATCTGAACGTGATGTCTTTTCAGGAAGCTATTGGTAGACTCAAGGCTTTCGAGGAAAGAACAAAGATGAAAGAAAAACAACCAGCAGGAAAGTCTGAACAACTGCTTCTGAGCTTTGATGAGTGGCAGGCCAAGAAGAGACCTGACTCAAGCCAAGGGGCTGGCCGAGGTGCGGGCAGACAAGGCTCAAGGGGCAGAGGTAGAGGCAGAGGTCTGGGCAGGGGTAGAGCTCAAGATCAACCATCTACAAGCCATCAGACAAAGAAAGTTAAAGATAGAACAAAAATAAAGTGCTTCAGATGTGATTCCATGGGGCATTATGCTTCGGAGTGTCCCACTAAACCAAAGAAGGAGGAGGCAAACCTTACTGAAGCTAGAGAGGATGGACCAGCCTTAATGATGGCCTTGGCAGTGTTCTTGAATGAAGAAAAGGTGGTTCCAAGGAGGTACCAGTCCGAGGAGCAGGACATGTGGTTTCTGGACAATGGGGCCAGCAACCATATGACTGGGAACAAGAGCCTGTTTGCCAACTTGGATAGAAGTGTGACTGGAAAAGTGAAATTTGGAGATGGTTCCTGTGTGACTATCGAAGGAAAAGGGGATATAATTCTTGAATGCAAGAACAAAGACCAACGGGTGTTGTCTGATGTTTATTATATCCCAATCTTGAAAAGTAACATCATCAGCTTGGGTCAACTCACAGAAAAGGGGCATGAAGTGAGAATGAAGGAGGACCATTTGTGGATTTTTGAAGAAGGAGGTGCCTTATTGATGAAGGTGCCAAGATCTGCCAACAGACTTTACAAGATTCTGCTCAAGGTTGTAGCACCGGTATGTCTATTAGCAAATGTGGAGGTCAATTCAGCATGGCTGTGGCATGCACGCCTAGGCCATCTGAATTTTGAAGCAATTCAGAAGTTATCCAGCAAAGAGATGGTCCATGGAGTTCCAAAGATCTCACACCCAGCCCAGGTATGTGATTGTTGTTTGGCAGGTAAGCAGACAAGGGCATCCTTCCCAAGAGAGGCTCAATACAGATCGGAGCAGCCACTGGACTTGGTCTATGCTGATGTTTGTGGGCCAATCCAACCAGAAACTCAAGGTGGAAACAAGTATCTACTGTTGATAGTTGATGATCACAGTAGGTACATGTGGCCATATCTTATTCAAACCAAGGCTGATGTGTTTGGAAGATTCAAGGAGTTCAAGGAGGCGATTGAGCTTGAATATGGGAAGAAGATAAAGTGTCTAAGGACTGACAATGGAGGGGAGTTTACCTCAAAGGAATTCAAGACTCTGTGTGAAAGTTCTGGACTGTTTCACCAATTGACAGCTCCATACTCTCCACAACAAAATGGAGTTGTGGAGAGGAGAAACAGAACAGTCATGAGTATGACAAGATGTCTTTTGAAGGCTATGAATCTCCCTCAAGATTTGTGGGGAGAGGCTGCAAGACATGCAGTCTATATTCTGAATAGATCGCCTACAAAGCCCTTGGAGACCACACCCTATGAAGCCATCAAAGGAAGAAAGCCAAGAGTGGAACACCTGAAAGTCTTTGGCTGTGTTGGCTATGTAAAAATTCTGGGAACTAACTTGAGAAAGTTAGATGACAGAAGTAAAAGGCTAGTTCACCTGGGATGTCAGCCAAAGACAAAGGCTTACAGAATGCTGGATCCAGAGACAAAAAGAATTCATGTCTCAAGAGATGTGCACTTTGATGAATCAAAGCCATGGAGTTGGGATAGAGCTGAAGAAACTTCTAAGTCTGAATGGACTGAGTTTTTGGTTCATACAGAACTTGGGAGAGAAGAAGGAGAATTTCAGGAACCTCAAGACTTTGGTGGTGAAACAGGAGCTTCAGACCAGCATGGTCTGGACTCTGACAGTGAAGATGTGTCAGTTTGGAGCAGCCCAGAGTCATCTGTAAAGGGCAGGGGTCCTATTTTGCCCAGACAACCAGGTGACTATGTGGGCAAGGATGATCCTACTCAAGCCCCTGAAGAAAGATATGATCATACTCCTTTGAGAGGATCGGTGAACATTGATGACATCTATGAAAAAACTCAAGAAGCACAGTTGCTGTTGTTAGAGGGAGAGCCAGTCAGCTACAAGGATGCTCAAGGTGTTAAAGAGTGGGAAGAAGCAATGGCTGCAGAAATTAGATCAATTGAGAAAAACAAAACATGGGAGCTTACTGATAGACCAGTTGGTGTGACTCCAATAGGTCTAAAGTGGGTATACAAAGTAAAAAGAGATGCTACAGGGGAGATTACTAAGCATAAGGCCAGGTTGGTAGCAAAGGGGTATGTTCAGCAGCATGGAGTTGATTTTGGAGAAGTATTTGCTCCAGTGGCCCGAATGGAGACTGTGAGACTCATTCTAGCTGTGGCAGCACAACACAGCTGGTGGGTTCATCACATGGATGTTAAGTCAGCCTTCCTACATGGAGATCTAAAGGAAGTGGTCTATGTTAGTCAACCCGAGGGGTTTGTTAAGAAAGGGACAGAGAAGAAAGTTTATAAGCTGTCTAAAGCCTTGTATGGGCTTAAACAAGCTCCAAGAGCTTGGAACATCAAGCTGGATGGGGTATTAAAGGATTTGGGATTTGTTAAGTGTAAACATGAGGCTGCAGTTTATCGAAAGGGAGAAAAGGAAGAGACTTTGATAATTGGAGTCTATGTTGATGATCTTCTGATCACAGGGGGGTGCTCTGAGAAGATAAGGGAAGTGAAAAGGAAGATGGAAGAAAGATTTGAAATGACTGATTTGGGCTTGTTGTCTTATTACTTGGGAATACAAGTGACTCAGAACACTGAAGGAATCAAGCTGCAACAGACTGGCTATGCCAACAAGATTTTGGTAGAAGCTGGTTTGAAAGAATGTAATCCAATTAAATGTCCTATGGAGCCAGGGCTGAAACTGTCAAAGACTGATGAAGGTGAGGATGCTGATGCCAGTCAATTCAGAAAATGGGTTGGGTGTCTAAGGTACTTGACTCACACAAGACCTGACTTAAGCTATGCAGTAGGATACGTGAGTAGATTCATGCAATGTCCTAAGCAAACTCATGTGCAAGCTTTGAAACAAATCTTGAGGTATGTAAAGGGATCTACCAAGGTGGGTTTGTTCTATCAAAGAGGTGGCAGTGATGTGTTGTATGGCTACAGTGATAGCAGTTTCTCAGCCGATAGAGATGATGGCAAGAGTACTACGGGGATGGTATTCTTTTATGGAACTAGGCCAATAGCATGGAACTCTCAAAAGCAGGCTACTGTGGCTTTGTCATCATGTGAGGCAGAGTTTATGGCTGCTTCAGCAGCAGCTTGCCAAGCTATTTGGTTGAGAGGATTATTGGCAGAAGTTACTGGAAGGAAAGAATCTCAGGTGGAGATTAGAGTAGACAATAAGTCTGCTATTGCTCTGATAAGAAACCCTGTTTTTCATGGGCGCAGCAAGCATATAGATACTAGGTATCATTTTATCAGAGAAAGTGTTGAAAAAGAACAGATACGGATTGAGTATGTCTGTGGAGATGAACAGAAGGCAGATGTATTGACCAAGGCTTTGCCCAGGGTAAAATTTGAAGAAATGAAAGTCAAGTTGGGGCTGAAAGAGATTACAAGCTTAGGGGGGTGAAATGTTGGTCTAAGTCTTGTAATTGTTAGAGGTTAATGTGTCTTGGGCTGTTAAAATTGTAAACCGTCTATCTGTTATTTCTGTTTGGTAGTTAGCCGCAATAAGCATCAGCTATAAAGCTGATTTGTGTCTGTATTTGTTTAACAAGCAGACTAATGAAATCAAAGTGATCGATTTCAAACACTCTTAATTTCTATTTTCATTTTTACAATCGGATACCAATCATCAACTGTCATCTAAGGTCTTTCTGGCAGAAGAATTTGCCTCTAAAGAGAATGCAGCAGTGGCAATTGACCTTTGCATCAGTGGATACTTAAGGAAAGAACCCGTAGTTGGAGAAGGTTCAGCCTATAGGATTAAAAACAGGAACTTTATAAACTCGTCGTCAATAAACTTCAAAATTGCTTATTAAATATATTTACCCCTTATTCGGTTGCAATCTATTCGCACAAACTGACAACATGATTTGTATAGTCTTGATCATTCAAATAAAAGAATAAACATGACACAACTTATAATAGTCTTGATTCCTTGACTTTGTAATTTACCCAAAACAAACAAGCCTCAATGAGGGACGAGTGGCAACGCGCACTAAAGAGAGAAGAATATTCAGCTTTGTAAAGAAACAAAACTGAAAGCTTAACGAATACGACAATGCAGTCTGAAAAGTATCTAGAAACACAGCTAATCCACATTAAAAAATACAGGTATTGGGGAGCCACAGTTGAAGAAGACACTGATGGGAAACAACATCATTATAAGCATCAGAATACAACGGTCCCAAACACGCACATGAGGCATATAAACTGTTTTATATATTCTTCTAATGAGCACTTACAAATGATTCATCTAATCTATACGGAAAACACACCGTTCCTGAAACAACTTTCGCATTAAGAATATCAAACAAAACACACTTTACAAAAAGCTCATTTCATAGATGGTGAAGTTGATTTCAACCATATCAAATCACATCAACAAAATCAACCAAAATTCTTTACTAAAGCTACCCTGAAGTAAACAAATGTCTTATGTTTGATTGCTGATGTGGCCATCAATCTATCATCAATTCATAACAAAGTACCAACAAACATCAAAATTTGAGAGGTTTTTGTCTCCTTTCAAAATTCCAAACAAACTCATCAACCGAAAACTAAAGGATGAACGGATTCATCAAAAAATGAAACAAATTCCAAATAGATCTAAGTTAAGCGAAATCCAAATACCAAGCGTTAAACATATCGGTGAAATTAAACAAGTGGAAAATCATACCTTAATGTTAGTAAGCAGGACCGGCGATTCGAGGAAAGAGGTAGGGCTGAGACCGGGAGGGACGGTGACGCCGGTGGACCGTGAGATGGGAAGTTTAGCCGGCGACATGAGTTTGTATTTAGCACCACCACCGGCACCGGAACCGGTGGATCCAAATCCGGCGGCATCTCCTACTTGTCTCCGGTCACCGGAAACATCAACATTGGAGGTGTTGGTAGAGTGAGAGTGAGAAGAATGATGGTCATCCATGGGGGAAACCTGTGATTCAGTTTCAGGTTACGGTATGGAGAGAGAAAAGGGGTAGAAAGTAACAGGGGTAATTTCGTAATTGACATGTTAGAGTGTTGACTTACGATTGCTAGCTTGTCTCATTTGTTCAGGCAAGTGGACATGAATATTTATGTTTTTAATAAAGGAATTGACGAAATTGTCCTTCGTTTTTTTCATAAGCGTTTTGCTAAACAAAACGTTTGTTACTGTTTTTTGTTTTCATTTGATAGTATTTAGATGTAAAACCAGTTTACTTAAAAAAATAAAATACATAAAGTCTTAGTAAAATTGATTTTAATTTTTGAAAAGGGTGAGATGAATTATGTGATAGACACGTTCAAAAATAATAGTTGTTTTCACGTTTATGTTATTAAATGTTATTTTGTCATTGTTAATTATTTTAATAAAAAAAATTACTATTCTTTTTGCTTTACTTTTTTATAAATTAAAAGTACATGATTACGATTATTCTATCATTATGTTTTCATAATTCACCATTTTGAAGACACATTTTAAGTTATTGTCTTATATGTGTATTAATTTTTTTAAATGATATTTTAGTCATTTGTTTTATATGCATATATTCATGTGTAATATTTATTTTACTATTTTTTTCAATTTCCGTTCATTTCGTGTTTTTTATCACTGTGTTTTATATATTAAATAAATTAGTTGTTATATAATCATTATGCTTTACATTATTTCACCGTTTTGTTTTTTAAAACACGTCATTTTAGAAAACACATAATTTATGTTATTGTGTTATTCGTCTTTATGTGTTACGTTTCAGATCATTTTGTGTAAATTTCTCATTAGTTGTTATGTGTTAGATATATTTTTGTTCTTTTATCTGAATTTTACATATTTAAAATATAAAATCGTGCTATTTGTCTTATGGTTTGCAAAAACTCATTTAAAAAAATATTTAGACACAATGATATGCATAAACACACGATTACAAGCAAATATGACATGGCATGTTGAAATTCACAAGGAGATGAAATCATTTTTTTTATTTTTTATGTCACAATATTATACTTATTTTGAAGATAAAACATGTTCGCTTTTATGCTTTATTTTTTAAAAAATTAATGTAGTGTATAAGTACATGAAAAATATTTTGACATTTGTTGTATACACATATAGTGGTCAATATTTTAACATCATAATGATACAAGTACATAAAAAGATCAAGGAAAAACATACATGAAATACATAAAAGTAGCAATATACGATAATATATGTTAGTATCTCGTGTATTACATTACTTAAATAAAATATATATAATAAATAGTCTACTGATTAAATTTTAAACAATATAACACGGTTTTTTTAGTATTCCATAAGTCAAACCTTACACCAAAAGATGATCTAAAAAAATCTTACAAAAAATAAAATTAAGTTCAGGGTCATGGACTCATGATTATTTGAAAATGATGTCACCGTGTGAAGATAATTAGCCATAAGATTAATGTCAAAGTCATGATTGAGTTATAACTTATAATTGAAGATTAAGGAGCTTAATGCCTTAATGGATCATCAATAATAGCTAGAAAAAATACTAAAAAAAAAAGTGGCTCGGGTCCATATTAATTTATAGCTAAAATGTCAAACATAAAACATACTCATAATCATAATTCATAAAAAAAACACACACGATGAATTAAATATAGCAAATCCAGATTATAACAATCTTCTTAGATTTAAACACATAGATCTCTAAGAAAACGGAAGACTATAAGCGAGTTTGCCATATGCCTTCACCATATTTGGAACCGTGAAAGCAAAGGGAATGGAATTGCAATTGCGACCATTTGAAGCACGTGATTTGATAGTATATGAAGAAAAAATGAAAAATCAGATGGTAGGGTTTGTGATAATAAACAATAAATTAGAGATTTAGTATTGTAAATCTGGGCCAGTGTGGGGCTAGCCCACTTGGTAGAGGCATTGCCTCTTAGAAAGGAGGTCTTGGGTTCAAATCCAAACAAGGGGAAAAATTGGGTGTAATTTAGGAGTAGCAGTAGGATAGTATTACCGTTCAAAAAAAAGTATTGTAAATCTGGTCGGTGATAAACTATTTCACACTGATGTGAAGAAGTAACGAATGACATGTAATTTTGTATGAGGCAGTTAGCAAGTAAGTTAAGGGTGACGTGGAGAGGAAAAAAGGGGTGTGAGTTGGGGTGCGAGAACCGTTAAAAATCATCATATAACTATCAAAATTGGTGAATTTAAATGGTTAAAATTTAATTAGAGGTTCGTCTAACAATCAAGATTGATATTAATAACACTATATATATGTGTGTGTATATAATTAGATAAACTTAGTATTTAAATTATCACACAATTTGTAAGATTATCTTATAGATAGTGACACGTTAAGATAGTTCTTAGACCAAATTCTATATATAATTGTTCTTGAATCAAATGCATAACATGATTTTCAAATGACAACATTGACTATGTAAAATATACGATTTTTACATATAATGAGTTAGCTTATAGACACACGTATACACTAGTTGACTAATTAAAAAAATATATATTAATAAAAGATATAATTGAAATATTATTATAATTTATTAAATTTTAATATATTAGTAAATTATTAGTATAAAGAGATTTATAATTTTTGATATTTAATTATATAATTTAATTCATACAAATTATTAACACCTATTTAGAGAGAGACAGGAAACAAATTTTCAAATTACAAAGTGACACATATCTTATAAAAATGCTATTTTTTTATAGGTGGTAGATTTTTTAAGGATATACTATCAATTAAAAAAATAATACAACACATAAACCTTGTGATTCTAACAACTAAACTCCATCCCTAAGATTCTATAAGTATAGCCATTCGATAATTTTATATGAATGTTTAGTTTATCGTTAACAAATGGACATGTGATAATTTCTTTTGATTCCAAGTAGGAGTGTATGCGTGTCGAGTTGATCCCAAGCTCGTCAAGGCTCGAGCTCGGCTCTTTAAGAATTTTATTTTCTAAACTTGAGTTTGTTTCGTTAGAAAATTTTTAAACTCGAGCTCAGCTCGGTTCGGCTCGTTTATATTTTAACTATTTAATTCATTTACTTTAATTACTAATGTAATACATAAGATTTAAATATATTTATAATAATTTTAATATAAAAACAATTAATTTAATAATTATACACATAATATAATTAATAAAAGTTATAAAAATAAAAAAAACTTGTTTAGGCTTGCTAGCCGGCTTGAGCTCGACATGTAAACTCGAGCTTAGGCTCAATAACTAAACGAGACATAATTTTTGGCTCGAGCTCGGGCTCGTTTAGGTCAGCTCGTTCGAGTTTTTTACCAATCTAATCTCAAGTATTCACGAGACATCTTGATTCATTTAGACCCCTAATTCTAGGACTTTCTGTTTTAAATCACGTGCCTCCCTCAATATTTTGATTTGTTTAAATTTATACAGTTTTCATATTCCATTCTGCAAATTTAATTCTATAGTTTATTAATTAACAATCCTTATGTAAAAAAATCACCTAGGCGCTGGTTGGTCATTACAACGTCAATTATTGCCTTCTGACTTTCAAAAGTCAAATTCACAAATTATCATTGATACAATTATTACTATATATAAACGACGTATTGCGAATTAATAGTAATAATAATTAAATATTAATAATAATTAAATAATGATTATTATATATTGTTAATACTAATTAAATATTTATATCTTTCTATTCTAATAAACAAAAATAATTTTTGTCAAGTGTCAAATTCTCATATTCTTATTGCCACTTGTCATTTTTCTATTAACCTTATTCAATTCTCTAACACATTAATAATTAATTACATTCTCTCCTATTTAATATTTATAATATTAATTACTAATGATATTATTTGTCTTCTTTCATGCAAAAAAAAAAAATAGTTTTTAATATATTGAAAAATAGTTTTTAATATATTAAAAATCAAATATTTTTATTAAAAAGCACACTTAAAAAAAGTTTTCTAAATATTATTTTTTTTAAAAGTAAGAGAAATATTTTGATTTAGTATTTTTGTAAAATAAAAGTTTAATAAACAAAATTTTAAAAAATAAAATAAACTATAAATCATATTTTTCAAATAATGGAATTTTTATAAACAAATGATGTTTTTTTAAAATAAAATGTCTAAAAATTAATTATTTTAAACCAAAAGTTATAGAAATGTTAAGAAAAATTAAACTTTAGTTATTTATGTTTAATGATATTTTTAAATTAAGTCATCTAAGTTTAATAACTATATAAATTGTACATTATCTTCTTGATTTGTAACAATTAGTTTTTGATAGAAAAGCAAATGAATTTTTAGCATCAATCAGTTTAAGAATCTTTATTTTTACACGTATTATTTTTTAGTTATTGAAAATTTTAATTTATTATTTTAATATTTAAAATACTCATTAATATGGTGTTTAATTAATTTATAACTAAATATTGTATAATTTTAAATTTTTATTGCTAATAATTTAATATTTTATATTTAATCCGTGTAATACACGGGGTAATAATCTAGTTTATATAATATATGATCTTCGGTCAAAAAAACGGCAAGCCTTACAGCCGTATAACAATAATAAATAAAAAATATTTATTATATAATATTAGTAGTAATTATATAATTTATCACTTAATACTAACTAGGTTTAATCCCACCCACGCGTTGCGGCGGGTTATAACAGTACACTCCCGAGAACGGGTGTTATATATCATTTGCAAAAGTATAAGTTACATAGCAAAATCAAATATATCATCACAAACTCTATACAATTTTTCATAAAAACATAAAATTATACAAAATCCTAACAAATATGTTACAAAAATATTAGACAAAATTACTTACAAAATCTTTCTCACCGACAAGCAATCGTTTGAATTATATATATATATATATATATATTAAAAGGCAACTTTAAAAAGTTTTAGTGGCCAAAATCGAAAAACAAAACTTTATATTATATAAAAGTTTTAGTGGCCAAGATCGAAAAAACTAAACTTTAAAAGTTTTAGTGGCCAAAATCAAAAAAACAAAACTTTATATTATATAAAAGTTTTAGTGACCGAAATCGAAAAAACAAAACTTTACTATTAAGTTTTAGTGGCCAAAATCGAAAAAACAAAATTTTATATTATATAAAAGTTTTAGTGGCCAAAATATAAAAAACAAAACTTTATAAGTTTTAGTGGCCAAGACCGAAAAAACAAAAACTTTATATTATATAAAAGTTTTTGTGGCAAAAATCGAAAAAACAAAATTTTAAAAGTTTTAGTGGACAAAATCGAAAAAACAAAACTTTATATTATAAAAAAGTTTTAGTGACCAAAATCGAAAAAACAAAACTTTAAAAGTTTTAGTGGCCAAAATCAAAAAAAAAACTTTATATTATATAAAAGTTTTAGTGACCAAAATAAAAAAAACAAAACTTTACTGTTAAGTTTTAGTGGCCAAAATCGAAAAAACAAAACTTTATATTATATAAAAGTTTTAGTGGCCAAAATCGAAAAACAAAACTTTAAAAAGTTTTAGTGGCCAAAATCGAAAAAACAAAACTTTAAAAAGTTTTAGTGTTCAAAATCGAAAAAACAAAACTTTATATTATATAAAAGTTTTAGTGACAAAAATCGAAAAAACAAAACTTTAAAAGTTTTTGTGGCCAAAATTGAAAAACAAAACTTTATATTATATAAAAGTTTTAGTTACCAAAATCGAAAAAACAAAACTTAGTATTCATTTTCAATGCCTTTTAATATATATACTAGGTTTATTCCCCCACGCGTTGCGACGGGTTATCACAAGACACTCTCGATAACGAGTATTATATATCATTTGCAGAAGCATAAGTCACATAACAAAATCAAATTTCTCATAACGAATTAAAACTTAAACCTTAAATCCTAAACTTTAAACCAATAAAAACCAAAATCTCTCAAATTTAATAAAAATCAAATCTCTAAGCAAATATCTCAAATTTAATGCCGTTATCTCTGTTTACTAATTTTCAAAGTTCAAAAAACTTCTGGCAGACCAAGTCTAAATTTTCAAAACGCCGTTACATGGATCAGACACCTATGCACTATGAATTACTATATATATATATATGATCATGGGACCCACACAATATAATATATATACTTTTACTATTTGTTTTTCATGCATTTTAATAGTATATAGTAATAGTAATACTCAGACTTTTTTGGTTAAAAGGAAAAAAGTTAAAAAGGTTAATGTTAAAACTTTTGTGGCGAAGAATAAATGTTTACTATTCTCATATCAGAATACCCAAGATTTCGTGATGAAAATAGAAAAAATCTGAAGTTTATTGTTCTTGTCAAAATAAAATCAAAAGAAATTTACCATCCCCTTGTTTCCTTTTAATATATATCAATACTTTAACGCAAACATCATGTCCTTTAGCGGCGATGTTACTATAAAACTTAGATAAAAAACATGTCGAAACGTCTGGAAATCCTTTGCAAAAACCCTAAAACATACTTCGTTGTAAAAGTGAATGTCATTATGTCGTAAAACTCCAAAACATACTCTATCAAAAAATTGAGTGTCAAAGCGTTGTACACCATAAAAGCGAGCATCAAAAAACTCGAATGTAGACATTCATACAACAGTAAATCTAAAAGTATGCTTTGGTGTAAATTTAATCGTCAAAAAATCTGAATGTAAACATAGGTGCAACAAAAAACTAATACTAGAACACTTGAAAACTTGAAACAAAAAAAAAAGTAAAAGAAATAAAAATAGAAGAAAATAAAATGTTTCATACAAAACATGGAGAAAACAATTTATACAAAAGGACAAAAGAGTTGTGTTCTGTAAAATCACAAACTTACGGTGGCCAAACCACAACGCCCGTAAAGAGTCTTGTTCCCCTCCAGTATTTCTTCGCGTACAATCTAATTACGCCTGTACGTTTTTAAACACAAGCATAAAATACATAATTATTTATAATTATAACGTACAAAAATAAACATATATATTTATATAGATAAATTTACCTTTACAAAATTTATAAATGCATTCCCACCCCATTCTATCAAACATCTGTAAATAATCATCAAACGAATCGCTACTAGTGTCGTAGGCTAATTGGCGTATTGCAGAAGTATATTTCTGAAGACAGGAAAACCCGATCTTACCTATTCCGTCACACCTTTTGTCACACCCCAACCGACGGCGGAATAACATCGGGGCGCGACACGAGTGTTCATAACACGTGACGCTAATTAAGTTTCATAATTTAATCATACCAAATTCAATACATGCTCAAATCAAGTAGTTTAAAACATAGCAAAACATAAATTAAACATTGTTTTCAATCACTACACTAGGTCCATGGTTTCCTACATGTAGCATCAACTTGTAACACTCAAACTGCATTTCCTGCAACATGTATAAAAATAGAGGGTCAACAAATATGTTGGAGAGCAGACATAGGTTTGAATATATGTAATAGATTGAAAATGTGAATTCTTATGTCAATTGTAGAATCTAAGCATGTATGAATAAACATGTGCATGATCAGACCTTTGTTGACTAGACACTCGACTCGCAAGTCAAGATTAGAATGCGGTTTCAATCGCCCAAATGCCCTCTATAGGGTCAAAAGATGGACGGGAGTCACCCAATAGATCTATCATCGTTACTGTTGGCTTGTACAGTTAGTGATCATGCTAGAATATTGAATTTAGAATAGCACCCACAAAGTTTAACACATATAACATTGAATCGTACACATAGACATAGATTAGAAATTCACATAGTTTAAGGAAATTGAATTTGATCTTGAATAATGTATACATGTTATAGCCAAAGCTTAAAAATGAAAAAGGCTTATGAATACTCACATAGTATGATTTATGATTGACTTCTTGATCGTAGTTTATACGAAGACTTACTCGGTTCCTATAACATAATGAGTTTCTTTTGAGTTTATGAACCTACTATAGTTTATGTGATTGTGCTTGTGTCCTATTTGTCAAGGTTTTATTAAAACAATAATGTACTAACTTATACTTGAAATATTATTTTATAATGCCTTGAAATTACTAAGTGTCGGATCTTATAAAAATTTCATCATTATAACGACGCATTTTGGGAAAATTACCATTTTGCTTAACAACTTCAAAACTTATAAATTATATCAACTTATTTAAATATATTTACAAGTGTATATTATATCACATCATTAAAGTGTGTATATGAAATATATACACATTTATATATGTGAAAATAATTAATATTTATGTAAAAATGTTTAAGTTTATGAAACTGCTTTTGGACAGATTCTGTTCGGCTTGTTCGGATGAACTTTAAAAATAGGAATCGTTAGAATAAAATTATGAAACTTCACAGTCTACTATTTTAAGGTGTTTTGAAAACTTTCATTTAGAAAACTTTTCTTTATTTTCCTTGTAAATTGGTCAAAACAGTCACACAAGTATAAGTCCTTGAAGTTTCTGTTTTGACAGATTTAGTCTAGTGAGTTCGGGTTCATTTTTGACATAGTAAACCTTTGAGTTAATTTATGAAACTCTCCAGTCTACTATTTTAAGATGTTATGAACAACTTTTATTTAGAAAATTTTTCATGATTCGGACCTTAAGTAGGTCAAAACAGCTGCACAAGTTAGAGGGTAAAAATCCGCGCACTAATATTGTGAAGGCTGTTTGGGGTTTCATTTGGTAGAGTTAGAAGCTGAATAAGTAGTGCATGGAAAGCTAACACAATGAATAGTCGTGAAATATGAGTTTGTTCATTTTGGAGTTGTCATGACCATTTTATGACTCTTTGAAGTCATAACAACAATCTGCCAGAATCTTCATGAATGCATGTTTGTGTGTATAGTTATGCACGATCTTTTAAAACGAGTTTTTGAGACTTTACACCATTAATAGAGTTGAGAATGATAAAGAATAATAATATTCATCATGATTTTGCTCATACAAATACATGCATGCATAAAATAAGTCACCAAAAACAAGTTTTTTGGACTTGAAAAAACTCATTTCTAGTATATGCAACTTTGTTGCATGTAGAGTTTTAGGTCATGGCTTCAATACCCACGAATTTAGAGTGTTAAATGGTGAATATTTCATGTTCAAAACCAGGTCTTGACCATGGTTTAGAAAGTGTGTGTGATAGAGTGCAAAAATGTGAAGAAAAGTGAGTTTTGGAAGTAAACCGTTCGTGTAGGTACCTTGAGCTTGTGTGGCTTGATCCTAGCTTTGTTCCTTGGCTTCTTGGAAGCTTGGAATGACCAAAAATGAAGTGATATGGGGCTGGAGTTGGCTGGAACAATGAGAGAAATAGAGAGGATACTTGGGAAAACTTGGAATCTTGAATGTGTGTGTGATTGTGTAAAGGAAAAGGGGTTTTAAGGAGAGAGGAGAGGTGGGGGACGGCAAGGAGGAGAGAGGAGAGAGGGGAAAAGGGTCTTGGATAGTGGGAGAGAAGAGAGTGGGGAAGATGTTGAATGTGTAAGAGGTTGATTATGAAGTTTTGTTGTTATGTGCTTGGAATGAATCTTGTATGTATGTAGTCATGTATTTGGTAAGTATACATGCATGATTTTTGTGTGTGTGTCATATATATATATATACCCAAGTGTAGGTGAAAGATGTATAAATATTGGGTATTATGGTGGTTAAATCTTGTATCGGGTATAAATTTGATATTATTTATACGCGATTATTTTTCGATAATTAGTAAAATAATAAACTTACTAAAATAATTAAATTTTAGTAACTAATAAGATTATTAAATGATGTGTCGTGTATAATGATTGTCTTATCCGGCTAAACACAAATATCATTCGTTTCGGATTTTCCGCGTAATTACGAGAATTACTAATTGCAAGACTATACATTTTAAACGTTGCTAAACTTTAAACGTGAACAATTGTTGAATTATTACATTTCAGAATAATTTCATTATAGTCAACGTTAAATACATTAACAGTGTTAATAAGTCAACTTTGAAAATTGACGGATGTCACACCTTTGTTGAAAAAAATTAAAGTTTTGTTCCAAATCATGACACACTCGCGAAAAAAGATTCCGACTCATCCGAAAACGATGCCGAAATAAATGTTAGGGGTACTTCGGATTTTCTGAAAAATAATCGTCAAAAAGATGTGCTTGCGCTCCAAGACGATCTCGATTAATTCGTCCTCTTCTAGACAGAATGGGTCTCTTAACTTGTTGTCTGATGATGTCGAGAGTAAGTTGTGCAGCTTCGATTAAAAAATCTTCGCCTTCGCTAAAATCATAATCTTCCCGTAAAAACTGCATTTTCTAACAAAACTAGTTTTTTTTTATTTGATGTTTTTTGTGTGATGCGAAGAAAAAAGTGTGTGTGTGATGTTAATTTATGGTTGTATATACAATATTTTTTTAAATAAGATTTTTTTTTTTAAATGGTGTAACTGTCGAATGCTATCACCCCGAACGGTCATCAAGGCCTTTGCCCCACTCACGCCCAACTCTCCCACGTCCGTTGAAGCCCCACTCACGCCCAACCAATGGGCATACCGGTAGGTCTAACAAACTTTCAACAAAATCAATCAAACACAAACTCTTGTAACAGTATCCTGGGTTTGAAATCAATTTTTGCTCGTTGTGTCGACATACCTATATGTTTGGGATTGGATTTAAAAATGACTTATTGACTTGTTATTTTTTCAAAAAAGTAATAAATCAAAAAAGTGTTTGTCAAACCTAAAAGGACTACTGAAAATACTTTGCCCACTAGAGACACGCCCCTCAGATGCGTGGCAACACTGTGGAATAGATAACACTCGCCCTCCATCGAGAAACCTGGGATAAACCTCAGGATCGTCATATGGGATAAATGCCCTCCAACTTGACCCCAACGAGAGTAGATACCACAAACTCTACAATGAAAGGTTGGAACTCTATCAGTGAACTAAGCAATAGTTGATAAATCTTGGTTTTTAAAATAACTTATGACTTATTTGTATAAAATTATAACTCTACTACCTTTAGCCTTTACCCAATCTACCACCACCCACTGCCAACCGCTCTTACCGTCACCGCCACCCTCCACCACACTGTCACCCATCGTCACCACACCCCATCACCATCACCATCGCCACCACCCACCTTCATCACCACCCACTGTCGTTTCCGCAACCTGCAACCGCCACCGTCACTCACTGCTACACACAACCCTAAAATGATTGTCAATATAAGAAAGTCTTTGTTAGTTATTTTGAAAATGTCAATTTGAAAGGCTAATTCAAACATTTTTCCTTTAAAAACTCATTTTAGAAAAGTTATAAGTCAATAAACATTTTTAGGAAAAAATAATTTTTAAGTTAAATAATCTCAAACACCACCTAACCTTACAAATCATGAAAATAATTTTTTATTTTACCAACAATGAAGGTACTTGTTTTTCAATGCCACTTGAAACAAACTAAGATAACTCTTTAAATAAATTACATACCTCTTGAACTATATCGGTCTACTATAAAATGATACTAGAGTGTTGACAAAGTTAACTATAATCACAAGCTAAAATATAATGTTTATTTTGGAAGACAGCTTACTCCAAATTGAGACTTTAGACCAAATATTGACTGAAGCACAGGTTTTGCATATACATGGTGGACCTATTCGTTCAGAAATTTACTGATGGACGGGACCGACTCGCTTTCCCGCCATACCATACCAGTGCATGCCAAGCACAAGCTCTTCGTCTATCCCAGCGAACATCATCTGAATCATCCATCAGTCTCATCGCATTGTGCTAAGAAAGAGGTCCGCGAAGCAGAAGATGCGCCTCAGCTGCGTTCAATACCATACATTCATTGCATTCTTAATTGTTCATCTCATCAGGTGCATCTACGTATTTTCTAACCTAAATCTTCTCAGATACTAGTTTCGTGATCGCCTGATAGTTTGATTGATTGCGCCTTGTAATTTCATTTAACCCGAATGATGATAACCTAGAGTTGTGTCATTTTGCTGGTTTCTTAATTGGGGAAATTGTAACAAGCCTGTTTCTCTGTAGAATGAAATGATCAATTGAATGAAATAAGAATCAATAGAGAGCAATAGATTGCCTGATGCTCCTTAAACTCAGTTATAAATTGAATGACCAATCCAGTAATGTGCTTAACATGCTAAGACTGTCTATCACCTTAATTAAACGCTTAGCTTATCATCATCATTATCGTCCTTGAATTGGAGTGCGCATAAGAACCCTAATTTGTAAAATCCTATTGAAAGAAAACTTGCCTTTAAATATGTTATGCAGTCAATACTAGTGGAGTCAACACATTTATGAAAGTCATGTTGTCATAGGTGGAGTCTCCTAAAAAAAGTGAACTCAGTGTGTGCTGGAGCCTTTGCCAAAACGGCACTGCAAACTTTCCCCTAATTTAAGCGTGTAAAAGATAATTTTGCTTGTCCTCTTACGAGCAATAATTAATTCAAATTGAAGCCAGTTTATAACAACAATTGATAATTTCATAATTTATCATGCCTAAGTCAAGTATTAGGTAAATCTTTTGAAGCCTTGTTCATATACACAAATACCAACCGTGAACAACGTCTCTTAGAAATGGTATTATCAAATTTCCTTGTATACTGATGCAAACTGAGCATGTGGGTTCTATATTTACTCCTGTCAGTGATGCAAATAGTGGAAGTGTAGCGCCTGTGGCAAGTCTATGAAGAGTTTAATGTTTACTTATTTAGCTACGAGTAAGGATGTAAATCAACCGAACAAACACAAACAACCCCTTATTCGTGTTAGTTCGTTTAACATTTAACTTGTTAACAAACACTAACTTCAACGGAAATTCTTGTTCATGTTTTTTCATTAAGGAACTGAATTTGTTTACGAACGCAAACGGACATATATTATTTAAAAAAAAATTCAACATATTGAATTTCGAACATTAGACATAATCATCATATTACATAAATTGAAGCCAATTTCTAACAACAAAATGGTAACATCTTTATTATCTTGCATTCTTATGCATGTTGAGATTGTGGATTGTATATTTACTCTTGCCATTAAAACTAATGTTGAAACTGAGGTGCCTGCTTTACTTTCCAAATATGCGATTCCATTTTGAAGTTAAAACGTTTTGTTAATGATGATTGCTTTTAAGGAACATTCGATGTAAACGGCTAAGTGTACGCGGAAAACAAACTGATGGTGTAATTCACTAGTAATTTTGAATACCCATTACCAAAATAGGTTAACAGTGATACAGATGGAGATAATTTTTTTTTCTTGAGGATTGCTTTTTGAGGGACATTGAATAGCAAATTTGGATATCTGATTTCATTATTAAGAGCCCCCTGGTGATTGTTTCCCGCTGGAGATAAATAATTTAACGTATAAATAAGAAAGTGTGAGTGACCAACCTGGAGCTGTTTGAATTTGAATCAGCCTTCCAGGGTGAGGTTACGATTATACCTGTTATTAAATGTTTCAGTCAGGCACATTTAAAAAAGGACTTCGTGGCCTGGTAGGTTGATTTAGTTTTGATCACCGTTAATGATCTCAAAAAGCTAGTCTTATTAGGAGAGGCGCTAATTTATGGTATTAAATCTGAGAGATGCAAAAGAGGAAAAAAAAAGTCTCTATTAATCCCACATTGGCTCAGTGAAGATAACAACGATGTATGGACAACCTATAAAACAAGTTGCCCAGGTATGGAGGAAGCATACCTTTCTCGGCCTTTTGGCTAAGATCAAGTGTAGTATCTGTTCTTATCAGTTTAATATCTGATACGTGGGCCATCGGCTCACTTGATATTAATCTAATTTTTTATGGGGAAAGATCCATTACAATAGCTTGCTATTGGGGTCTTTGCGTGTCGTCTTAGCGTTGCACTACTGCTTTGATTTGGCGCACCCCTCCAATTGTAGTCTTATGCTTTTGTGATTTTAATTAAATGACCGGGATTTGATGATTGAAGGCCCAAACCAAACCTGAAAGGAGCTTGATTGTTTCTTCGTTAATATATACTTGTTTTGGTGCTTAAACCGAAAAATAATGTTCTCGTCAAATTGATTTGGTCCTGCTACTTCTCAATTGTTTTCATATATGATATTTAAATATTTTTATTAAGAAAAGCCTGAGGAAAGGTTTAAGAGAAACATCAAAACCATGAAATTTGCTTGGTTTCTTTAAGCATTAGCCTGTTTGTGAATGCTTTTTCCGGCCCTAAATTAGAAAGTTGTGTTTAGTTTCTTGTTCTCTGATGAAGAGATGGTAATACCTAAAGGTTCTATCATCGCAATGCAATATGATCTATATCCTAAAAGGCTTTTAGGATGAATAACACAAATCCGAGGTATGTGATCTTTTAAAATAAAGATCTCAGCCAGTTTCCCCCTTTTTCTCTTTTAAAGAATTTATATAAGGTTAAATTTAGTGCAATTTTACTTCCGACCCTTGAGGGCGCACACATATATACATTATATGCGTGCACCGCAAATGGGGCGCCTAGGTAGGCGGTAACATGTATAGCCAATTCTGTGACCATTCATGTTTTGCAGGAATGACACGTCACAAGTTTATTCATAGTAATATAAATATCATGGATCATGCTATATGGGAATTTCAGCTTTATTTAATGTTTCTTGGTTTACTCGCCTTATGCAATTGCTTGCAACATCATGTTATTTCTTTTCCTGGTTCTTAATTTTATTTTATTTTATTTTGCAGAAACCAGTTGTGACCAGAACCTACATGTCAGCGAAATAAATAAATATGTTGCAAATTGTTATCAAAGTTTATTATCGTTCATGCACCAATGATAAATTGCATCGTCATTTGTTTAAACATTAACACCATTACTTTTATTGCCCACATTGGTACTTTTGTACCAGTAAGTGGTAGGTTTAGTGTTTAGTAGACTTTTTTTCTGTATATTTCATTATAATGATTTTGAAATGCATTTACTAATATGCAGTTGATCACCATGATGACAAATGATGGGAGTTTTATGTGCTATGGTTACCAAGCTTTTATGGCTTCTAAAAATCCACTTTTATGCTAAGATAAATCTAAGGTAAATTTGACTGAGATCTTACAAGCCAACATTAGTGCATTAGGCTGTAATTCTTTATGGGACTCCTTTTTCTGGTTATGATATTAGCAATATCATCTTTAATCATTTGGATCTTGACAAGTTAGCATTTTAAGCTCATGCAAAGGTAACATGGTGACAAACTTGTGTTTCGATTTTTTGAATGGCTACAAATTTAAATATTCCTTAGACTCACATTTTATCATATATGCATGCTTTCCTGTCCATTTTACCTCTTTATTTGTAGTCTCCATTCATTTGCAAACCTTTTCCTTCATAAATATATGCAGCCGGATGAACCAAGGCAGATATACGACTTGTAAGTTGCTCTGTGTATCTACTGCACTAATATGATTGTCTAACAAGCATGCGATCGGCATTAAAACTTGCATGTCTTTCTTACATGTATAGAGACAAACTGCATCCATGAGTTGTTTATGTAAATCAAATAGGGTTGTTATGTCTGTTTTTTTAACCATGATTGATATTTTCTAGCACCTAAAGGACAAGGCCAAAAAAAAACAGATAATACAAACCCATGACCATGAACTTTTTTCATCATGAGTATGTAACTAATGGATATTATTATTAATATATAGACATTGGTGTTTCTAACTTCTCTGAGGAGTAATCTTGGCCCTATAAAATGGCTAAGATTAAATGCTGACCATGTAAAATCCTTTTTTACGGCAGTTTAAAAGCGGTTACACGTGGTTACCTGCTATCTGTAATTGGTTGCACTGGACGGTTTTCTTTCCTCGTATTTCTCCCCACGTACGTTTTCTCCGAACAGTTATTGTGAGTCTTCATTTACTTCTCAATACCCTTTCTCCCTCATTTCTCCTAAGAGCAATGCTTGAAGTTCGATTTCAAGACGTGGCCATCCCCGTTGCTTAGTTGACCAACGTTGCCATTTAAGCAACCTTCACCGCCGCTCAATCGATCGTAGCCGTCGCCCAATCGACCATCAAAGCTACTCTATCGGTGGTTACTAGAAAATCGGCCAATTTATGTTGCTTCAAAACTACTTGATCGATTGTTCATGAAAATAAAATTAATTTTGTGTTTTTATTCATTTTCCTTTAGGGCCTAAAATTCGATTATAATCCGTTATAATGGAATTGCAAGAGATAGGTTGGTCAGGTTTCAAGATCTTGGATGAAAAGATGATTTTACCACTCGGATGCTAGAAGCTTCGCTGATAAAGAAAGGTAACCTTTCTTTGACTGGTTTTCGTTTTTTGAATTCTTCCACCTCACTATTAAAATTATACGTAAAAGTAATTAATAATCACATTGGTTTTAAAAGATGAAACTTTGTTGAATTTGGAAGTTGCTTCCTCCTTAACATGTGATTATTTGCTCAGATTGCTCTACAAACGGTGGCGGTGGTAGGCCGTACAAATTCAATATCAGGGTTTGCAACATTGACAGCGAATGGGATTGGCTAATAGAGTCATTAGTACTTGTGAAGAACTCATAAGATACATGGTATCTAAAATTTTTTCCTTTTGTTTTCATACAAGTATATAAATTATTTTTTTGACTGTTATTTTATTAATTTTAATTAACTCATCTGTGTTTGCTATTTTGATTTAATAGAATAACCCATATGCATCTCGTATTTATGTGTATATTGGTCTGTAGTCTGTACCAATTGTCTATTGATATGATTTTTAAGGTTTTCTTTCATTTCTAAAGATAGTTATGTTTAATTTTGTTGTATAAGCAGGGATACTACATCATTTCACTGTAAGTTTTTCTAAGGGTATGAGAACGCTTTAACACTCATATCATAGTTTAAGAAGCTAAAATTATTTATTTACATCAAGGAGTGGTTGATTGTTTCCTCTATTAACAAAATATTCTTTGTCAACTAAAAAATTAAACCAGTAACCTTAATCAGTAATCGTTCAAAAATCTTTACCAATATTGTCAACGATGGTAAATGAAAACAAACTTTGAATAACCTGCTCAAGGTATTATGTATATATATAAATATAATGCATAGTATGTCTATCTATTTTAAAAATCACAAATTCTTATTATGTTTAGATGTGGTTGCAATATACTTGATACTTTTGTGTTCAAGTTACAAGTGTTATTGATTTTTATTTGAAACTTTTTAGCTGAATTTATTACCAGTATGTTGTGTTATGTTTTTTGAATGTTACTGGTTTTATTTGCTATAAGGTTTTCTTAAAAAATTTAAAATTTTTCACTACCTTACGATTTGTATGTTAATTAATTAAAAAATTATTGTTTTTTTTATTAGAACGCTTTTTAGTAAATAACGAGATTATAACAAATTACCTGTCCACCGGACGGGTATAAAACTAGTTAGTTAGAAACATGATTTGAACATGCTTACAAATAGAAGCTATCAGTTCAATTGAAACATGACTTCCTGGAATTAGTCTATTGGCTATTAGGGTTCTTTGGAAAATAAAACTTAACCATCAGCGGTCTTAGGAAATAACATGATATAAGGAATTTAGTCTATTAATAAGAGTGAGTGAGCAACGCTAAGATCATAGATTTTGAAACAAAAATTTTCTTGCACATTTAGAAAAGGATATTGAGTGTTGATTTGCTAATTAGTTAGTACAAACTTTATGATCTCTAAAGGCTAGTGATATTAGTATTTAACAATCTGGGGAGATGAAAACTATAGGCCTTGAGGAAAATACTCTTATCACCATCCCAATCTGGCAATTGAAGACCAGTTGAAGAGACGGTGGTCTATATAAGCTTGTTACAATTTTTATTCAACCATGCTACAAATTTACCATGAAATGATATAGGTGCTAGTTACTTTTGTTTGTCCTCGTAAAGTATTTAATCCAGTATCTAACAACAAAATTGTAATATCATAATTTCCTTGTATTGTTTTGCATCTTTAGGTTCTGTACTTAATCTTGCCATTAATGCGGATGACACAGCTGAGGTGGATGTAATGCATGTGAAAAACAAATTTTATAGGTAATTGGCTAATAGTTTTGTTTACCTGTAGCAACTTGGGACATCTGATTATACTAATTACGGATCACATGTGACCGTTTCTATATAGCCAGCACAATATTTTTCAGCATTAGAGATAAATAATTATCTTTATTGACAAGAGTACGAGTTAGCAACACTGAGATCTTTAAGTTTGATGCGAAAATTTTCAAGGTTAGGACCTGGAAGATTGATTTAGAGCCAGTTAAGTAATGCACACTTTATGATCTCAAAAGACTAATGTTATTAGGTTTCACGCAACTATCAGTAGTGCTTTATGGTATTAAACCCTTTAATCCCGAGAGGTGAAAGTACAAGATGGAAAAAAGGTCTTTCAGAATCCCACATCGTCCGAGTGGAGAATACAAAGATGAAAGGACTGCCTATATAAACATAGGCCCAAGATGGTAGAAAGCATACCTTTCTCGGCCTTTTGGCTAAGATCAAGTGTAGTATCTGTTCTTATCAGTTTAATATCTGATACGTGGGCCATCGGCCCACTTGATATTAATCTAATTTTTTATGGGGAAAGGCCCACTACAATAGCTTGCTATTGGGGACTTTGTGCGTTGCCTTGGTGTTGCACTATTGCCTTGGCTGGCGCGCCCCTCCAATTTATAGTCCACTTTTTGGTTCGGTGTTTATTCAAGGCTGGCCTAATCAAAATTCGTTTGATTTGTGGTGTTTATTGAAGAATGAGGGCCAAGGGGATTGATTTAGGAAGAGTAGTTCTGCTGAATTTCTCTTGGTTTGTTATGCGTATTAGAAGTTCCCAAGCAGAAATTTTTAGAAATAAAAGCTTTAAGAATATATGGGTGTTTTAAAGAAACTCAAGGACAGTATGAACTTGCTTTAAGCTGGTAACTTTAAGTATAACTTATTTAAGGATATGCTTTTGTGGATCCTAATATTACAAAACTTGTGTTGTGTTTCTAGCTCTTCTCTGATATGATGGTGATGTTGGAAGAAGGGTTTTCTACATTTTTTTGGCATTTGATCTTAAAAGATAAATGGCACGTCACTTTTACATTTTTTTGTTCACAGTTATAAACTGATGTTGGGTTTCAGTGCTTGCTTTATCACTTAATAAAAGTAATAATCTTTTCTGCATATAAATCTGGTATTTGTAGAAATTAAGTTGATTCTCACGTAAGGTCCTCTCTGAGCCATTGTTTTTGTTTGACAGTGCATGTTCTAATAAACGTTTGTTTATTATTTGTATTTTTCCTCAATCATATCCAAGACATGGTGGGAGCTTTCACAAGGGACTTAATCACATATGTTGATTTCTCAATGCATCCACTTTACAGAGTCAGTTTTGCAACAAAACTTGACTGGTCATTATACATTCTTAATTTGTTTGTTCTTTGTTCTCCTTGGTGGAGATATGTGTTGATTTGTAGGTGTTCCTCAAGAAGTGATAAAGAGAACACCATTTATAGTGGTTGTGGCCACTAAAGGCATACATGCGAACTGAGCATGTGATGAAAAGATAACAGCTCAAGATGAGCAATATGTGGTGCCTTCTTGTATGGTATATATCTCTTGATAAACTTGATAATTTCTTACAAAGAGATGGAGAAATCCATCACAAGGGACTTCATTTGCAGTGACAAAAAGGCTTTTACTTCCAAAATGTTTTCACTCCTAAGCCTTTTAACATATTGCACTACTGCTTTTCTTATTGCATTTATAACTTTTAGGTCATAAAAATCAGTTAATGTAAACCGGGATTGTCTTATCTGGTATGTGCTTTTGTGTTCATCACACATTTAATCTTTTCTTTTGTTTATCACACGTTTAGTCTTCTTGTTACAGCGATGTTTGATTGTTTAAACATCAAATAAAGAATTTGATACATCTGTTTAAATCATTGATATTTTAAACTTGCTAGTCGTTGATTCTTTGCTAAATTGATAAAATCACTTGTTGATTTTCTTAATACGTTCTTGCTTCAGACATTTGTGCTCACGTTTCAAAGGTTCCATGCTTCTATATCTATCAATAATCTGTAGCTTACAAGGCATTGGGATATTTGATACGAATAAACATTTGAGCCACAAGGGCATTGGTAGAGCAAAAAAAAGGGTAATTTTTTGCTATTTTTTACTACTTATTTGCCAAAATCAAATAATAAATATATGTTAATGCTATGACAATTTTTTTTTTTACAATAATGAGTGTGTTCAGATGTTTCATTGATAAGAGTTTGAAGTTAGTACTTACTTCTTCTCTTGCTAATATATGATATGCAAATATGCATTTGAACACTATTTGAATAGTTGATCATTAATTCAAGTAAATTTTAATAATTAAACCTGATTTGTTTATTATTGGTAAGAGACTTCCTAGGTGGATTTCTCATTGCATGCCTATTAAAGATTAAGTTAGTAGCTTGATATTCATATGACAACATATATTTAATATGATCATATTAGTAATTTATGTCTTATGCTCGGCCACATAAATACACATTGATGTCATCAATTTTGACATTAAAAAATGTAGTTGTTTAACTCTCATTATGTAGAAATAATTTGAAAATCGCATCACAGCATGCAGTTTGATTATCAGCTAATGAACTGGACACAATAAAATTATTTGGTTTTGAGTGTACAGGACAAAAAGAATGAAAACCGTTAATCATGCCTCCTTGGCAATTGGTTTTTAAAACCAGTACCATCAATGAACCTTGAATTCCACTTATTGTCAGGATTTGAAAACATTAGAAATGATTTTAGTTTCAAGACAAAGGTCATGTTTTATAAATCAACAATATCATTGGTCGACTTTATAGATGTTTGGGTTGGTCGGTTAACTAGACATCATGAGTTGGGAGCCTCACTGAAAGCAGTCTCTCTACTCCTATGGGATAGAGGTAAGACTGTCTACATCTTAGTCTTTTCAGACCCTGTCTTAACTTTGCTAATGGTGAGATATACTGAGTAAGATGATGACGATGCACAATTTTCATGTTATCATCATCTTTATCAACATTAAAGTCTATAGGTTTAACTTTTAATGTAATTTTTCATGTTATTGCCATCTTTATTGACATTAGAAGTCTAGTTGTTTGACTTGTAATGTCTCAGGTGAATATTGACTTTGAGATGAAGAGAACAGTATGCATTGGTAAGTTTGCATGCAACGCACAAAAACAACACGTTTTGAATTGTTTGTGCATACAATTACACGCTTTAGCAAATTGCATTTTTACTATAAAAACATATGTAACTCATATATATTCAAGAAATAGAAAAAAAAATCAGCTACAAGTTACCAATCTAATAATAGAAAAAGGATAAAAATTTGAATAAAATTCAATGAATCTGAAAAGTGGAGCCCAAATTTCATTTATGTGTTTTCAAGCTCCTTTGTTTCACTGAAGAAGCATGTATTGTCTTGCCTATTGGAGCTTACTCAAAACAAGAGTCAAGGTGGTGTTAGTAATTTCCAGCAAACCCAACTCACAAGCCGGCGAAATTAGGGGACCAATATTGACAAATTACTTGCATTGGTTTGGTCTCATTTTTAGATTATAATGTCTTGTCTGGCAAGTTTGGTCTGAGTCATGATTGGCCCTTGTAATTTAGAAATTCACTTTTTGAGTAATTCTTCTAATGCAATAATATATGTACAAGTTATACACTATATTTTCGTGATCTTGTTTTAATGGTCCAGGACTTGACAGGCTAGTGTGGAAGTCGTCAATATGGAGGTAATTGTAGTGACAACTATAGCTTAAAGTTATATTTTTGTCAGTGTTATGAACCATTAGATCAAAGTTAACCATTGGTTAATATTGAATAAAACATATAATTATGTTAAATATAGTATTAAAAGTGTACTAGAAAAAACTTTGAATATCTATTGTTATAATGGTTATGACAACATGAGTGGGAAAATTAATATTTAAAATATTTTTTACTTATAAAAGAGAATGCAACTGTATCAGGAATGGTATCAATGCTTTGAAACTTTCATTGCCCAGGCATCAAAAACTTTATCATTTCTTTACAAGCAAACATACTTTTAAAAAAGTGTGAATAAATTATTCTAAAGGAAGAAATCACCCAAATGGCATGTTTACTTTTTTACAAGATATTACTTGTTTACACATATGCTCTTTTATGTGATTATATGTCTATTTTTTGTACATATCAAATTTTTATTGAATTAATTGTTATTGAGGTTAGATTAGATTGCTTGAAAAATCTAAGAAACATCTAATTGGTTGGTATTATTAAGGCCTTAAGGATATCAATCATGTTAGGTTACGGGTTGACAAGTTGAATTTTACAATCTAAACCCGATCTATATTTTTATATGTGTCAAAGTTTTCAACCGTAACTCTAATAGGCATTAGTTCAGGTTAACTCAAACATGTCTCGTTTATCTAAATTAATCAAATAATTTTATGGATTGTAACTTTGTAAGGAGAATGTTTTGTAAGCACATTGATGATTACATTTTTGGTAAAGAGGCTACGAGCATGACAAATAGTTAATATAGTATTATACAAAAAATTTTTTTTTTGTAACTAATCATGTAATTAACTTAAATCAAAATTATAAATTATTAAATCTCAAATCAAATTCATTTTTATAGTAAATCAAAAAATAAAGCCAATATTTGTAAATGAAAAAAAAAATTGATAATAGACCAATTCATTTATGGTAAATGCTCAAAAGTATAGCAATTAAATCTTCGTTTCTATAAGAGAGAAAAAAAAAGAGATAATAATTCTGAAACCTAAAATTGGTTAATAAAAAGTATTTTATTTATTTCTATTGATAAAAGGACCTTTAAGTTATTTTTTTCTAAAAGGAATATGTCACCTAATAGTAAGCAAGTTTTTCAAGTGTTTTAATTAAGTCATCAAAAGTTTTTTTGTCTCTTTAAAGTCACTCAACTTTCACTAAGTGTTTCAATCATGTGTAATTTTTTTATAAATATTTAAATTTTTTAAAATTGATAGAGGCAAATGAAACATTCTAAAAAAACAAAAATCAAATTTTGGTACAATGAAATGATGTAGTTTTACCTTTTTATCTCCTTTTGTGGCAACTTAATCAAAGTTTCACACTTTCACACAAATTCTAAAAGCAAAACAGTTCAAAATTAAATCAAATCCTATTTTCCGCCGAAAGAAACCATTCATATTCACAATATCCGACGAACTTGCAATAATTTATGATTTCAACCATAATTACCGTTGCATCATCACAGTTTCATCTACAATGGCATCAAACCAGAACTTGAGAGACCTTCAATGGCTTCTTCAGTCAATTCAAACCGAAAGTCTCAATCTTAAAAACATTTCTTTCCATCTTTCTCAACCAACACCATGTTGCCATCAAGAAACTCATGATTCCATTCATATAAACATTTCCAGTGAAACCCATTTCCAGTTTTCCAACATTCTCTCTCTCTTATCATCATCTTCAAAGACCCGATTTTTGATACAGAATCTTGAGTTTTATCAAGTAGAATGGGATTTGGAAGAAGTAAAGAATCTCGAGATCCTGCTAAATGATTCTTCGAATGTAAAACGGATTGAGTTCAAGAAAAACAAGCTGAATTTTGAGTGCATGGATCGATTAGCAAAAATCTTGGAGAAAAATGTTGTGATTAAAGAGATCTTCTTGTCTGAATCAAGAATTGGTTCATATGGTGCTGCTTTGATTGCTTCAGCTTTGAAGACAAATACTTGCTTAGAAGATTTACAAATATGGGAAGATTCGATTGGATCAAAAGGGGCAGAAGAAATTTCCAAAATGATTGAAGCAAATTCGACATTAAAGCTGTTGACTATCTTTGACTCAAGTTCAATCACAGCAACACCATTGATATCAGCAGTGCTAGCAAGAAACAGATCCATGGAGGTTCATATATGGAGTGAAGAACGTGGTAAGGACACCAGCTCAAAAGTGGTTGAATTTGCACCTGAAAGTAGCACATTACGTATATACCGGCTAACACCTTCAGGGGCCTGCAGGGTGGCTTGTGCTCTGGGGTGGAACACAACGGTTAGATCTCTTGATCTAACAGGAGTCCGGTTGAAATCCCAGTGGGCCAGAGAGTTTCGGTGGGTTCTTGAACAGAATCGGAGTCTAAAGGAAGTTAACCTCTCAAGAACATGCTTGAAAAACAAGGGTGTTGTTTACGTTGCTGCAGGGCTTTTCAAGAACCGAAGCTTGGAAATCTTGAATTTAGATGATAACCGGTTTAATGGGGTTGGTGTTGAACACTTGCTTTGTCCATTAACCCGGTTTTCTACTCTGCAAATTCAAGCAAATGTAACATTAAAGTCGATAACATTTGGCGGGAAAAGATCAAAGATCGGGAGGGACGGTTTGATTGCAGTTTTGCAGATGTTAAGTAGTAATCAAACTGTAACAAGATTGGGTATATATGAAGATCAAAGCTTAAAACCACAAGATATTGTTAGAATTTTTAAAAGTTTGGAGAAAAATGCAAGTTTGAAGTGTTTATCTTTGCAAGGTTGCAGAGGGGTTGATGGTGATCCATTGTTGAAGACAATAATGGAAACTTTGCAGGTGAATCCATGGATTGAGGAGATTGATATTGCAAGAACCCCACTTCAGATTTCTGGGAAAGCAGAAGAAATATATCTGAAATTAGGTCAAAATGCAAAATCTGAACCTGAAGTTGAAGTTGATTTGCTAAAGGATATGCCCATGACAGTACCTAAAAGCTGCAGAATATTCTTGTGTGGACAAGAATATGCTGGTAAGTTTAATCATGATTAGTGCTCTAAATTTAAATTTATGACACGCGATAACCGGAGATGACTTAACAGTTAGATGCAGGGTTAAACGGTTTAGTGTTTGGTTCGGGTCATAAACAGTTGTTAACATGACTAAAAAGTGTCTAAAGGGTTTAACACATTTAACTTGTGATGTTAGGTAGGTTAGTATAGGTTAATAAGTCAACTGAACATATGCATAACCTTTCATCAAAATGATGCAGTTTTATAGTTTTATAAAATAATTAAATATATTGTGATTAGTCATAAATCGTAGTTTTTGGTCACTATTATTTCTCAATCATGTTTGGTGAGTTATATTAAACATGTTTTGTTATTGGACTGCTTATATTTAGTCATGCTAAAGGTGTTGTTTTGTTCTCATGCTACACTTAATCATATATGTGAAATATTTCGTATCATGTAACAAACTTATTAGCTAATGTGAGACTAGCTCACTTGGTCGAGGCTTTGCCTCTTAGATTGGGAGGTCATGGGTTCAATTTTATGCAATGATGTAATTAATTTGGAGTAATTTAGGAGGAGAATAACCTTTGATGTTCAAAAATATATATATGTAACAAACTTGTTAAACATGAATGTGTTAAAGAAAATGACACTTGCAAACTCTAAGTTAAAATATTTCATTTTCTAAAGTAGTTTTATTAACTTGATATGTATTAACTCTAAATTCATTGATCCTCAATTTCTAAAGTTGGTAACTTTATTATGATTTGATGCATGTCACCTCTTTATGCATTTGTTCTTAGTTAATAAATTTATGATAAAATCAAGAATTCAAGATACATCGCCATCTTCATACAGGAAAAACCACATTATGCAACTCCATATCACAAAACATGTCCTCTTCAAAGCTACCATACATTGATCAAGTTAAAACCCTGGTAAATCCAGTTGAACAAGCGATAAAAAACAACAGGCATGAAAGTAAAAACATTCAAAGATGAAGATACGAAGCTTTCGATATGGAACCTTGGAGGTCACCACGAGTTATTTTCTGTTCACGACCTCATGTTCCCAGGACCAGGGAGCGCTTCGTTTTTTATAATCGTGTCCAACTTGTTCCGTAAACCAAACAACAAAGAACCAAAATCACCATCAGAGTTGGAAGAAGACCTGCAATATTGGCTCAGGTTCATAGTTTCCAATTCAAAAAGAGCAGATCAACAGTGCATGCTACCAAATGTAACCATGGTGCTAACACACCATGATAAGGTGGACACAAGCTCACCCAGTTTCCAGAATACAGTAACTGTGGTTCAGAGAGTTAGAGATAAGTTCCAAGGGTATGTTGATTTTTATCCAACTGTATTCACAGTTGATGCAAGATCATCTGCTTCTGTGAGTAAACTAACACATCACATCAGAAAAACAAGCAAAACTGTCCTGCAAAGAGTCCCGAGGGTCTACGAACTCTGCAATGATCTCATAACAATATTATCTGACTGGAGGTCGGAGAATCACGAGAAACCAGCAATGAAATGGCGAGAATTCAGTGATTTGTGCCAGATTAGAGTTCCGTCTCTACGGGTCCAATCTAGAAACAATCACATGCTGAAGAAAGTGGAGGCGCGAAGAAAGGCAGTTATCGCGTGTCTTCATCGTATAGGAGAGGTGATATATTTTGAAGAATTAGGATTTTTGATCTTGGATTTCCAGTGGTTTTGTGGTGAGGTGATTGGTCAGCTAGTGAAGCTGAATGTTAGGAAGATGAACTCTAATGAAGGTGTTAATGGTGGTTTTGTGAGCAGACAAGAGTTGGAGAAGATTCTGAGAGGAAGTTTGCATAGCCAGATTCCTGGGATGGGCTCCAAGATTTTTGGGAACTTGGATGCCAGTGATCTGGTGAATATGATGCTGAAACTGGAACTGTGTTACAAACAAGATCCGTCTGATCCGGAATCTTTGCTGCTGATTCCTTGTCTTCTAGAAGAAAACAAGACAAGAATACCAAGATGGCAGTTGGTCACATCTGATTGTGTTTTTGCAGGAAGACATCTTGAATGCCATGATTCCAGCCACATGTTCCTCACTCCAGGGTTCTTCCCAAAACTGCAGGTATGCTTTTGATTTTAACAATATTCCAGGTCTTGGAGAGTTTGTTAGCAGGAAAAAATAGCTTCGGGTCAAAATGGATCAGTTTTACTGTTTTAGTACGGGTTGGGTTGACCACAAACACATTTATGTTCAAGTTTTTTTTAACAGAAACTATACCCAAAAATTGTCTATGTTTCAGGTTTCAAATTTTCCTGTGATATCTATAAACATTATGTCCGGCAAAATGGAGAATTGGATTGGGTCGGGTCAGAATGAGTGAGGGTCACTATGGGTATGGGTTAAAATGGGTTTTAAGCAAATAAACATCAATTTGGTTCAAGTTAAAATTAGTTGTAACGAAACAATAATTTTCTCATCAAATATATAATTGATTATTCTTACATGTTTGAATCTATTATATTCACATGGTTTTTAAGTTACTCATCTTGACCCGCATTGTGTTAACACGTTATTCATCTCAACTTGTTTTATGTCATAATGTTACCCATTTCAACCCAATATACAATAATTTTTCACCCAAATCTACTCATTTATCTTGATATGTATCAAGATGTCGGGTTAAATAAACATTCAATTCTTATTCATACTTGAGTTCATATTTTTACCACCTGTGAGTGGCGGAGCTTGACCGAAACTTCAGGGGGGGCGAAATATATTTTTTTTCTTTCAGGGGGGGAAATAAAGGTTTTTAAAAAATTTTACACTACGTATCAGGAAATATACACTTCTGCACGAAAAAACAGGGGGGGCGGTCGCCCCCCCCTAGTCTTCACTAAGCTTTGCCCATGCCTGTGTCTGAAAATATATGTTTTTTTTTATCTGCAAGTTTTAATTTTTAAAAGCTTAGTAATTATCATAATCAAAAACGCCCCATTTGCGGTGCACACATATAATGTATATATGTGTGGGCCCTTAAGGGGCAAAAGTAAAAGTGCACTAATTTTAACGTTATTTTAGTTATTTGTGAAAATAACGTTAAAATCATTGGAATGATCAGCTTCAAACGATAACTTTGAGCCGGGGACTCTTTCGGAGCAGCATCTCTATCTCAATTGGGATAGGGGTAAGGTTTGTATCTATCCTTCCCCCAGACCCTACTGAAAAATGGGAATATACTGGATAAGGTTGTTGTTGTTGTTGTAATTATCATAATCAAACATTTTTAATTGATTATATACCATCATTGAAGATTGATGATTTGTGACATGAAAAAGCAAAAACCAGACAATAGCTTTCAAATCAGAATGCCAACCACCTTGTTAACAAACTTTCTTATTTCCCTCTGGAAACAGGTGCAACTACACAACAAAATCATAGGACTCAAGAGTCAACATGGAGCAACATACAGTCTAGAAAAACACCTCATCTTGATAAATGTCAATGGCGTCCACATCCGGGTCGAACTGGGAGGACAACTCGGGTACTACATCGATGTGCTTGCCTGCTCCACCAAAAACTTAACCGAAACCGTTAAGCTCTTTCGTGAGCTTCTTTACCCAGCAATCCAAAACCTCTGTCACGGATTGACTTTGACTGAAAACATCATCCGTCCAGAATGTGTCAAGAATCTAACACCCCCACGATACCGGAAAAACCCAATGTGTACCACTCCCACAGCTAAAACAGGCTTTGTTATCAGTTCCAGCAGACAACATGTATGATTATCAGCATACCTGGAGTCCAGTCTCTGATTCGGGTCAACCCGTGTTGAGATCCGGGTTTGACTTTGCTCGAGATCTACTATCTGATGATGACTTCAGGGAAGTACTCCACAGAAGGTATAATGATCTTTATAATCTAGCTGTCGAGTTACAAGTACCTACAGAAACCGATTCAAACGGGCTAAATCGGCCTCATGAAGATGAACTCAATAAAGTTGACCCGTCGTTTGCTGGGATTGCTAAAGGGGTAGAAGAGGTTATTAAGAGACTCAAGATAATTGAGATGGAAATTAGAGATTTAAAACAAGAAATCCAAGGGCTAAGATACTATGAACACAGGCTGTTAACCGAGCTTCATCGAAAGGTTAATTATTTAGCGAATTTAATGTTCAGATCGAAGAAAGAAAGGTTCCAAACATGATTTACTTTGTGAAAACCGAGAACTACTCGAGAAGATTGGTAACAAACATGATATCTGGGATGACCGCGCTTCGGCTTCACATGTTATGTGAGTTCAGATGTGAAATGCATGTAGTTGAAAATCAACTAGGATGTGAAATGATGCAGATAGATAACAGAGCTGTGAAATCTTTGGCTCCATACATGAAAGGTTTCATGAAACTTTTGACATTTGCATTGAAGATAGGAGCTCACATAGCTGCAGGAATGGGGGAGATGATACCGGATTTGAGCAGAGAAGTGGCGCATTTGGCGGGGAACCCGCTTATGTACGGGGTGGCAGGTGTGGCGGCAGCCGGGGCGGTAGGGGTGGCGGCTGCTGGCGGGGACAGAGGGAGGTCAACAGACATGAAAGAAGACATGAAAGCAGCACAACAGTGGGTTGTTGATTTTTTAAGGGAAAGAGGGTGCTCTACAGGGAAAGATATTGGTGAGAAGTTTGGATTGTACAGGGTGAGATATAGGGATGATGGTCAGGTTGCTTGGGTTTGCAGGAGTCATATGTATGCAAGATCAAATGAAATATTTGAGGTGCCTATGTGAGTTTCAAATCACACGTTTGTATTCATCGATGTATCTGATACTATTAGTACGCATCTGTATAAAATAAAACATTTATAAAAATTGTAAGAACCAATGAGGTGTTAACGCTTGTACGTAAATGGTAACTGTAAGAAGAGTTATAAGAGAGTTAATTTTTTAAACTCAAATAACTTTTATACAATATGATGTTAATATTAAGAGTAAGAATTGCTATAGTTTCATAAGTAATGTATGTTTCCTCAACTTGCTAATAATGATTATCTATGTGAGTAAAAATGAAGTTTGAATGTATGATATTTTTGTGAGGGCGAGTACTTTTGATATTAAAAATTAAAAGTAAATAATGTTATTGATTAATTTTTTTTAACAAATTAGTGTTTTGAGAAACTATTTACAGTGTTTTTCAAACTCTATTTATTAAAATAATAAATAAAAACAAACTAAAACACTTTTTTTTATGACCGGGGAACCCACTTGCGTGGTAAACCCCAGGCCCCCATAATACCCGGACCAACCGGGGAAGCGGTTAAACCGCGAGCGCAAGCACCCGGGTCGGTGGGGGCTTTGCGGAGAAAATGTCACCCCATGATAAAA